>OW569417.2:37241616-37764006 GCA_937662695.2 Halyzia sedecimguttata
TCGCCGAAAATGGTCTCAAACGATTGGGTTCGACTACCTGATGAAGAATTCGAGGTCAAATTTGATTCTGTCCGTCCGGCCGTTGCCACGATAACTTGAGAATGGAAAGAGCAAGCGACTTGAACTTTTCAGGGTAGGTGGCGCATCCCAATATGACGGACAGGTTCGTTAATGGGCATAATCGGCCCAATGGTTTCCGAGTAATAATTTTGTTTTCAACCAACATATATCCGATTGAATTGAAACTTGGTCAATAGTTGTAGAATATACACTTAAGCACGTTTTTGAAATTTTGTGAAAATCGTATCACTAGAAAATAAAAAAAAAATGATTAAAAAATATTTCTTGTATCTCGATAACCTGAGAACGGAAAGAGATAGCGATTTGAAATTTTCAGGTTGGGTTGTGCATCTGAATGTGACATTTGAGTCTGTTTATAAGCATAATAGGCCAAACGGTTTTGGAGTGATCCCCATCTGAAATTTGGTTGTTATTTATTTGATAATTCGAAAAATACCAAACCGATCCAATTTAAATATTAGTTGAAGAATGCCAACACGGAAATTGTTGCAAAATTTGTGAGGATCATATGTGTAGAAATTTTTTTTAAAATCATTGAAAATCTTTGAAAAAAATTCTATATATCTGAAAATATTCATCCGACATAGCAGATATTTTGCGAGAGCCTTCAGAACCTATCTCTACTTCCAAGTTCCAAGTTTGAACACGATCGGATCTATATTGTTAGAGATCTGAGCAGCCTTGTGTAAGTTCAGTAGCTGGATGGGTGACCGTTGCAATTTTCAGGGTAGGTTGCGCATCTAAATGGGACAGTTAAGTTCGCTGTTGGCCATAATCGGTCCAACGGTTTCGGAGTTATACCCATCTGGAGTATTATTTCCTCGATGACTCAAAAAATATAGACCCGATCAAATTGTAGCTTGCTAACTAGTTGTAGAATATCGACATAAAGACGGGTGTGAAATTTTGTTAGAACCGTACCCCTAGAAAATTTAAAAAAAATTACGAAAAAAAAATTGGTTCAAGCATTGACGTGAAATCAGGAGCTTTTGCGCGTATGTTCTATTATCCATTCTTCTGTATTGGACACTCTCAATCAAATTTACCATGGTTCAAGCACTGACGTGAAGTCAGGAGCTTTTGCACTATGGTAAATTCGATTGAGGGTGTCCAATACAGGAGAATGGACAATAGAACATACGCGCAAAAGCTCCTGACTTCACGTCAGTGCTTGAACCAATTTTTTTCGTATTTCAATCCCAACAGAATACATATGTCAGAATTAAAAATTCTGTGATCATTGACGATTCTACCGTTACCTATATAGGTACTGAAGTCTGTCATTAGGAAAATGGTATTTTACGTGCATGTTCTATTGTCTACTCACCTTTATTGGACACTCTTAATCGAATTTAGCATCGATATATACGATTATATTATAAAAGCTGAGAAAACGGTATATATCGATGTTAAATTCGATTAAGAGTGTCCAATAAAGGTGAGTAGACAATAGAACATGCACGTAAAAGCTCCTGACTTCAAGTCAGTGCTGGTTAAGAATTTTTTAAGCGAAAAATTTGTAAATGTTCGTGTTCCTTCAGTCCGAGATCTACGTGTAATTTGATGATGTGTTCTGAAGTACAGTTATGGGTCAAAATCAGAGAGGTGAGCATTACGCTTCTGACAAAGGTTTTCTTAATAAAATAACATGATATTACTAAAATATTCATCTTAAAATAAAGGTTCTGTGCTTAATTACGAGGCAGATAGAATTTTTATTTTTCAATAATAATATTTTAATTGATTTAAAAAAAAAGGGTCTAAATAGTCATTCCGGGAATGCGTCCTTATACCATGTTTCATAGATCAGACCAGTCAAAAATATGTACAATTACGACTTACAAATGCCATATTTTAATATAAGCTTTGAAAATCATCTGATTAAGAATATACGTATAAATTGAATGAATACTAGTTTGATTTCTTCATATTTTGGCTATTCAAATGCTGTCTGACGTTTATCAAATCATTCCGTGAACGTGGTGGATATCGGTCGATGTAATTAAAACAATATACGTTATGTGACGTTAGTGAGCTTCAGTGTGAACTTCACTAGACGAAGTAAAAGGCGTGTGTCTTGTTTACGGAAAAAAATAATTGATTTTGTTGAAAAGTACCTTTTAATTTGATATGTGTGAAGCGTACTTCAATTCCCTGTCACTACGGGAACGCTGTTTGGTGATTTGGTTTTCGAAAATTAGCATACTTTTTGTGAAATTCTTATAAATATTACAGCTCACTTGTTCATAACCTCTAAAACTAATATCTAACATGGCGGCATCAAGCGTGACATGAAAATATTTATCGAATAGTCATTTCGGGAACGGTCATTTCGGGAACGTTCTCGTATGAAGAGCGTTCCCTAAATGACCCGGTGTTTCTGAAAGGACATGTTTTATAGGCAACATGATACTCTAATGCTTTTAAAAGCATAACCATGCAAAATTTTGGTTTTAGGTATCCATTTAGTACGAGTATCAGGGAAAAAGACAGTATAGCTTATAAAAAAATATCGTGAAGAGGGTAATGCAAGGAAACGCAAGTTTTTGAATAAGATAACACCGGAAAAAAAAAAGATGAAGAGTATGAAAGATAGGGAATATTACCAAAGGAAGAAAGCTGAAAATAAAGTTAAGACTGTAAGTTATATGACTGAAAGACAGAAGAGGAAACAGAGAAAGTTATGGAGAATAAATTCCCAAAAGTATATACAAAAAAAAATTTATGATGGCAAATATTTTAGCTAACAGCCTCCCATATTCTGAATATGAGATAGAAAACTATAATCGCGTGTCAAGGAAGAAATTAGGATGAAAACAGGTTTGAAAAGAAAAAGTACAGGCTTACCAAACTATTGAAAAACAGAAATGTAAAATACAGAAAATGCAAGGCATTATAGATCAGTTGCGAAAAAAAGTTCAGAGAAGCAGAAGACGCGAAGAAAGAGCATTCCAAAAGAGTGCTGATACGCCTACTCGCAAAGTTGATGAAATAATAAGAGGATGTTTTGTTACCCCGTTCGTAAATGACTATTATTTGGCAAGGTTGTGGCAAAACACAACTAGAAGACACCGTTGATGAATTACCGAAAAATTCAGAACAGCGGGAGGCTTTTCAAAAATGCGTTAGTGGAAACCATATGAAAAAACACCGATTTCGAGTTTAAATTTTTATATTCATGTTCCTCATTCCTTGAGTACAAATAAAGGTATAATACTCTGTAAATGTGTAATATTTTCATGCATAAAATAGGCCAAAACCGGGCGTTGCGTTCATTCAGGGAACGTCAACGTCATTCAGGGAACACCCCATCATTTACGGGAACATCACAAAAACAGCAAATAAATTACTAATGAGTAAAGCTATAGTTAAATATTATATATTCAACATGAAATGATCTTCGTACTTTTGTATTTATATTATTAATATATAACGAAGTACAAAAATGAATACAATAAATTGAAATTTTTGGAGCGAAATTTACACCAATGGAAAATTTATGGAGAGTAATTTGCAAAATAAGTGTTTTTATTATGAAAATATACAAAATAATAACATTTTTCGAGTTAGGAACTGGTTAATTACAATTTCTTGAAGGTGATTCTTAAATGCATTGGTTATATTATTATTAAAAAAAATATTTAAAAGTGTTCCCAAAATGACTTTTGGCCTTGGTATAATGCTTCTTGACAGGTATAATTTCTAAAATATATATTTTTGTGCGTGCCTCTTCACAGGAAAGGTTCATGACTAATGACACAACGGACTCCACTTGTTAGTTTTCTTCAAAAGAAAACTTAATTTCTCAGATATTTGGAAACATAAAATGCTCACCTCTCTGATTTTGACCCTTACATTTCAGTTGAAAACCCTATCGTTGATTCTCAAATTTCGAATGTAATCAACATTTTCAAGACAAACATTTGCGGACGCCTTCAGTCCCTGCATCTGTCGACGATGAAGACCACGTTTCGTATTGAGATCACTTTCGTTTAAGCCATTTGGCGACGCCCTCGATACCAGGTGATAAAAATTCAAAAGATAAACAATGTTTCGGAACTAGAAAATAACGAGAAATATCGAAGGGGGTTGAAAAATAATAATAAATATAGGGGTGAAATCGAAATGCACATTTTGTCCAGGTGATCTCTCCTGGCCTAGGACACCTCGAAAGTATCCGTGCACACTTTCTCCCGAAGATGAGGGGAATAAATAATGAACGTCAGGTAAGAATATAGAGTAAGTGGACTTGAAGGGGATAATTTCGAGGGTGATCCTGCAGGGGTGTATTTCATTCAATCTACTAAGAAGACCGAAGGTATTGTTATCAGTGAATTCATTCACGGTGAAAGGGTTTGGATTTCTGGATTTTGGGTTGCTTTGCATTGAAATAATAACGACTCAAACTGAGATATATTATTTTATTAAATGGTTCCTTTATGGGTTTTCTCTCCCAAACAAAAATACTATAAAATAAAAAAAATATTGTTTTGTGAATTGCTTCTCCGTTAGAAACACAAGATATTAGATAGAACAATGTTACCTAACAAACAATAACCAAGCAACATCAACGATAAAACATTATTTCGTAACGGCTAGATCAGACTTATTCGTCAGACACCAAGCGAAAATCTTCTGAATTATTTTTTGGCGCTCTTGTTCCTCGGAACAGAATGGTTATCAATTTGCCCAAATGTCTGTGATTTTCGATTCTTTAGCTGAAAACTATTTCGTAACGACTAGATCAGACTTATTCGTCAGACACCAAGCGAAAATCTTCTGAATTATTTTTTGGCGCTCTTGTTCCTCGGAACAGAATGGTTATCAATTTGCCCAAATGTCTGTGATTTTCGATTCTTTAGCTGAAAATGGTCTTAAACGACTTCGACTCACTGATCAAGAATCCGTGGTCGAAATCGATTCTGTACGGCCGGCCTTCCGTTAACACGATAACTCTCGAACGAAAGGAGTTAGAAGATTTAAATTTGCAGGGTAGGTTTGGAGCGTAAATATCTCGGACGAGTTCGTTAACGGTCGAAATCCACCAAGCGATTTCAGAGTTATTGCCGTTTTTAGTAAAAACGGTTTCTTATGAATATTTCCGAAACCGCTCACTAGATCTATCTGAAATTTAGCTTTTAATTGTAGAATAATGACCTTTATATGCATGTGAAGTCTTGTATTGATCGGGTTGCCGTGAAGTGTAAAAAAAAATTTAAAAAATTTTTAAATTTTGTTTCTACAATAACTCTCGAAGAGACAGAGCTAGGCAGTTGCAATTTTCAGAGTAGGTTTGGGTAATAAATATCTCGGTTAAGTTCGTAATTGGGTAGAATAGGCATGATGGTTTCGGAGTAACAGAAAATTTTTTTTTTTTACATTACAAATTCAATTTTTTTAAGATGCAGTTTCATCATAAGAATCCATTGTTATCATTTTCAACTCTAACAAGCTAATACTTTCGGAGATATGATTTTTCAAAATTTCAATAATACATCGTAGTTCTATGTATTCACAGAATGTGAACACAGAATCTGTCTGTGTTCACTGTTCATAAATGTATTAAATGTCATCGTATCTATCTATTAGAGACTTGTCAATTCGTAGTTTGAAAATATTTTCTGTTGGAAAACAAGTATCCAATTCTTGAATTTGTGAATATATACAAGACTGTTCTGAAACCGTAAATAATATTGACTGATTACATATTGAATAATTATTTATGTATAAATATTGGGGATGATGTTTTAGAAGATTTAGAATTGGATCATTTTAATGATTTAGTTTATGAAGGCAATAGAAAAGAAGAACAATGGAATCATCAAAAGAAATTACTGTTCGTTGACCACTGAGGTTAATATTACCTTTTACTTCCTTAAGTTCTGAGACATGTTCCTATATACAGTATTTTCATAATGTTGCTGGCTATAAATGCCGCAATATGGATCTACATTTCTGTATCAAACATTTTTTTTGTGTTAAGGTCCATAATACAGAAAAGAATGTGTAAGTGGTTTGACCTATTAAAATTTAAATTTTGAAAAGAGAATGGCGATAATTATTTAGCACTACTTCAAAATGGTGTCGTTCCAACTTCGGCAAATTTATATCCCGATCAAGGAAATCCTCAAGTTGCACGGAATACAATATGGTTCCAAAGTCCGGCAATAACTCGACGCAATATTTCCAAATCGGTGGATAGGATGGCTAGGAACGATCGACCGGCCAGTGCCATCCCCTGATCTTAACCCATTAGATTTCTAACTAAACTCCTTGATTTGAATGACCTAAAAGATCAAATAACGTTTGCGATTAGGTCGATCATTCCTCAAATGTTGAATAATGTTTGTGAAATTTTAATTTTGAGTTGATTTTTACGATAAACATGAAAGTGATAACATTTCTGAATAGAGAATGACGAGACCTTTCCAACGATGTATCACTAGGCAATACTTGTTTCAAAAATGTGGGGGTTGTACCTGTCTTTCGAAGAGAGTTGAGGATGAAGGTTCGCATTTTTACGAAGAAGAATGACAATTTAAATTCGTCGTGTTTCGGGATTTTCCAATTTTCGGAATTTTTTCATTTTAAAATTTGAATTCACTTATGCCCAATGCATTTTTTTACATGTTAACGCTTCCTTTATTCACACTCATCTTCATGCAGAATTTGGTGAGGATGTGAGATGCGTAAATAGACAATAGAACATGCGCGCAAAAGCTCCTGACTTTACGACATTGCTTTTTAAGAATTTTTGAGGAAAAATTTTAATTTTTTATTTATAAAAATTCATTATTCTGGTTGATTGATGGAGCTACTTTATTTACACATGCTCTATTGTTAGATACACAAAAAGTAATGCCCAGAATTAAAAAAAACTCATGTACAGGATCTTTATAAAATATTGTAACATCGCAGTTGGCTTTGAATAATTCTTTGCCGCTCTTCGCTAAGGATCCTGACTATTTTATAGGCCTTTGAAATTGTCAACCTTGATAATTGTATTCTCAGAAAATAGATTATGTGGATGGAATCGCTAATGTGAACAGTATATCTATACAGGGTGAGTCTTTAAGTTGTACATTAATTTGAACCATAGAGTCTTATCATCAAATGAAATACTTTTTTAATTTACCATTTTTCCAAATTCGGTTCAGGTAAAAAGATACAGACTGCTGAAATTTCGAAATAAAATCAGTTTTTATTTTGTAGCTTTGACACCCTTTTTCGGAATGATATGAATGCTGGTGTGAAGTTTTCTATAACTGATACATATTAACCAAATATTATTTTTTTCTACTTTTACTGGTTTTCTAGTTATAGACTCGTGGATTCATAAAACTAAACGAAATTAGCATGAAGAGAGCAGGTAAAGTTTTTTTCGAGTCCTTCAAAGAATATTTAATCATTTTAGAACATTAAATTATTCTTCATCATTTCTCCTTAAATGTAACGTTTTCGGGATATTCTTCATTGAATGTTATAAAATGGGAAACACAGAAATTTCACTACTCTTGTGTATCCGCCCCCGAGCGTTGGAAACCCACATCAAGCTGTAAACCACGTTACCATACCTTTTTCTCGTCCACCATTAATGTCATATAATTTATATGCAGGAGTGTATTAGCACATTGTGAAATCTTTATACGCTAATAACTTTTTAGCTGAGCCGAATTTGAAAAAAAAAAGCACTGACGTGAAGTCAGTACTCTTTGGCGCGCGTGTTCACGGTGGCTAATTTGAATTGAATGATTCAAAAATTAACAGTGCTGTATCTAAGCTGCCATCAGGATAGAGTAACAAAGTTGGAAAAGAACACAAGTGACTCTCCTTAGTCGCACAAGCTCCTAGAAGATTTGGGAGGGTCAGTATAATCCTAATCATGTTTATAGCACGCGCGCCAAAGCAGATTGACTTTTTACACTTTTTCTTTCATTGTTAAGTCAATCTGCTTTTGCGCGCGTGCTATAAACATGATTAGGATTATACTGACCCTCCCAAATCTTCTAGGAGCTTGTGCGACTAAGGAGAGTCACTTGTGTTCTTTTCCAACTTTGTTACTCTATCCTGATGGCAGCTTAGATACAGCACTGTTATTTTTTGAATCATTCAATTCAAATTAGCCACCGTGAACACGCGCGCCAAAGAGTACTGACTTCACGTCAGTGCTTTTTTTTTTTTTTTTCAAGTTCCTTTAACAAATATAGCTATCAATACAGTTTGGCTGTTAGTTTTACCGTAGATCAGAAAAAAATTCGGTTGTGGGTCCTCCGTTAGGGACGAAATTGCATCTTCTCCAAATCCGAACGCATTTTAATATAGATCTACCGAATATAGTTATTTATAAATTCGCCTCAGGGCCACCATACAGACATTTCAAATCGGAAACAACGCTATTTCCCCCAAACTGACTTGTGTCCGTGCACTGAATTGACATGAATATTCTTTTAAAACCTCACAATATCGGCTCATTACTCCCAACATAACCCAAACAACCCAAACCCATTCACTTCTCGTCTGCGCAAGCGCAGTATACTCGTGGCTGCAAGTCCTCCCAAAATTACACACCTCACAAAAAACTCCGATTCTCCAACACTAGTGGTTCAGGAGATATCGCTTCTTGAATCCGCGCATGCGCAGACCCTCACCAGGGGATTCTATAGCGGAAAAGCATCCGCCACCCCAATCCCCAATCCTCTCTGACGAAAGCACCACCAGTTAAATCACTGATGGTCTGCTCATGCGCATAACGAAAAATGCCCGTAAGGGGTTACATCCATTTCGAAATTAGCCCCAGGGCCACGGTACGGACACTTTAACTCTGAAACAACGCTACAGCCTCCAAAATGACTTGTCCTTGCACTGAATTGCTATGAATATTCTTTTAAAACCTCATAATATCGTCTCAGCACTCCCAACATAACCCATCCAACCCAAAAACAGTCACTTCTCTTCTGCGCATGCGCAATCTACTCGCGGCTAAAAGTCCTCTCAAAATAACACACCTTAAGAAAAACTCCGATTCTCCAACACTAGTGGTTCAGGAGATATCACATCTTTAATCCACGCATGCGCAGACCCTCAACAGGGGATTCTATAGAGGAATAGCATCCGCCACCCCAAAACCCTAATCCTCTCTGACGAAAACACCACCAGTTAAATTACTGATGGTCTGCTCATGCGCATAACGAAAAATGCCTGTAAGGGGTAACATCAATTTCAAAATTAGCCCCAGGGCCACGGTACGGACACTTTAACTCGGAAACAACGCTACATCCCCCAAACTGACTTGTCCTTGCACTGAATTGCTATGAATATTCTTTTAAAACCTCATAATATCGACTCAGCACTCCCAACATAACCCATCCAACCCAAAAACGTTCACTTCTCTTCTGCGCATGCGCAATCTACTGGCGGCTAAAAGTCCTCTCAAAATAACACACCTTACAAAAAACTCCGATTCTCCAACACTAGTGGTTCGGAAGATATCGCATCTTTAATCTACGCATGCGCAGACCCTCATCAGGGATCTGAATTCTATGGAGGAATAGCATCCGCCACCCCAAAACCCCAATCCTCTCTGACGAAAACTACAGCAGTTAAAGGACTTCTCATCTGCGCATGCGCAATACGGAAAATGCCCGGAAAGGGCAGCATGAACCTCAAAAACATATGTTTCGGCATTAAAAGCAAAGTATTCCGCAAAATAGTAGCAATTTTTTTATTTTTTTCATGTCACGTGATCTTCACGAAATTTTGCAAAAGTGTTTGCTTTGGTCTTTTGCATCTAACTACTGAGTTTCAATTTAATCAGATCAGTATTTTTCGAGTTATCGTGAAAACAAAATTTTCGAATTTTCAAAATTTTTTTTCGCCACTTTAGGGCCGTCCGTTCAACACAAAACTTCGCAGGCATATAAAGGTCATGATTGTACAATCTGATGCCAAATTTCAAAAAGATCGAGTGATCGGTTCCGGAAATATTCATAAAAAACGTTTTTATTAAAAACGGCCTTAACTCCGAAACCGCTCGGTCGATTTCGCCCGTTAACGAACTTGTCCGAGATATTTACGCTACGAAACTACCCTGCAAATTTCAACGCTCTAAGTCGTTCCGTTCGAGAGTTATCGTGCTAACGGCCGGACCGGCCGGCCGGACCGGACGGACAGAATTGAATTTGACCCCGAATTCTTCATCAGGGAGTCGAACCCAATCGTTTGAGACCATTTTCAAAAAAAAATTCGAAAAATACAGACATTGTGACGAAATGATAGCACGCTGTTCCTTGCGGAACACGCGCGCAAAAATGGTAAATGAGAAAAGTGTTTAATTTGATGAGAGGAATATATGGTTAAAGTTAATGTACAACTTTAAGACTCACCCTGTATATGAAGCGGCAAAATAAGAATATTTCAAAGGCAACTGCGATGTTACAATCATTTATAAAGATTCTGTACTTATACTTATATGGTAACATAGCTGCACCAAAACCAGAGATACACAAAGCCAATTCTTCACTCCTCGGACAAAGAAAATATTTGAAAACCTTTCGAACTCAAAATATGATGAATGTCGCCACGCTGAATCCGTTTTTTTTTACGCGCTGCTGGATGATATATGTATAGGAGAGCGAAAATTAATTTTAAAATTATTCAGTTTTTATAATATGCATGAGAGGGATTTTCTTCAGCCCGATCCTGTCTCTAAGAAGACACATGATACGGTCACAGGAGGAAAGCGAACGGTTCACGAGCACATAGCAGGCTGGGCAAACGGAAGCTGGCTCTTGGTTCCGGTACGTGGGGTAATTTGAGTGGCGCACGTCGCTGTGACTTGAAAATTATACATTTTCATCTAATACAATTACAATCTCAACGTATAACCTCCATCTACTACAGCTGTGGTATAGACAGAATGGGATTAGTCGCCTCGTGACAATGTTATGTTGAGCTCCCAATAGAATCCAAAATAGTCATCTATTTGATATCTTGCAGCTTCATTTAGGTTAAGTTGCAAAGCAGCGCTGCTGATAAACAAGCCATTTTTTGTTGCATGGGATGCTTCAAAGAGTAAAAGATACGGGTGCACTATACCGTTTGTACCTATGTACAGCCTCATTTGCAGGGGTAACGTTTAGACTGACACAGTTCTACCAACTAAATTCTATCCTTATCAATTACAAATTTTTATTTGTAATTATACATACTTCAAACAAAAAACTTACACTCTTGCGAAATTATTATTATGGCCGATATAAATCACAACAAATTATGTACGAATTTTATTAACTGCGGGCTGAATTGGTAGTGAAACTGAAATTTTACTGATAGGAATGCATATAAAAAAAAATTAAATTCAAAACGTAGGTCTATGACTCACCTCATATGTTGGATCGGTATGCATCAGCAAATTATAATTAGGCGGAGGTTACAAGGTCAATCTGGTATCAATCTTGCCATCAATCCAGACCATCAGTCTACGCGTATAAATCAGTTTCCTGTCAATCTGACATCAATCAATTAATGACTCTAAGAAAAAAATGATTTAATTTTTTTTCTAGATCTACGATATTCACGGAATTTCGTAAAAACTAGCGCGCTGCCATTCTACAAGTAATAAGCAAGTTTTAATTGGACCGGATTTGTTTATTTTGAGTTATTGAGGAAATAACCTCAAAATTTAAGATGGTTATAGCTCCGCAAACGTTCGGCCGAATATGCCCAGCAACTCAACTGTTCCATTCGGATGAGCTACCTACCCTGAAAATTGGAAGTCGATATCTCTTTCTGTTCTCAAGGTATCGTGAGAGAAATAATATTTTTTAATAATTTTTTTTTCATTTTCTAGTGACGATCCTCATGAAATTTCACATACGTCTTTGCGTATTGGATCTGCATTGTTTTAAAACAAAATTAGTACTCGGACACCGTTAGGCCGATTATGCCCATTAACCAACTTAACCGTCGCATTTGGAGGCGCAACCTACCCTGAAAATTTCAAGTCGCTATAACTTTCCGTTCGAAAGTTATCGTGGCAAAGGCCAGAATGGAATTTGACCTCGAATTCTTCAACAGTGAGTAGAACCTAATCGTTTGATACCATTTTCGCCAAAACATTCGAAAATTACAGACATTTGGGCGAAATGATAGCACGCTGTTCCCCAGAACATGTACGCAAAAAAGATGGCTCTAAGGTTCACAGTATTTCGTGGGGGTATGTGAGGGGTGAATAGTCAAAAGAACATGCGTGCAAAAACTCCTGAATTCACGTCAGTGCTTTTTAAGAAATTGTCATAAGAGTGTCTATATCTGCCTAATCCTGGCAGCTATGCAGACGTGGATACAAAATGTAACAAATCAAGCAAGCATTCTGATGCTGGTGAACAAAATGTGGGAAAGCCCTGTGGCAAAGGAGCTTTGGCGCTCTTGTTCAAGCTTTGGCAAATCATATCTCCGAAAGTATTGGTTTCTCAGAGTAGGGGATGATATTAATGGATTCTTATGATAGAACTACATCATAAAAGAATTTAAATTCAAATATATTTAAAAGTATTGATTTCTCAGAGTTGGGAATGATATCAATAGATTCTTATGATAGAACAGTATCATAAATATAATTGCAGAGATAAAGGAAGAAATATTGTTTGCGACCATACCATACTGAATATGCTACATACCGTCGGAACACTGAAGCCAAGCAGCGTCGGGTGTGGTTAGTACTTGGATGGTGTCCGCTAGGGAACACTGCGTGCTGTAATCTCTTTTCAATTTGGCTTCTGTGCGTCAATTTTCAAGAATTTTCGTAATTAAATTCAAAACATAGGTCTATGACTCACCTCATGTTGGATTTACATCATCGGCAAATAATAATTATTAGAATATTCTATGAAATATTAGAAATAAGAATAATTATTGAAATTTTGATAAATCATATCTCCGAAAGTATTAGTTTGTTAGAGTTAAGAATGATATCAATGGATTCTTATGATGAAACTGCATTGTGCTCAATAACGAACTTAACCGAGATAATAATCTCCCAAACCTACCCTGAAAATCTCAACTGTCTAGCTCATTCCGTTCGAGAGTTATCGTGTTAACGGCCGGACAGAATCGATTTTGACCACGGATTCTTAATCAGTGAGGCGGAGCAAAACGATTAAGACCAAGTTCAGCCAAAAATTCGAAAATTACAGACATTTGGGCAAATTGATAAGCACTCTGTTGCGAGGAACAAGAGCGCCAAAAATAGAAGATTAGAAATATAAGACTTACAATATGATTTCTCGCTTTACAGATCACAAGCCACCAGTGTATTTCTTAAGCTAAGTAGAGGGTATTTCACCAAACGGAATATTCAACAATGGAAAATGTGGAATTTTTCCTTTCAGTTCTTCTGTTCCTTTTCCCGATAGAAGTGACCCTCAGCGGAGGTTTAGTGTACAATTAGGTAGTCGTGTATCTCGTAAGAATTTCTACGCCAATTATAGCCATTCACACTCTCCAATTTAGATAAGCTGCCGTTCAAATCCGGTTTTAGAAAACACCGACTCACCTGCGGGTGGTGTCTTTTTACCGAAACGTGACAGAGTCCGAGTGATCGTAGACGGGCGAATCGTCAGTCACCTGCTTTAGACTTAACAGTAAAACGCTGAATTTTTTTATTGAGCATAATAATGCGAGACATCGAACGTCGCGCCGGACCATGAGGGTTTCTTGAGAAGGCAGGTGGACTGTATTCTCTTAATTTTTACTAACATACATTGCGCCCGTCCAGGTGCTGCGAGTTTCATACATTGCGATACTATTTTTAGTTCTGCCAGTACGTGAATTCATCGTAGGAATACGAGTCTATTTGTCTGGGATGTGGGTGGTACTTCATATTTTTTGTTTGTTTATTGTCGCCACAATGTGTATAAGGCGAATAAGGCGATGTAGAAGGGTTGAGAGTCGTGCACATAAAGGGTTTTCCAATAAGAGGTGTTGTTTTGATATTCAAAGAAAAATGCCATTTTTCAATATAAATGATGTTTATTTCATTATAAAGAAGAAGCTATGCCGTTAATAGTGGAAAATAACATCAGGCAAATGACCACCACGACCACGCTCACAGAACCATATCCTTTTAATGAAATTTTCCATAACCAAATCGCAAAGTGGCTGCCCTATGTCCTCGATAGCCTCACGAATTCCATCTCTCCCAAAGGAAGAAGTCGCAAGGTGTTAAATCACAAGATGCCGGTGGCCAATTGTGATCACCTCTTCGAGAGATAACACGGTCCGGAAACTTTTCCCGCAAAAGATCAATGGTTTCGTTGTCCAGATCAATACCATTCAATTCCGACCATAAAAAATCATTAATCATCTCTCGATAGCGCAATCCATTTACCGTAACTGTTGCTCCAGCCTCATTTTCGAAAAAGTAAGGTCCAATGACTCCGCCGGACCATAAACCGCACCAAACAGTCACACGTTGCGGATAGAGAGGCTTTTCAACAATAACTCTTGGGTTTTCCGAGCCCCAGATGCGACAATTTTGCTTGTTGACGAAGCCACCGAGGTGGAAATGGGCCTCATCACTCAAGATGATTTTTCGATGGAATTCCGGATCACTTTCATGCATTTCAACGACCCAATCAGCAAAGACACGACGTTGTTGATGATCGGCCGGCTTGGGTTTTTGTGTTAACTGAACTTTATAAGCCTTAAGACCCAAATCTTTATGCAAAATACGGATAATGACGTTTGTGGAATGCCTAATTCCAAAGAACGACGAGGAATGGACAAACCTGGGTTTTCTTCAACACTTTCGGCTACAACAGCAACATTCTCGGCTGTTCTTGAGCGACGTGCACGGGTTTTATTCATCACATAACTAACTTGTCCCAACAGCTCTAATTTTTCCACCAATTTCTTTATTGCGGTCTGACAAGGTGCTTCACGACGACCCAAAAATATTCGAGTTTTACGAAACGTCTCTGCCAAATTTTCACCATTCTTATAGTGAATTTTAATAATTTCAATGCGTTCTTGAAGCGTGTATCGTTCCATTTTTGTTAATGGCGTAGTTTCTACTTGTCAAATGTCAGAAAATGACAGCTTCAAAAGTGACATCTACCGAAATAGCAGGCTATTCAAAATAACACCTCTTATTGGAAAACCCTTCACAGTGTGGAAAAGCCAAATGGAATAAATTAATTATCTTGGTTAACGCACATATTCATGGAATTCCCGAAAAACAGGTTAAATTGTCATTCTACTTCGTAAAAATGCGATACCTACCTTCAGCCCCCTTCGAAGGACAGGTACAACCCCCAATTTTTCAAATAGGAAGTATGGGCTTGAGATTCATCGTTTGAAACGTCGAGTCATACTCTATCAGGTTTATTGCAAATATCAAATTAGAAAAAAATTGGTTCAAGCACTGACGTGAAGTCAGGAGCTTTTGGACAATAGAACATACGCTCCTGATTTCACGTCAGTGCTTGAACCAATTTTTTTTTTAGTAATTTTTTTGGAATTTTCTAGGGGTACGGTTCTTACAAAATTTAAAACATCTTTACGTCGATATTCTACAACTAGTTAAAAAGCTTCGATTCGATCGGGTCTATGTTTTTTGAGTTACCTTGGAAATGATATTGCTGGTGGGTATAACTCCGGAACCGTTGGACCGATTATGCCCGTAAACGAACTTAACTTTCGCATACGCAACATACCGTGAAAATTGCAAGTCCCTATCTCGTTTCGTTCGAAAGTTATCGAGGCAACGGTCACCCATCTACTGAACTCACACAAGGCTGGTCGAATTTCCAACAATATAGATCCGATCGTGTTCAAATTTAGAACATGGCAATAGAGTTAGGTTCTGAAGGCTGTCGTTACTGATATATAGAATTTTTTCAATAATTTTCAATGATTTATTAAAAATTATGCAAGAATTTTCGCTTTGGCATTCTACAACTAATAAACATGTTTGAATTTAATCGGTTTTGTATTTTTCGAGTTATTGAGGAAATAACCAAATTTTTGATGGGTATAACTCCAAAACCGTTTGGCCGATTATGCCTATAAACAAACTCAAATTTCGCATTCAGATGCACAAACTAACCTGAAAATTTCAAGTCGCTATCGGTTTCCTTTCTCAGGTTATCGTGACATTAAAATATTTTTTAATAATTTTTTTCAAATTTTTACAACTATTTACCAAGTTTCAATTCGATCGGATTTGTATTGGTTGAAAACAAAATTATTACTCGGAATCCATTCGGCCGATTATGCCCATTAACGAACTTGTCCGTTATATTGGGATGCGCCACCTACCCTAAAAATTTCAAGTCGATATCTCTTCTCGTTCTCAAGTTATCGTGGCAACGGCCGGACGGACAGAATCAAATTGGACCTTGAATTCTTTATCGGGGAGTTGAACCCAGTCCATTGAGACCATTTTCGGCAAAAAATTCGAAAATTACAGACATTTGGGCAAAATTATAACGCGATGTTCCCCAGAACATACGCGCAAAAAATAAAATCTAGTTCTTAGCCAAATTTGGTATAGTATCAAAAACTAAAATGTAAATACACTATGTAGCAAAGAAAATTATGAATGTTAACGAAGTAGATGTTCAAAGTGTTCACCGCGAACGCCTTACCTACATACTAACCTTAAATAAAAATTTCTTCCAACATTATTCAACATCTCAGGAATGATCGACCTAATCGCAACCGTTATTCGATCTTTCAGGTCATTCAAATCAAGTTTTGTACACAATGCTCTTCACATATCCCCATACAAAGAAATCTAATGGGTTAAGATCAGTGGATCGCGCTGGCCATTCGATCGTTCCTCGCCTTCCTATCCATCGATTTGGAAATATTTCGTCGAGATACTGCCGGACATTGCGTTGATTATGTGGTAGTACTTCATCCTGTTGGAACCATATCGTATTCCGCGGAACGTGAGGATTTCCTTGATCAGGTTATAAATTCACCAAAGTTGGAACGACATCATTTTGCCCTCAATGATAAAGGGGCCCGTGATATGGTTTCGAACATTCACTGCCCAAACACCTTTTGACGAAATTGCGTGTGTTCCTCTCTCATCCAGTGAGGATTTACGATAGACCAGTAGCGGCAATTTTGACGACTAGCATGCCCGTTGAGAAAAAATGGGTTCAAGCTCTGTGGACAGGAGCTTTCTGGCGCTCTAGTTCAAACAGACAAATTATATCTCCGAAAGTATTGGTTTCTCAGAGTTGAGAATTATATCAATGTATTCTTATGATAGAACTGCATCATAAAGGTAATTCAATTCAAATAATAGTTTATTTATCAAGATTAAATGAGCAATCTGAGAATGAGAACTGCACCATGGAAGAAACCAAATTAAAATAGCTGAAATGAATTTGACTCTCTCTTATAGAACAGGATGACATGTACGAGTATGAACACAGATCATATAATAAAGCTTAGATAGAATAATTATAGCATTCTGTGAAAACATGGAAGTACGATTCATTATTGAAATTTAGAACTTCATCTTAGCAGAAATTGAATTCAAACATCAAAGAAGAATTTAAATTCAACAAGAGTGCCAAAAATTATCAATCCAAAACCAATAGACGAATTCTACCCAACAACGAACTCATCCGAGACCGAGATATTCATTCCTCAATTCTATGATGAACGATAATATATATCTTTCCTCAATTCTACTCCAATACACCAATATTCCAGTTTTGTTTTTAGTGGAGATATTCTGAACTCAATATTATTAACTTACCATTACTATTCCCATCATCATATGGATTGACCATCGGCATGAAAATATCAACCAACAAAAAGTATGATATTATATTATAGTTCTCATATTTATACGTTTGCTGGAATGAATGACAATGTTATTAACTTACCATTACCATTCCCATCATCATAATATGGATTGACCATCGGCATGAAAATATCAACCAACAAAAAGTATGATATTATATTATAATTCTCATATTTATACGATTGCTGGAATGAATGACAGTGAGACAACGTCATGTCTCAGGATAATAAGTTGACATTATAACAATTCATAGAACACCCACAGAATAATAACGTAGAAATACGATTTACATTGAAATTTTGAAAAATCATATCTCCGAAAGTATTAGCTTGTTAGAGTTAAAAATGATATGAATGGATTCTTATGGTAAAACTGCCTATTGAAAAAAATTTAATTTGGAATTTGTTTTGTAAAAAAAAAAATTTTTTTTTGTTACTCCGAAACCATCTGTCCGATTTTGGCCAATTTCGAACTTAGCCGAGATATTTATCCCTCAAACCTACTCTGAAAATTTCAACTGTCTAGCTCATTCCGTTCGAGAGTTATCGTGCCTACGGCCGGCCGGCCGGACAGAATGAATTTCGACCACGGATTCTTGATCAGTGAGTCGAACCCTTGACAGAAGGGAATATTGTAACTTCAAAATTATTGGGGTTGAAATACTCGTATTTTAGCGATGCAACGGGGACCTCACCCGAAAATGTTTGAAAATATTACGTAAATATTGAAAGCATAATTCTGTAGTTCGAAAGAGGAGAAAATTTGGTGAACGTAGATCAGGAAATTTTTGATCGATTACAAGGTAATTTTTTATTTATTACTCATCTTCTTTCATATTATTACTCATCTTCTTTCATACATGTTTTATGGAATACCTACTATTTGTAGGTACTTTAAACCTGTTTTGGGCAATTGTCATACGAAACTTGTTTTTTTGGCGCTCTAGTTCCTCGGAACAGAGTGCTTATCAATTTGCCCAAGTGTCTGTAATTTTGGAATTTTTGGCTGAAAATGGTCTCAAACGATTTGGTTCGACTCACTGATCAAGAATCCGAGTGCGAAATCGATTCTGTCCGGCCGGCCGACCGGCTGTAGGCACGATAACTCTCGAACGAAAGGAGTTAGCGGATTGAAAATTGCAAGGTGGTTTTGGAGCTTAAATATCTCGGACAAGTTCGTTCGATCTATCTGAAATTTAGAATCAAATTGTAGAATCATGACCTTTATACGCATGTGAAGTTTTGTATTGACCAGATTACCGCAAAGTGTAAAAAAAAAATTTTGAAAATTTAAAAAAAGTTTTTCCACAATAACTCTCGAACGGAATGAGCTAGGTAGTTGAAATTTTCAGAGTAGGTTAGGGAGATGAATATCTCGGTTAAGTTCGTTATAGGGCAAAATTGGCCAGATTTAATTCGATTTCTTCCATGGTGCAGTTCTCATTCTCATGATTGCTCATTTAATCTTGATAAATAAACTATTATTTGAATTGAATTTCCTTTATGATGCAGCTCTATCATATGTATACATTGATATAATTCCCAACTCAGAGAAACCAATACTTTCGGAGATATAATTTGTCTGTTTGAACTAGAGCGCCAGAAAGCTCCTGTCCACAGGGCTTGAACCCATTTTTTTTATTATGTTTAGCATCAAGGTATGGCTGACATTGAATTTTGTGGAGGCATCTCTACTTGATTTATGTGGATTCTCTTCAAACTCGTGAATCACATCTAATTTCA
This sequence comes from Halyzia sedecimguttata, assembly GCA_937662695.2. NCBI lineage: Eukaryota > Metazoa > Arthropoda > Insecta > Coleoptera > Coccinellidae > Halyzia > Halyzia sedecimguttata. Next base: position 37,261,264 of record OW569417.2, read on the forward strand.
CATTCTCACACAGTTTATTAGCAGTTGCTTCTTTAATTTGCCTAGCATGCCCAAAGTCGCGAAACTGCTTCTCTATTTTACATATTGTCCATTGGTTATTATAGGCGGCAAATTCGGAAATTTCTCATGAAACAAGCGACTTACTTCTTTTTGTGTGCGGGTGTTATCTACGTAACCAATCATTAATAAAATTGTTATTTTGTGCATTTCCGTTAATCGTACCATTATTCAAAATTGTCAATGAAGTTAATGAAACTCAAACCCAAATTAGACAATTTATAAACTACAACTTATCAGCACAAAACAAATTGCGGAGGCGTTCTAAAGAAACTAACATTGCCGCAGAGAGTGTATTACGTAGTTTTCATAGTACCATATATTTTTTTCATTTTGTTATCACATCTTGAAGGCAAATGAATTTAGTATTATTGTAATAGATTTAGGAATAATGGAGGGAATATTATGATGAATTTCGATAATCACATGATTTGATATTATCTATTTTGAGTTTTGAAATAAACATGAAAGTGATAACATTTCTGAATAGAGAATGACGCGACCTTTCAACCGATGTATCACAAGCCCATACGTCCCATTTGAAAAATTGGGGGTTGTACCAGTCTTTCGAAAGGGGTTGAATGTAGGGTTCACATTTATAATAAGAAGAATGCCAATTTAAAATTTGAATTTGACGTGTTTCGGGATTTTCCATAAATATGTAGGTACAGTAACCAAGATAATGAATTTATGCCATTTGGCTTTTCCACACTGTATAAATATGAAATCCAATTAATTCTGGGCTTTCTAAAAATCATCATATTTTGCAAATCTATAGATCTTCAATTCAAAAAATCCCCCAAACATATGGGAAATTGCATACCCCAAAGTTGCTGAGATATAAGTTGCCAAACTTCGTAAGAACGTATTCGGGGTAGGATTAACAGAAAAAACAAATTCTATAGATTTATTGAATTTCCGAGTATAAACCTGTATATACAAAACTAAGGACCTCAGACGTCTAAAATCTCTAGATATGTGAGAAGACCTCAGTTTATGGTTTCCGTTCGTCGCATTCCCCCTGGGACACCCTGTATATTGATGGCATTATCTGTTCGGATAAAGCAACACCGTAAACTTCGTTGCGCTGTTCACACAAACCAATCATGATTTGAATGCCTAAAGTTTTTCACACTATTGAATCCTATTCGAATCTTCATCAAGGAAGTGCAATAAAGGAAACAGATGAAGAAGCCATCTTATAACCTCGAGTTGAGTTCGTCCTCCAAGCGGTCTCTAATAGAGTTTGTAATTTTATTGTTATCATTTTACAACTGGTGAATAATGGATTATACAAAACGAGTCGATATTGCTTCAATAATCGTTTATGGACAATTAAATTCTTGAGCTGAACAGATCGGGAATTGAAGAAGTTCTCCATCGTATTCGACAGATGTCCCGGAACTTAATTAATTATGCCCGCCATCGTGAACGGTCTGGAATCTGGGGCGGAATCACCTGTTGTCGATGGTTAAAAGATACCCACAAGGTGAAACAAAGTGATAATAACAAAATATTGGGTAACGGTTCATTGGTTCTTGGTATCGAACAGTGGAAATTCAGTTTTCTTAGTTGAATGTAAGTAAATTACTCTACACGGAAAAATATAATCATTATAGGATACTTTGGGAGGTGTTTCATCACTAAATGGTTTCTTTCTGTGTTTTCTCTATAGAACTATAGAAAAGTATCGATTAAATAAAAAAGTGGGAAGCCCTGTGGACAGGAGCTTTGGCGCTCTTATTGTTCAAACTTTGACAATTAATCTCCGAAATTATTCGTATCTCAGTCACACCACTCAATGTGCAATCGAATGTTCTTTTATTTGATATATCACAATCCACATAATTATTCCTATTTGAAAAAAAGAGTAAAGGAGTGTGGAGCGTAAAAGGGTGAAGATTTCGAATTCAAATCCATGGATTTCCCTTAGTAATAATTAGAAAAAGAATGATGGTCTGATTGCAGTACTCTCCAATCACAAATTGTAAATTATTTCGTAATTTTTCAATGAAGGGTTCAAGCCCTGTGGACAGGGGCTTTGGCGCTCTTGTTCAAACTTTGATACACTCCGAAAGTATTGGTTTCTCAGAGTTGGGAATGATATCAATGTATTCTTAAGCATCATAAAGGAAATTCAATTCAAATAATAGTTTATTTATCAAGATTAAATGAGCAATCTGAGAATGAGAACTGCACCATGGAAGAAATCAAATTAAAATAGCTGAAATGAATTTAACTCTCTTATATAACAACATGACATGTACGAGTATGAACACAGATCATATAATAAATCATAGATAGAATAATTATAGCATTCTGTGAAAACATAGAAGTACGATTCATTATTGAAATTTCGAAAAATCATATCTTCGAAAGTATTAGCTAGTTGGAGTTGAAAATGATATCGATGAATTTTTATGGTGAAACTGCATCTTAAAAAAAAATTATTTTAAAATTTGTATGTTAAAAAAAATATTTTTTTTCGTTACTCCAAAACTCCGAAGTTTAGATGGCCCTGCCACCATCTACTTGCCATGAACATTACTTGAGGCATCGGTCCAAGTTGAGAGGTGGGGGCTCTGAATCCTTTCTTGAATATCTTGCCGGACTTTCCTGTAGTAGAGTCCACAATCAGTTTAAGGGCCTATTAGAGGAGCTGCCGCTCCCGCTTTGGCAAGGATGTCGGCCTCTTTATTGCCCCTTATGCCTTTTGATCTGGCATCCACTTCACTGGGACCTGATTACGTTCTCCTAGCTCATTGAGTAAGTTATGACAGTCCAAAACGAGTTTAGAGCTTATTTTTTAGGACTGTTTAGGCTATTTTGCCCAATAGCGAACTTAACTACCTAGCTCATTCCGTTGGAGAGTTATTGTAGAAAGAAAATTTCAAAATTTTCAAAAATTTTTTTTTACACTTTACGGTAACCCGATCAATACAAAACTTCACATGCGTCTGAAGGTCATGATTCTACAATTTGATGCTAAATTTCAGATAGATCGAGTTATCGGTTTCTGAAATATTCATAAAAAATATTTTTGCTAAAAACGGCCATTTCTCCGAAACCACTTGATGGATTTCGCCCGTTAACGAACTCGTCCGATATTTAATATGAGATAAAATAAGAATTAGAACAAGAGATGGCCAACTTTCATCATTATTTCATTTTATTTTGTTGGGACAATGACAATGCACATACTCATAGAGTGAAATTCACAGAAAATTCTCAAAGAACTGCGATTTCATTCTATCATTCTTATTTTTGGCGCTCTTGTTCCTCGGAACAGAGTGCTTATCAATTTGCCGAAATGTCTGTAATTTTGGAATTTTTGGCTGAAAATAGTCTTAAACGATTTGGTTCGACTCACTGATCAAGAATATATTGGCAAAATCGATTCTGTCCGGCCGGCCGTCCGTCCGGCCGTTAACACGATTACTCTCGATCGGAATGAGCTAGACAGTTGAAATTTTCAGAGTAGATTAAGGAGATAAATATCTCGGCTAAGTTCGATATTGGAATACTCTAATTATAATTTCCTGATGTATATAAATCCTACATGAGATGAGTCATAGACCCACGTTTTGAATTTAATTACGAAATTTCTTGATAATTGACGCACATAACCCAAATTGAAAAAGTGGGAAAGCCCTGTTGACAGGAGCTTTGGCGCTCTTGTTCAAACTTTGGCAAAGTCGGAAAGTGCTGGTTTCTCCAAGTTGGGAATTATATCAATGGATTCTCATTTAACTTATTTTATTTTATGTTGCAGTTCTATCATAAGATTCCATTGATATCATTCCCAACTCTGAGAAACCAATACTTTCGGAGATATAATTTTTTTTAAATTAATTTCTCTCATGATGCAGCTCAATCATAAGAATCCATTGATATAATTCCCAACTCTGAGAAACCAAAACTTTCGGAGATATAATTTGTCTGTTTGAACAAGAGCGCCAAAAAGCTCCTGACCGCAGGGCTTGAACCATTTTTTTATCTCGTCTTAGACCATATATATACATCTTTTAACCCTTGATTCTTGTTTTATTACAATTCTGTTGTTATTTTATTTTATCTGCTGAATAATCCCGTCTCTATGCGAAATTTCGGGATGATCGTATCACTAGAAAATTTAAAAAAAAATGATTAAAGAATATTCTGTATCTGGATGGATGATCGGTACCACGATAACTTTCGAACGGAAAGAGATCGTGACTTGCAATTTTCAGGGTAGGATCCGCCTCCGAATGCGACACTTACACCCGGTTTCTGAAAGGCTGGTCAAAATGTTGATCAACTAACAGACCTGTTAAGTTAACAACACTGTCAAATCAGTACGAGTTTCTGAAACGTTGATCATAGAAAATTTAGTAATCTATGATCAAATTGATTTGACATTTCGTAGCCAATTTAATCGGCTACGAGCATCAGAGAGCGGCAAAAGATTTGATTTTCAAATCGTTTATTACGTCGTGTTTGGTAAATTAAGAGGACATTTTGTACATTAAAATGAGCCCACGTGGAAAAAATTTTACCGAAAGAGAAAAGTGTAAACTTCTAGAATTAATTCAAAGGTGAGTTGGAACAATCATTAATATTTACGCAAAGAAAAGAGATACAGAAGCTTGCTAACCGAAGTTGTTTATTACACATTTTTATATCTAATTTCGTTATAAACCATGTTTTACTTCTTGGTATAAACATATCATTGAAAATAAATGTACCAATGCGGTAAGTGTACTAAAGAAAAATGGGTTCAAGCCCTGTGGACAGGAGCTTTCTGGCGCTCTAGTTCAAACAGACAAATTATATCTCCGAAAGTATTGGTTTCTCAGAGTTGGGAATTATATCAATGTATTCATATAATAGAACTGCATCCTAAAGGAAATTCAATTCAAATAATAGTTTATTTATCAAGATTAAATGAGCAATCATGAGAATGAGAAAAGCACCATGGAAGAAATCAAATTAAATCTGGCCAATTTTGCCCAATAACGAACTTAACCGAGATATTCATCTCCCTAAACTACTCTGAAAATTTCAACTACCTACCTCATTCCGTTCGAGAGTTATATCTATGTCTATGGATGAAAAGCAGTCTCACTACTCTCAGATCTCTTACTTCATGTTCAGTTCCGAAATGTAAGAATTTTCTGAGAAAAACTAATATCGGAGCAAACAACTGAGATTTAACTCACTTCGCTCACAATTCTTCGATTGATTAGTCTCAGGACAGGAACATCATTTGACATTATGACAATTCATATTCATACATAGAATAATATCATTCTGTGACAACGTTGAAATACGATTTATTATTGAAATTTTGAAAAATCATATCTGAGATTTTTCTCACTTCGCTCACAATTCTTCGATTGATTAGTCTCAGGACAGGAACATCATTTGACATTATGACAATTCATATTCATACATAGAATAATATTATTCTGTGACAACGTTGAAATACGATTTATTATTGAAATTTTGAAAAATCATATCTCCGAAAGTATTAGCTTGTTAGAGTTAAAAATGATATGATTGGATTCTCATGATAAAACTTTTTATTAAAAAAAATTTAATTTGGAATTTGTTTCGTAAAAAAAAATTTTTTTTTTTGTTACTCCGAAACCATTTGTCCGATTTTGCCCAATAACGAACTTAACCGAGATATTTATCCCCCAAACCTACTCTGAAAATTTCAACTCTCTAGCTCATTCCGTTCGAGAGTTATCGTGCCTACGGCCGGCCGGCCGGACCGGCCGGACAGAATGAATTTCGACCACGGATTCTTGATCAGTGAGTCGAACCAAATCGTTTAAGACCATTTTCATCGAAATATTCGAAAATTACAGACATTTGGGCAAATTGATAAGCACTCAGTTCCGAGGAACTAGAGCGCCAAAAATGAAGCGTGGGAAACAATGACGGCGGAATGGAACAGTACTGCAGAGGTACCCCGCACGAAGAAACAGCTAAACACTGCATATTTAAATTTAAAAAGAAGCACCAGGAAGCAGGTAGCCGATCAGAATGTAGGTATACATACAATATGAAAACATTGCTACATTATATGTCAAACTTATCTTACAAATAGTGCATGGAAATCCTTATTTTTTCCAGGTACAGAAATATTTAGAACAACGGCCGAGTACTACTGTCGTTGAAGAAGCAGGGCCATCAGTGCTGGTATACTCTATTTCAAATAAAACAAATAGTGCAAATACAAATCTTCCTTTTTTTCCAGGAAAATATATTAATTGAAATTGGGCAGGACGTAATTGACGTTGCAGATATTGCAGGGCCATCGCAGGCATCCAGTGCAATTGCTGAGGTATATGTTTAGCAAACCTTTTTATATTAACCAATGACTATTTTTACATTGGGATACCTTTGAACACGACAACTTTTTTTTCAGACTATTACACCAACACGGCATGCAGAATTGCAATATGAATTATTGAAAGAATTGAAAAATGGGCAAAGAGCTGACAAGGTTTGTAAGATTTTAATATCACAACTATAGAAATATCTATTTCATTCACTACATATTCATATTTTCAGAGGGGTGTCATGGCAACCGGTGGTGGTAGCTATACACCGGTGCTTAGCGATAGTGGTGCCCGAATGCTATCTATAATGAGCGACCAAGGGACACCACTAATGAATACAACCGATAGTGCATCCAGGTACTATGAAAAGGGTATGTTCACTTACCTTTACCTGACCAAACTATTAAATTGCATAAACTATTACTGATATTTCTAAATTATTAATATAACTAATTTATTGATCAGAGGAAGATACGGTTGTATCTCAGCTCCAAGAAGTTCCTCATGATGATCCCCCAGCGGTTGTACAATCTCAGGAGAGACCCAAGAAAGCAAGAAGGAAAAAAACTGATCAAAGGAGAAGGATGAAAGTTGATAACAACAGAGCATTGAAAACTCGATACTATCAAAGAAAACTGCAAAGTGCTACCCTCGAGGTCAAACGTGAAATGGTCGAGTATAGAATCAGCTTAAAAAAACAAAAATTATATGATTTGGAGGTAAAAGTCAGGCAGCTAGAATTAGAAAGGAGGATAAGGGAAAATGAGTACCAATAAAAATATTTTATAAATTATAACTACTTACACAAATGTATTTTTAATAAAAAAAAATATACATGTTACCATATATTATCTTATTTTTTCAATGCCATACAATAAAACGTTAATTCAAGACTGATTAAAATGAGTTATAAGCAGAGATGACCGCACAGAAGTATTATCATTAACAGTCCTTGGACCAGTATCTTCAGAGACGGTAGTTTCCATATCTTCTATGTCGATAAAATCGTTATTATTTAATGCCAAATTGTGCAGTACACAACAAGCAACTATTATATTCATTGTCGTTTCTAGTTTAACTCGTAGACCCATTGACAAACATGGGAAACGTCTCTTTATGACACCAAAGCAGCTCTCCACAGTATTCCTGGTTTTAATATGAGCTCGATTATATGCTTCTTCACTTGCTGTCGCTGGACGCAAGAAAGGTGTCAGTAAATAGGATCTGCATGGATATCCACTGTCGCCTAGTAGGTAGTCACTGCCATACATGCCACTTTCAAAATCAGCCCTAATATGCGAATCATTTAGTATAGTTGTGTCATGTACAGATCCTGGCCATCGACAGATTACGTCTTGTATTTTCAAGTTAGCATCACATATAACCTGAACATTTAAGGAAAAGTATCCCTTTCGGTTTCTGTATAGTTCAGCCCGTGTACCACCTGGAGACTGTATTTTTATATGTGTGCAATCGATAGCCCCAATAACATTTGGGAATGAACATATATTATAAAAATCGCTTTTTATTTACAAGCAGTAGATTTGTGTACACGTATATGGTCAGCCACAGTAATCTGGAATGCTCCCGTTGAATAAAAACTTATTGCCAACAATACTTGTTCCAAAGCACTGATGGATCTATTCCTTGATGTGAAGGGTTTTATTTTCGGCTCTATCATATTGACTATTAACATAATAACAGCCTTCGTCAATCGGTATCGGTTTTTAAACTCTTCGTCATTATAAAATTCGAAAGGATTCATTCTTGTTCTGAAAGTTCTAGGCAGTTGAACCTCCTCCTCATCATCGCTAGAAATGCTCATGCTTAAACTCAAGTCCAACTCAGACATGATGAATCTACAACAGAAAACATATTTTGTCAATTCAACACTATTTGTATAGAAATAAGGTATAACAGAAAATGTAACTTTTTTCGTTATAAATGTGACTAACATACCTTAGAAAGGAATATCTCCAGAAAAAATTGTAGATTCACGTAAATAATCAATTTTATTTATATAACGATATAGGTAATTCGCCAACAACAGCCGATTAGTTGACAGACGTTTTAACACTCATATAATCAATGATCAATGCGTAACTTGCGTTTCAGAAACCCAAAATGCTGTTTGACATACGTTTCTGTAGCTAAATTTGACAGCTGTGTCAACTGATTCTATGATCAAGTCAACGCGGATAATCACCCTTTGCGCAACTCAAATGATGGTTAACAACAGATCTGATGTCTGATTAGTTAACATTTGTGTTGATCAGCCTTTCAGAAACTGGGCCTTAGCTGGTTAATAGGCAATCGACCAAACGGTTTTATAGTTATTTCCATCTGAAAAATGCTCAATAACTCAAAAAATACAGATGCGATCCATTTTAAACTTGGAAATTAGTTATTGCATGCCGACTTGCAAATTTTTGCCAGATTTCGTGAGAATAGTATCACTATAAACTTGAAAAAATTTTTGTATCTCAGAAACTATCCGTCCGATATCCCTAAAGTCCTGCGAAAGCCTTCAAAACCTAATTTAACAGCTAACTCCTAAATTTAAACATGATCGGATCTATATTGTTGCAGATATACAGAAAAATATAGGAAGCCGAGCAGCCATGGGCTAATTCAGTAGCTGGATGGGTGACCGTTGTGACGATAACTTTCGAATAGAAATAGACAGCGACCTGCAATTTTAAGGGTTGGTTGTGCATTCGAATGCAAAAGTTGAGTTCGTCAATTTGCATAATCAGCAAAACGGTTTTAGAGTTACACCCATCTGAAAAATCACTATTATTTACTCAATAATTCAAAAAATTTTTACATTTCTGAAACTATCCGTCAGAATTCTCTGAAATTCCGCACATACCTTCGAGCCGCCATTTTACAATCGCGTACCGATTTTCAGCTCGATCAACTTTGTAGGAGGCGTGAATAGACAATGAAACATTTCGTTCAGTCATACTGTGAACACATTTTGAGGATTAGTTAGCACAGATTCTCGAAACTATAAAAAAATGTGCCTGTACTGTGAAAATTCTTCATCAATTCTCACGCTTTCTTCTCTTCGCCTCATCTGTATCATAATTTAGCAGAATTTCTGCCACATTCGGTTACCAGCTGAACTTGTAAACCCATTGTTACCATGACAATTTCATCTATGTATCTATAAAACGTGCCCATTTCTCTATTTTGGAGATGCAACATTTGGTTGAATATTATCGAAGAACGAAAATGGGGTTTTGCGTTAACAGACAGATGGTTTTTTACAAGGCGAGGTCGGTGTCATCTGCTATCAACGAATATCTGAGTTGGTTCTGGCTTCGAGAAGGTCGACCGACAGGTATTGTCAATTAGAGGGACATCTGGAAGAGTGGACAATGATTGCCGATCTAGAAATTTTCTAGAAACTTAAACACTCTCGTTTTGCCGAATATTTCGAAGTCTCAATAGTCTAGTCAACAAGTGCTTTTTAGGTCAACATTTTTGCGTATTCTCCGAAAATTATGACTGAAAGTGTCATTCGATTGGGAATGACATGTAGATAGTTTTTGAGAAAATGCTAAGGCCGACGCAAAAATTGCAATAGTTATAAACAATTAAGTGAATAAAAAAGAAGAGGGTTTGGTTTTTCGCCAATATCTCGAAAATTATCTGAGGTAATTCAAATTTGAAAAAATATTCAAGAAGAGGAGGAAATTTCCTAAAAAAATGTCTCAACTCCCGGAACTAGGATCAATATTCATAATTTTCCCAGAGGGTTGAAAATACTCCTGAAAACAGGTATTCCGGCTTTCGTAAGCCTCGCCCCCTTCGGACCTTTCATAAATAAATATCATTTAAACTTATTAAATATGAAAATAAAAAATTGAAAAAATTCAGGCGTCTGCAGGATAGATCAATGAACAATAATCCGTGGCCCAAAAATTTTCATCGCGACTTTTCAATTAGTTATCCATTAGTTAATTAACAATTTTTTGTAGCACGAACATTAACATTGCTAGTGCGATAATTGTTAAACTATTAATCTGAGAATGTTTTCCTTCCGTGGAGCTATTTTGCAAAGGTCTTGGAATAGAATCCCATTGGAAAATTTGAAAAATTGTTAATTTTCGTGTTGTTACTAACAATTTACTTGTGAAAAATTATAAAGTTCCAATTATGTTTTCAAAAGAAAATTTTAAATTATCTCATGATCATGAACAACGCATTGGTTTATAACAACTTTTCAAACAATAGGAGATAATAATTTTTGGAAATCATTTTTAAGTAGTTTCTGATCATAAGGAAACGGATCAATAGTAATATTATAAATTGAAGCTTTATAATTTTTCACTTAAGTAAATTGTTCATAACAAAACGAAAATCAACAATTTTTAAAATTTTCCAATAGGGATCTATTCTAAGACCTTTGAACAATAGCTCCACGAAAGGAAAAAAATCTCAGATTAATAGTTCAATAATTATCGTACTTGCAATGTTAATGTTTGTGCTACAAAAAATTGTTAATTAACTAATGGTTAACTTATTGAAAAATCACGATAAACATTTTTGGACCACGGATTATTGTTTCATCTATCCTGCAGACGTTCGAATTTTTTAAATTTTTTATTTTCATATTTAATAAGTTTAGAAATAATATTTATTCATGAAAGCTCCGAAGGGGGCCAGGCTCAAGCAAGCCGGAATACTTGTTTTCAGAAGTATTTTCAACCCTCTGGGAAAATTATGAATATTGGTCCTAGTTCCAGGAGTAGAGACTCTTTTTTAGGAAATTTCCTCCTCTTCTTGAATATTTTTCAAATTTGAATTATCCCAGATGGTTTTTGAGATATTGGCGAAATATCAAACCCCCTTCTATTTTTTCACTTAATTGTTTATAACTTTTTTTTTTTTTTTTTTTTTTCGGCATCGACTGCTAAGGTCATTAGCCGTAATTGTTTATAACTATTGCAATTTTTGCGAGCGGCCTCAACATTTTCTCAAAAACTATCTACATGCCATTCTGAATCGAATGACAGCTCAATCATAATTTTCGGAGAATACGCAAAAATTTTGACCTAAAAAGCACTTGGTGACTGGACTACAATAGGTCCAATGTAATAGAATTTAAGAATATTGATTTTCACAAATTTTTATTGAGCACATCGTGGTTTGATAAACAGTATGTTCATCAGTTACTGAATAAAAATTGGTTCAAGCACTTAATGACAGACTTGAATAACGAGAGAATCGTCTATGATTACAGAATTTTTAATTCTGACATACATTCTGTCCAGAAAGTACCGGGAATTATCGATTTAAATTTGGCGGGGCAATGAGGCAGGTAAAATTTTTTTTTCCTAGGTTGGTGCCACTGTCCTTAATTACTATGCCAAGCTTGAGCGGGATCTGTCAACTAGTGTGTCTGCAACAGCTGGTTAAGTCAGTCGATGTCAGAGTGCGTGCCGACTTTTACTATGGGTGATTACGTTGAGCAAAGGATTTGTTTAAAGTTTTGTGTTGCAAATGAATTTTCGTGTGGCGATGCATTGAGAATGTTGCAAAAGGCCTTTGGTGATAATGCTCTATCGAAAACTCGTGCATATCAGTGGTACAGAGCCTTCAAGGGCGGTCGTGAAGTGGTCGAAGACTTGCCTCGTTCCGGACGCCCATCGACGGCTTCGACCGAAGATAACGTCGATAAAATTAAGGAAAAGGTGCTTGAAAACCGTCGTACCAGCTTGATGAAACGTTTGCGTGAGCGTATCCGTAAGAAGCGGCCAAATTTGTGGGCGAACAACTCATGGATTTTGCATGACGATAACGCGCCTTCTCACCGAGCTACGATTGTGACTGACTTTCTCGCCAAAAACTCAACAAACGTGCTTCAGCAACCACCGTATTCGCCGGATTTGGCTCCCTGCGACTTTTTCCTCTTCCCAAAACTAAAATTGCCCCTTCGTGGCACCCGTTTTGAGTCGATAGAAGCCATAAAACAAAATTCGGCGCGAGAGCTAAAGTCCATCCCGGAAAGCGTCTATAAAAAATGTTTCGATAATTGGAAGTGCCGTTGGCATAGATGTATTGGAGCAAATGGAGCCTATTTTGAAGGCGACCCAATAAATTTTGACGATTAAATGTAAAAATGTTGTTTTAATTGAAAATTCCCGGTACTTACTTGACAGAGTAGTATATTCCATTGGAATTGAAATTCGTTGAGTATAATATAAGAAAAAACTTCGCCTCAAGTTACTCAAGGATACGATATTCACGAAATTCCTCGAAAATTAATAGCTCGGCATTCTAAAAGTAATTACCTAGTGTTAATTGGATCAGATTAGTATATTTTGAGTTCGGATGGGCAACCTACCCTGAAAATTGCAAGTTGATATCTCTTTCCGTTCTCAAGTTATCGTGAGATACATAAAAAAATTCATAATTTTTTAAAAATTTTCTAGTGGTACAATCCTCAGAAAATTTCAAAAACATCTTTATGTCGATATTATACAACTAATTACCACGTTTCAATTCGATCGGGTCTGCATTTTGAGAGTTATCTAGAAAAGAATATTTCAGATGGGTATGAGGTAACTCCAAAACCGTTGGGCAGATTCTACCATTCGGATGCACAACCTACACTGAAAATTGCTAGACCCCATCTCTATCCGTTCGAAAGTTATCGAGGCAACCTCCACCATTATAGATTTTGTCCATTAACGAACTCATCCGGCGCATTTGGACTGCAAACCTACCCTGCTGATTTCAACTCTAACTAATTTCGTTCGAGAGTAACCGTGCCTACGGACAGTCAGACAGAAATAAGTTTGACCGCGGATTCGTCATCAATCTGAACTGAACTCTTGAGATCCTATTCGGCCAAAAATTCTAAAATTACGGACATTTGGGCAAATTCATAGGTACTCAGTTCATGGTAACAACCGCGCCAAAAACGTGAAATACTGAATGATTACATGTAAGGTTGTTTTCATAACAAAAATTGTTCTCCATCTCACCAATAGCCTCGGCCTTTGCCAAGTAGTGCCGTGTTCCGATATTCCTGAACAGTACTGAGCAGTAAATTGAAACGTCAGATATTACTGAAATTCACTGGCGATGCTTACTCTTACTTAAGAGCGTTCCGAAATTACTTACTGCGGCCAGTAATGCCAGCAATTTTGGAACGCAAGGTAGGTCGGTCGTAGGTAGCTCTAAGAAATTTTCAGGACTTATTGTGCTTTATACATGGTTCTGACCAATAACCCATCGGGCAGCGGGTAATAGAATCCATGGTCAAAATCTATTATGTCCGTCCGGCCATAAACACGATAACTCTTGACCGGAATGAGATAAGCAGTTGAAATTTTCACAGTAGGTTTCGGAGTAACGAAAACAAATTTTTTTACATTATACAAATTTCAAATATTTTTTTTTTAAGATGCAGTTTCATCGTAAGAATCCATTGATATCATTTTAAACTCTGAAGAATTAATACTTTCGGAGATATGATTTTTCAAAATTTCAATATTAAATCGTAACTATGATTTCACAGAATGCTTTAATAGGAAATTACTTCCGTATCTATGAATTTCAAGATCTGTGTTCATACATGTCATCATTGTCCTCTCATCTACTGCTGGGGATCGACTAAGAGACCCTATGGAGACTAGGAACCCGAGCTGAAGGAAATCAACCATGAGACCCTGTCAGCTAATAGGAGACCGACCGAGGTGCAGTAAGCCTCTCTAGGCTGCAGCACGGGCTACTTGCTCGATCGGAATCGGTCTAACAAACAAACATACTCCAATCAGTTTTTTGCCAAAGCACAAACAAACAAACAAACATCTCATCTACAGATAAAAGACATGTCAAACAAAGTATGCTTGAATGCAAAATGAACAATGAAATAACCTCAGCTATCGTATATGTCTCTTGGATCTCCATATGATGATGGAAATATATACTTTGATAAGTTAATCAAATTGGGTTCAGAATATCTCCAGTAAAAACAAAATTGGAATATTTACTAAGTTTCAATTGATATAATATAATTATTTTCATAGTAGATTGGAGGAATGAATATCTCGGATAAGTTCGTTATTGGGTAGAATCGGTCTGGTAGTTGCAGATTAATAATTTTTGCTACTCTTGTTGAATTTAATTTCATTTATGATGCAATTCTATCATAAGAATCCATTGAGATCATTTCCAACTTTGAGAAACCCATACTTTCGGAGATATGATTTGAACAAGAGCGCCAAAGCTCCTGTCCACAGGGCTTTCCCACTTTTGGCGCTCTAGTTCCTCGGAACTGAGTGCTTATCAATTTGCCCAAATGTCTGTAATCTTCGAATTTTTCGATGAAAATGGTCTTAAACGATTTGGTTCGACTCACTGATCAAGAATCCGTGGTCGAAATTCATTCTGTCCGGCCGGTCCGGCCGTAGGCACGATAACTCTCGAACGGAATGAGCTAGACAGTTGAAATTTTCAGAGCAGGTTTGGGAGATAAATATCTCGGCTAAGTTCGTTATTGGGCAAAATCGGACAGATGGTTTCGGAGTAACAAAAAAATTTTTTTTTTTACAAAACAAATTCCAAATTAAATTTTTTTCTATAAGCAGTTTTACCATAAGAATCCAACGATATCATTTTTAACTCTAACAAGCTAATACTTTCGGAGATATGATTTTTCAAAATTTCAATAATAAATCGTATTTCAACGTTGTCACAGAATTATATAATTATTCTATGTATGAATTGTCATAATGTCAACTTATTTTCCTGAGACATGACTTTATCTAATTAATCGAAGAATTATGAGAATAAAGTGTATTCCGAAATGTGAGCGAAGTGAGAAAAATGTCAGTTGTTTGCTCCGAAATTAGTTTTTCTCAGAAAAGTGTTACATTTCGGAACGGAACATGAAGTATTTTAGCGATGCAACGGGGACCTCACCCAAAAATGTTTGAAAATATTACGTAAATATTGAAAGCATAATTCTGTAGTTCGAAAGAGGAGAAAATTTGGTGAACGTAGATCAGGAAATTTTTGATCGATTACAAGGTAATTTTTCATTATTACTCTTCTTTCATACATGTTTTATGGAATATCTACTATTTGTAGGTACCTGTTTTGGGCAATTGTCATACGAAACTTGTTGGCGCTCTAGTTCCTCGGAACTGAGTGCTTATCAATTTGCCCAAATGTCTGTAATTTTCGATGAAAATGGTCGTAAACGATTTGGTTCGACTCACTGATCAAGAATCCGAGGTCGAAATCGATTCTGTTCGGCCGGCCGTAGGCACGATAACTCTCGAACGAAAGGAGTTAGTGGATTGAAATTTGAAAGGTGGGTTTGGAGCGTAAATATCTCGGACGAGCTCGTTAATGGGCGAAATCCATCAAGCGGTTTCGGAGTTATGGCCGATTTTAGTAAAAATATTTTTTATGAATATTTCCGAAACGGATCACTCGATCTATCTGAAATTTTGCATCAAATTGTAGAATCATGACCTTTATACGCATGTGAAGTTTTGTATTGACCAGATTACCGCAAAGTGTGAAAAAAAAATTGTAATTTTAAAAAAAGTTTTTCTACAATAACTCTCGAACGGAATGAGCTAGGTAGTTGAAATTTTCAGAGTAGGTTAGGGAGATAAGAATACATTGATATAATTCCCAACTCTAAGAAACCAATACTTTCGGAGATATAATTTGTCTGTTTGAACTAGAGCGCCAGAAAGCTCCTGTCCACAGGGCTTGAACCCATTTTTTCTCCTCTTTACGAATACGTTAATGAGAAAAATGTGAATCGTATACAGATTCATGTTTTTCAAATCTGATCATCAAAACAAAGGTTCAGATACGCTCCTCTCTTTTACATTGAAATAATTTTTTAGCACCTTATTCATAATCATAGTTTTCATTGATATCAGTTGATTATTTCGAGATATTTCTAGATGGCTCGAGATGGCACTATTCCGTAGAAAATATTTGTATCATTAGAATTGACTATTGATTTCCATAGAATTTCGTTTTCTCTTCGCCAAACTGACAAAAATTTTTTTTTCATGTACAGAGTGATGATTTTGTACCTGGACGTAAAAAAATAATGTTCTAGTACGGTCCTGTCAATTTTTTCGTTTTCGCTTTCGGATTCTATTAAGTGTCTCAAAGACAATAAGCTTGCAGAATATTATCAAAATCTATTGAACAGTTTTGAATTGTAGAGGTTTGAAAATTCTATGACTTTCAGGAAACATTCTGTATCTCAGAAAATAGTAGTCATAAGAGATGTTTGAGTGGCCATTTCTGACTCCTCATATGGTCCTCTATTACCCCCCGCCCGATGGGTAATTGGTCAGAAATCACCCTATGCAGGGTGTTTCATAATATAGCCCGTCCAAAAATAAATATGAAAAAGTTTCTCTTAACTGAGCCTCTAAAATGGACCAGTTTCGAGATGCAGGATCGCAGTATTGAAAAAAAAAAAATTCGGAATTGTTTATCCTACAGAAAACAGCTTTTGTAAGCATTTCTAACTCATAATAAGCTATGTTTTGTGCGGAAAACTTTTTTTTTTAAATCATAATTTATGAAGGTTTTGAAGGCGTAGTGGGTGTTTTTCTCCCCAACTTCTGCGCCACTGTAAAGAGTGCGGTTTAGAAACACGCATTTGAACCGCCAATGTTTTCTACACAAAAAAGGTACTCCTGGTCATAAGACCGTTTTCGAAAAGAATCAACTGTTATGACGCCGGCTCAGGTGGTGCAGTTGGTATAAAGACCTGCTGTGGTGCCGGGGTCGCGGGTTCGAATCCCGCTCAGGGCATGGATGTTGGTTGTGATTGTCCGGTATGAATGTTAGAAATTGAACTCTGCTGGTTAATGACGAAAGTCAAGACCATACTTAGGGACTAGGTCCAATATGATTAAAAAAAAAAAAAAAAACTGTTATGTTGAAAAACATGGTGAATTTTTTGAAACAAAATCTAAACGATACAACAAGTAATAAAACCAATGGTTAACTTCATTTTTTTCAACATAAAAGTTGTTTTTGTTTCGAAAACGGGTGACTTTAGAGCTTATGACCAAGAGTCCTTTTTTGTGTAGAAATCATTGGCGGTTCAAATGCGCGTTCCAAAACTGTACTCGTTCCAGTAGCGTAGAAGTTGGAGAGAAAAACACCCACTACCCCTTCAAATCCTTCACTGATTATGACTTAAAAAAAAACTTTCCGCACAAAACATAGCTTATTATGAGTGAGAAATGCTTACAAAACCTGTTTTCTGTAGGATTAACGTTTCCGGAGATACTCGCAAAAAAAATTTTTTTCAATTTCAATACCCTGTATCCTGAAAATGGTGCATTTTAGAGGGTCAGTTAATAGAAACTTTTTTCATATTTTTGGACGAGCTATCACATCCTGAAGTCTTGCGCATATATTATGCGCATATATACATGAGAATAACATGAATGAAATTACAGTGATTGGCATTCGGACTCTTCCAGTGTTTCCATATAACCTTCTTCGAATATTATTTCACTTAAACATAAGAATTAAGGACATCACCTTACCATAATTGATGATTCCTCGATACCGGTCTACTTCTCCAGACTAATCATCACCAGGCACCTGTCCAAGACGCTGGTACAGCAACCTCTGGCTCTCTTCTCCTCCGGGAAGCCATCAGGCAGGTGGACAGACAGACGGGGGGGCCATGTGTGGGATCAGAAACTTCTTTGATGTACACCTCAACTCGCTTCTTGATCTTCATTTAATTTCGATGCTTATTTTTATATTTATGATGTATTTCCTTTAATTAATGTTAGATTCTTGGAAGACTCGATAATTGCAAATTTGTTCGGATGCGAAAATTCAGTTTAGATTCAGTGATCTTTTAAATTAAATTGACGGAATTGGATGGGGATTGGTCGCTTTGATGGAGATCCAGCAATTATATCGTATTACGGAATTTTTTTATGGGTGTATCGCTCTGATAGAGTTTAGTTGGAATATTAGCGAAGAAAAAATAAATGTCAGTTATCTGATTACTTTTTATTTTTGTTGGAGACATGTAGAAATTGTGTCATGATTAAAAAATTGGTTCAAGCATTGACGTGAAGTCAGGAGCTTTTGCGCGTATGTTCTATTGTCCATTCTCCTGTATTGGACACTCTTAATCGAATTTACCATGGTAAATTATATTGTCCATTCTCCTGTATTCGACACTGTTAATTCGAATTTACCATGGTAAATTCGATACATGCATCACTACCTATTTTGAATCGACCCGAAAATGTATCTGATAATTTAATATGTCATCATGACATTCATGGTTTTGAAGGTTCTCGCAAAATTTCATCGATGAGATGTCGGTCAAATCCTTCCTGATATATTATAAATTTGTTTTCAAAGTTTCTAGTTATACGATCTTCACGAAATTTTGTAAACATTTTTGCATCGGCATCTTAGAACTAATTACCATGTTTGAATTGAATCGTCAGCGTGAATTTTGGGTTATTGAAGAAATAATAACCAAATTTCAGATTGATATAACTCCAAAACCATTTGGCCGATTATGAATATCAATCAACTCCAATTTCGCATTCAGATAAGCAATCTACCCTGAAAACTTGCAAGTCGCTATTTCTTTCGGTTCTCAAGGTATCGTGAGATACATAATAATTTTTCGTAATTTTTTTAAAATTTTCTAGTGGTACGGTCTTCACAAAATTTTACACACGTCATAATGTCGATATTCTACAACTAGTTAGCAAGCTTCAATTCGATCGAGTTCATATCTTTTGAGTTATCGAGGAAATAATATTCTAGATGGGTATAACTCCGAAACCGTTGGGCCGATTATGGCCAACAGCGAATTTAACTCTTCCATTCAGATGCGCAACCTATCCTTAAAATTGAAGGTCCCTATCTCCTTTCGTTGAAGAGTTATCGAGGCAACGGTCACCCATCCAGCTACTGAATTAACACAAGGCTGTTCGGATCTCCAACAATATAGATCCAATCGTATTCAAACTTGGAATTTGGTAGTAGAGTTAGGTTTTGAAGGCTCAGGCAAAATTTCAGCCATGTCGGATGAATAGTTTCTGATATATAGAATTTTTTCCAATGATTTTTTAATAATTTTCAACTTATACGATCCTTACGAAATTTTGCAAAAATCTTCTCGGCATTTTACAACTATCAACCATGTTTGAATTGGATCGGTTTTGTATTTTTCGAGTTATTGAGGAAATAACAACAAAATTTCAGATTATTGTAACTCCGAAACCGTTTGGTCTATTATGCTTATAAACAATCTCAAATATCACATTCACAATCTAACCTGAAAATTTCAAATCGCTATCTCTTTCTGTTCTCAGGTTAGCGTGACATAAAAAATATGTTTTAATAATTTTTTTAGAATTTTCTAGTTATACGATTCTCACAAAATTTCACGAACGTGCTTAAGTTTATATTCTACAACTATTCACCAAGTTTCAATTCGATCGGATCTATATTGGTTGAAAACAAAATTATTACTCGGAAACCATACCACCAGAACATACGCGCAAAAATTACTGGCATGAAGTCCGTAGTTTATGCGCGCATGTTCTTTTGTCTATTGCCTCACCCTAACGAAATACTGTATGAAGCTTTCGAGAAAATTAAATCGTTGGCATTCTACAAGTGAACACTAAGTTTTAATTGGATCGGATTTGTATATTTTGAGTTATTGAGAAAATAACAAAATTTAAGATGGGTATAAGTACGAAACCGTCTGGCCGAGGAAGTTAACTGCCCCATTCGGATGTGCAACGCACCCTGGAAATTGCAAGTCGCTATGTCTTTCCGTTCGAAAGTTATCGTGGCAACGGTAACCCAACCAGCTACTAAACTCACCCAAGACTCGGATCTCCAACATTATAGATCCGATTGTGTTCAAATTTGGAACTTGGCTGTAAAGGTCTTGAAGGCGCCAGCGATATCGGACGGATAGTTTCTGAGATACAAATTTTTTTTCAATGATTTGTCTACAATTTTGTAGTGATAGGATCCTCACGAAATTCGCAAAAATTTGCGCTTCCGAATTTTATAACTAATTACCATGTTTGAATTGGGTCGGATCCGAATTTATTGAGTTATTGAGGAAATAACAACAACATTTCAGATAGGTATAACTTCAAAACCGTTTGGCTGATTATACCTATTAACAAACTCCAATGTCGCATTCGGACTCGCAACCTACCATAAAAATTGCAAGTCGCTATATCTTTCCGTTCTCAAGTTATCGTGAGATAAATAATATTTCTTAATATATTTTTTTTAAATTTTCTATTCATATCATTCTCACTTAATTTCACATACGTCTTTATGTCTTTATTCTAGAACGAATTACCAAGAATCAATTCGATCGGATCTGTATTGGTTGAAAACAAAATTAATACTCAGAAACCGTTTGGTCGATTATGCCCATAAAAGAACTCTTCCGTCGCATTCAGACGCGCCACCTACCTATCGTGGCAACGGCCGGCCGGACAGAATAAAATTTGACCTCGAATTATTCATTACTGAATCGAACCTAATCGTTCAAGACTATTTTCGACAGAAGATTCGAAAATTACAGACATTTGGGCAAAATGATTGAATTTTTGGCACTCTTGTTATTTTTAATGGCACTTTTTACCAAAACTATAATCAAATTTGATGATCGTAGAAAAAATTATCGAAAAATGAACTAAGGTGAGAAATCTTTTAAAAATCACAAGAACTCATATATCTCGAAGACGAATCATTTTCGGTTAATAATAATGGCTCAAACGACAGCAAATGATCCATACCAACACCTCCTAACGTCTAATTTGGAATTATCCTGTATATTGAATTTTTTTTTCTTTTTCTCTGGTTTGTGTTGACCAGCCGGCCCTCCGTTAACACGACAACTCTCGAACGGATTGAGCTAGGCAGTTGAAATTTTCAGAGTAGGGTTAGGAGATAAATATCTCGGTTAAGTTCGTTATTAGCCAGAATCGGCATGACAGTTTCGGAGTAACGAACAAAATTTTTTTTTTGCATTACAAATTTCAAACTCAATTTTTTTTGAAATGCAGTTTCATCATAAGAATCCATCGATATCATTTTCAACTCAAACAAGCTATACTTTCGGAGATATTATTTTTAAAAATTTCATAACATAAATCGTACTTCTAGGTTTTCATAGAATGCTGTGCTCAGAGAAATCTATACTACGTTAGTATAAAATTCATTGGCTGTACTTAATTATTCTATCTATGAATTATTATCTATGTCAAGTCAAGATTATGCAAATGAATATAAGAAGTATGCAAAAAAACTTTAATGATTTTGAACTGTTCCTTGAGACAATATCTGTCGATTTTGACGTGATTATATTGAGTGAGACTTTTCAAGTGGAGGATGTGGGCTTGTTTAATTTAAATGGTTATGAGCTAATATACAATAATGCATCACTTATAAATAAGTGTACACGTCCAGACAGTCGTACATGCTTGGACCACTTTTTCGTTAAAGGAATGAATTCGGAAAATCTAAATGTTGGTGGTATTATTTTACACAATTTGATCACGGACCACTATCCCATATTATTGCACACCAAATTGAAAATGAAAAGGAAGCCCAGTAAAAAAGATCACAAAAAAAAATATATAAACTATACAAAATTAAAAAACTTACTAAAGAATGAGAAATGGAAAGAAGTCTACGATTTTGCTGATACAGAAAAAATAACTGAAAACTTTATAAGTATTTTGAAACAATATATAGAAGAAAGTACAACTACAATATACATAAATAAAAAAAGGCGAATCAGAAAACAATGGATTACTCCATTTATATTGCAAGAGATAAATAAAAAACAAAATATGTACAATAAAGTAAAAAAAGAACCCAACAATATACAGTTGAAAACTGAGTACTCTAAATGTAAAAACAACCTACGTAAACAAATAGCTGAGGCCAAAGAGAAGTATTTCCAAGTGAGTGTAATGAAAAATCAGGGTGAAGTAAAAACATTATGGGATTATGTAAATAAGATAACAAATACTTCAAAACCAGAAATCAACATAAAGTATATTAAGAATAAGGATAACCTTAAAATCGAAGACGATCAAGAAATGTGTGAGCTGTTTAATGAATATTATAGCCAACTAGGCGAAAGTTATGCAAACAGGGTGACAGCCCCCAACGAATACACAGAGAAAAACATCCAACTGGATAAGACATTCTTCTTGTTTCCTACCGACTCAGACGAAGTAGAAAAAACCATAAGTAGTCTTCGATCAAAAAAATCAGCTGGGCATGATGGAATAAGAGCGGAAACATTGAAGGAAGTTAGACAGGAGATATCACAACCTATTTCCTATATAGTAAATAAATGTTTCGAAGAAGAATTTTTCCCGGACATATTAAAATCAGGAGTGGTGAAACCATTGTTCAAGGGAGGTGACAGAACGCAAATGATTAACTATAGACCTATTACTCTTGTATCAAATATAGCTAAGATCTTCGAAAAGCTTATTAAAGCGCGTATGATTGCATTCATTGATAAACAAAATGTTTTGTCGAGTAATCAGTTTGGATTCCGTCAGGGTATGTCGACGGAAGATGCAATAAGAAAAGTCTCAGAGATTGTACATAACAACATCGATAAAAACAAACCATCTCTGGCAGTCGTAATCGACCTAGCAAAAGCATTTGATACCGTATGCCATGAAAAACTGCTAGGAAAACTTATGAATTATGGATTCCGAGGAAAAATGTATAATCTAATAAAAAGCCACTTATCAGGTAGAACACAAATGGTATCATTGAACGGAAAAATTAGTAAAAAAAGAGGACTCACCTATGGAGTACCACAAGGCACTGTACTCGGACCTTTGTTATTTAATTTATATATAAATAGTCTATTTGAAGTTAAGAGCAAAGGTGATGTCATAGGTTTCGCGGATGATACTATAGTCATGTATGAGGAAAATTCATGGGAAGATCTGAAGAAAAAAGCCGAAGAGGATTTCGCCGTCTTATCAAGATGGTTTCAACTCAATAAATTAACCTTGAACGCTGATAAAACTAAATACCTAAGCTTCACATCAAGTAAGGCAAGCCTTCCAAAACTAGGAGATTTACAAATCAGTGACCAACTACATATCCCTAATACGCATTCTATCAAATATCTCGGTGTCTATATAGATCAACACTTAAAATGGGACGAACATATGCTCTACCTCTCTAAAAAACTAAGAGGTATTTTGTATAAATTCAGATATATTAAAAAAAACCTAACTTCAGAAAAACATCTGCATATACTTTATGACGCGTTGGTGCAGTCTCAACTTTCTTATGGAATAACTGGATGGGGGGGTGTATTAGACTGCCATAAAATAGGAATAGACATTCTGCAGAAGTTCATTTTGAAGGTCATACACGGAAAAAAGAGAAATTTTCCTAGTGACGAATTATACGAAATATCAAAAGTGCTAGATATAAGACAAATATATGCTCAAAAAATAATAACATGTGTCCATCAAAACAAAATATCAGTTATACCGAAAGAACACAATTATCCAACGAGAGCAAAACAAAATGAATTTCAAACGTGGAGAGCAGAAAAAAGAATTGGACAAAGGTGCTGTAGATATATTGCCTCAAGGTTATACCCAATTGTACCCACAACAATAAAGGAGACAAGAAGTAAACACAAATTCAAAATGAAATTGAAAAAATGGTTAATTGAAGGAAATCGAACACTGATACATAAAATAGTAAATTCATACTAGAAAACAAACTAAAATACTGATCTAATCAACTCATAAACATCCAAGAGTAATGACTCAAAAATACTGACCTTGGCGACCGCTCGAGGAAGTGAACCCTGAACTTTGACAATTCAACTACCGATTTAGACCTAAAATATTGATGAAGACAGTTTACCAACCATGACAAAAAATACCAATGAAGACAATTCTCCCGGATTATCAGCAACATTGTGAATTTAATATTTATTTAGTATTTTTTTGTTAATCGTGGAGTATCCACACCTACATTTAGATAATAACATTTAGTTTATTTTGCCGTTAGAATGTGAATATTAATTTATTAAAGCTGTACACAGTTATCAGCTCCTCGGAGCGAGTAACTCACAGTTAATTGAGTTTAATTGTCATAGTTTCAACTAACTGTTCAATAAACTCTATTATTATTATTATTATTATTATTATTAAATGATCTGTGTTCATTCATGTCATCTTATTTTGCTTTAAGTGACATTTCAAAGATATTTCGTTATCCTTGATATAAAATACCCCTCCTGTTAGAGAATGAAGTATGATGGAATGCAAAATGACCAATGAAATAACATTAGCTATGGTAGAATTAAAGGGGATGGTATGATATTATAATTTTAAGATGATAATATAATGCCCGTGGATAATCCATATGATGATGGAAATATATACTTTGGTAGGTATGTAAGTTAGGTTCAGAATTATTTCCAGTATGAACAAAACTGAAATATTGGAAAATAAAGTTTCAATTGATGTAATGCAATTTTCATAGTAGATTTGAGGAATGATGAATATCTCGGATAAGTTCGTTATTGGCTAAAATTGGTCTGATGGTTTTGGATTAATGATTTTTGGCACTCTTGTTGAATTTAAATTCTTTCATGATGTTTGACTTTAATTTATTTTATGATGAATTTCTATCATATGAAACCATTGATATCATTCCTAAGATATGATTCATCAAAGTTTGATTAAGGGTGCCAAAGCTCCTGTCCACAGGGCTTGAACCGTTTCGTTCTTCTAGAATGTCTTCGGGATTAATGTTAACTTCAAGATAGCCCGGCAGTTTATCAGAGGAATTATCGTTGGATTGGGTACTAATCTCTCCGTCCACTATCACCTGTCTGAGGTGAACCAGCAAGCATCTGCACTGCATCTGCATCTAAGAATTTTATAACTCGAGAAGGTTCTCTAGTAATGGAACTTGCTAATAATAAACTTTCCTAGAAATCATATACGAACTACGCCTTCGTTGAATGTTTGAAATATTTTATTATCTACTGTCACGGTCATTAAATTATAATCATATATTTATAGGAATAGGGGTTCTCACATCGCAAGATTGATAACTATTCCAATATTTTCTTTAATAATGAATTATTGGAATCCGAATTGCCTCAGAAATGTTCATACTTCAACGTTCCGAATTATGTAGAATTCAATTATCGAATAAAAAAATTATATCATATATTATTATGTTATCTTATTACCTTGAAAGTATAATACCATATCATCCTCATAATTCTACGATAACTGAGGTTATTTCATTGGTCATTTTGCATTCAATCATACTTTGTTTTCTAGAACAGGAGGTGTATTTTATATCAGGAATAACGAACCCGAAAAAAATAAGATGACACGTAAGAACACAGATCATATAATAATTAATAGATAGAATAATTAAGTAGGTACAGCATTATGTGAAAACATAGAAGTACGATTCTTTATTGAAATTTCGAAAAATCATGTCTCCGAAAGTATTAGCTTGTTAGAGTTGAAAATGATATCAATAGATTTTTATGGTAAAAGAGCCTAAAAAAAAAATTGAATTTCCGAAACCATCACGCCGATTTTGCCCAATAACTCCACCGAGATATTTATCTCCCAAATCTACTCTGAAAATTTCAACTGCCTAGCCCATTTCGTTCGAGAGTTATTGTAGAAACAAAATTTAAAGGCTCAGATACGGTCCTGTCTTTTACATTGAAATTATTTCTTAGCACCTTATTAATAATCATAGTTTTCATTGGAAGTCGATTAGTTCGAGAATTATAGGGATTATTTTGTTTTTGGGTCGCTGTTCACCTGAACAATTCGTCCAAATACCGTCCGGCCGCTCGAACACAATGAGTTAGATAGTTGAAATTCAGGGTAGGTTTGGAGTCCAAATGCGTTAATGGGCAAAATCCATCGAGTGCTTTCAGAGTTATAGCCAATTTTGTTTTCCCAATAACTCGAAAAATACCACAGATATAGTTCAAATTCTGCGAGAACCTTCAAAACCTTATTTCGCAGTAAAGTTCTAGATTTGAACTCGACCTTTTTTGTATTGGTGAAGATATTACTGAAATATTTCAACGGTCGAGATGTACTGGTCATTTACTTTGAGACGATGGTACCTGATGAAATTTGTCACCGAATGAAAGTCGACCATTACAGTTTTGTTCACGTTCATGCACAACTTTCGACCCCCTTTAATGGAGAAAAAAAATGGGAGGGGGCGTGAGGGGGTTGAAAGTTCTGCATACACAAATCTGTAATGGTCGACTTTCATTCGGTGACAAATTTCATCAGGTACCATCGTCTCAAAGTAAATGAGCCATGACAAAGTGCACATACTGAAAACCTCTTTTAACTAACTATTTTTCAAAATAGAAAAATGTTTTCTTGAAAATTTCTGCACGCCTGTAAAGAAGATACAAAGACCTTACCAAAAAAGTACCATAGGACCCGCTTTCCCTGCTCAAAAAATTTAGAGGGTTGATGGGGATGGCACAGGGTGCAACAAAAATGCATAAAAATTTGGTAAAAGTGAAACAAAAATTGACCTGTTTCAGGATTTTGTTTGCCAAATATTTTTCTTCTGGGATCTGAATTTGTGTATATTGCTAATTATCGAGAGCAATTTCTTTCCCGAAGAAATTAAAGTACTAAAATCAAACTAATATTGCATATTGCTCATTCATTTATTCTTCGATGATTTTTCATTGTCATTTTCAGAGGATGTTGAAAAACAGTTATTTAGATGCATTTATATCGATATTTAACACCATTCGTTGGTGAAAGAGAATAAAATATAGTATATTGGACGTATTTTGATGAACTGAAACAGATATTTTCAGATCACAGATCCTAAAGTATTTTTTTTTTGGTTACATTTGTTTTCATTTCTGTGGAAATGATAACTCCGGACAAACGGTTATGGAACGAATTTGAATTGATTTTTGACGCTCGGAACTGAGTGCTTATCAATTTGCCCAAATGTTTGTAATTTTCGAATTTTTCGATGAAAATGGTCTTAAACGATTCGGTTCGACTCACTGATCAAGAATCCGTGGTCGAAATTCATTCTGTCCGGCCGGCCGGTCTGGCCGGCCGTAGGCACGATAACTCTCGAACGGAATGAGCTAGACAGTTAAAATTTTCACAGTAGGTTTGGGAGACAAATATCTCGGCTAAGTTAGTTATTGAGCAAAATCGGACAGATGGTTTCGGAGTAACAAAAAAAAAAATTTTTTTTACAAAGCAAATTCCAAATCAAATTTTTTTCAATAAGCAGTTTGACCATAAGAATCCAATGATATCATTTTTAACTCTAACAAGCTAATACTTTCGGAGATATGATTTTTCAAAATTACAATAATAAATCGTATTTCAACGTTGTCACAGAATGATATAATTATTCTATGTATGAATTGTCATAATGTCAACTCATTTTCCTGAGACATGACATTATCTAATCAATCGAAGAATTGTGAGCGAAGTGAGAAAAATCTCAGTTGTTTGCTCCGAAATTAGTTTTTCTCTGAAAAGTCTTACATTTCGGAACGGAACATGAAGTAAGAGATCTGAGAGTAGTGAGGCTGCTTTTCATCCACAGACATAGATATAACTCTCGAACGGAATGAGGTAGGTAGTTGAAATTTTCAGAGTAGGTTAGGGAGATGAATATCTCGGTTAAGTTTTTTATTGGGCAAAATTGGCCAGATTTAATTTGATTTCTTCCATGGTGCAGTTCTCATTCTCATGATTGCTCATTTAATCTTGATAAATAAACTATTATTTGAATTGAATTTCCTTTATGATGCAGTTCTATCATATGAATATATTGATATAATTCCCAACTCTGAGAAACCAATACTTTCGGAGATATAATTTGTATGTTTGAACTAGAGCGCCAGAAAGCTCCTGTCCACAGGGCTTGAACCCATTTTTTCTTAAAATTCCGTGAAACGTGAGTATTTTCGCATATTATTAGATGTGAAAATTACTGCTATACAGAATGTGTTTTGTGAATTGTCAACTCATCTGAAGAAAGAATCGATATTGAAGACAGAAATGTCCCTCAATATTTCAGCTTATTTATTTAACAGCCAAGTTCTAGATGTAAACTCGATCGAATCTATATTACTGGAAATATTTGGAATATAATATATTTTTTTCTGGAACTAATCAGCTTTAGTCGAGTTCAGTACCTGGATGGGTGACCACTGTGGCTATAAAATTGAACAGGTTCTTTTGTACTAAGAGGCATTTGGTAATAAATATTATTATTCTTATTATTAAATACTCTGAAACTTATACAGTTAAAATTTCAGGGGTTAAATTGTATGTAGTATGACTACCAAATATGTCCTCCAAGATATCATTGTTGACGTTTTTGCGCGTATGTTCTGGTGTACATCGCGTTATCATTTTGCCCAAATGTCTGTAATTTTCAAATTTTTTGCCGAAACTGGTATCAAACGATTGGGTTTGACTCTCTGATCAATAATTCGAGGTCAAGTTTGATTCTGTCTGGCCAGCCGGCCGGCCGTTGCCACGATAACTTGAGAACGGAAAGAGATAGCGACTTCAAATCTTCAATTTGCGTATCGCAATACGACGGACAAGTTCGTTAATGTTGTAATTTTGTTTTCAACCAATATAAATCTGATCGAATTGAAACTTGGTGACTAGTTGTAGAATACATACCTAAGGTCGTTTGTGAAATTTTGTGAGAATCGTATCATTAGAAAATTTTGAAAAAATTATTAAAAAATATTATTCATGTTACGATAACCTGAGAACCGAAAGAGATAGCGACTTGAAATTTTTAGGTTAGGGTGTGTATCTGAATGCGACATTTGAGTTTGTTTATAGGCATAATCGGACAAACGGTTTTGGAGTTATACCCATCTGAAATTTGGTTTTTATTTCCTCAATAACTCGAATAATACGAAAGCGATTAAGTTCAAACATGGTCATTAGTTGGAGAATGCCAACGCGAAATTTCTTGCAAAATTTCGTGAGGATCGTATCACTAGAAAATTTTTAAAAAATGATTGAAAAAGATTCCATATATCAAAAACTATTAGTCCGACATCGCTGAAATTTTGCGAGAGCCTTCAAAACCTAACTCTACTGCCAATTGCCAAGTTTGAACACGATCGGATCTATATTGTTGGAGATCCGAACAGCCTTTTGTGAGTTCAGTAGCTGGATGGGTGACCGTTGCCTCGATAACTTTCAACTTGCAGTTTTCAGG
Organism: Halyzia sedecimguttata; assembly: GCA_937662695.2. Lineage (NCBI taxonomy): Eukaryota > Metazoa > Arthropoda > Insecta > Coleoptera > Coccinellidae > Halyzia > Halyzia sedecimguttata. The sequence goes on from OW569417.2 coordinate 37,290,984, forward strand.
GTAGGTTGCATATTCGAATGGGAGAGTTGAGTTCATTTCTGGGTATAATCGGCCCAACGGTTTCTGAGTTATACCCACCTGGAATATTATTTGCTCGATATAGACTCGATCGAATTGAAGCTTGGTATCTAGTTGTAAAATATCGACATAAAGACGTCTGTAAAATTTTGTAATAACCGTACACCTAGAAAATTTAAAAAAAATTGGTTCAAGCACTGACGTGAAGTCAGGAGTTTTTGTGCGTATGTTCTATTGTCCATTAAGATTAAGAGTGTCCAATACAGGAAAATGGACAATAGAACATACGCGCAAAAGCTCCTGACTTCACGTCAGTGCTTGAACCAATTTTTAGATATTGGAGTTTCCGAATGTTCATCTAAAGATGTTTGGAACGCTTTCATAAACTGGAACTTTTAAGATATCCACATAGTTTCGATCGTTCTATCATCGAACGAATACTCAGAAATCGTCCATTATTTTTCTCGATCTCAACAACAAAACCACCTGGTTTTACGTCATAGACGTTCCCACGGACCCAAGGAACTTTTTCTCCAAACTAGAGGGTGGATTTCGAATTTACATCCTAGGAATTCATTGTTGTCGCCCATCAGCTGTTCCATTCTCGGGTTCTTACCTAATATTGCGCACATAGAAACGTATGAGAAACGATTATTTCGTCCTTTATTTATTTTCCTCGGATAGACCTGACGGCAAGGACGAACGGCAAAATGGGCCTTCCTTTTTCTGCTCTTTATCGTCCTATCGCTAGAGATTGCGGTTTGTATTGTTTGGTGCTGTCCTTTCATCTTAAGACGTTTCTCTACACTTGTGCCACAAGTCAGTGCCTTTATTGATTTTCTGTTGGTTGCTTCGGTGTAAAGAAATCCGAAGACCCATTCTCCGACTGGGATACCAGAGATTGAACGGAGTCTGAAATTTTTCATATATTTAAGGATATGTTTTATCCCTCCAAAAGTAGTACTTTCATATTCTGGTTTGAGTTGTCTGTGGACTGGTTATAAACAACCATACAGTGTGGAAAAGCCAAATGGAATAAATTTATTATCTTGGTTAAGGCTGGTTTATGCTGGCCGGTAACTTTAACTTAACCCTAAACTTAAAAATTGAAATATTGAATTCTAGTGCTATGGAGACTTAAGAATCCGTTAAGTTATTAATAATAATAATAATAATTAATAAGTTAACGGATTCTTTAATCTTAGTATAAACCTTAGCACTAGAATCTAATGTTTCAATTTTTGGCGCTCTTGTTCCTCGGAACAGAGTGCTTATCAATTTGCCCAAATGTCTGTAATTTTCGAATTTTTGGTTGAAAATGGTCTCAAACGATTTGGTTCGACTCACTGATCAAGATTCCGTGGTCAAAATCGTTTCTGCCGGCCAGCCGTCCGGAATTTAAATTTTTAAATTCTTTTTCTACAATAACTCTCGAACAGAATGAGCTAGGCAGTTGAAATTTTCAGAGTCGGTTTGGGAGATAAATATCCCGGTTAATTTCGTTATTGGGCAAAACAGGCCAGATAGTTTCGGAGTAACGAAAAAAAAATTTTTTTTAACTTAAAAATTTCAAATTAAATTTTTTTTAAGATGCAGTTTCACCATAAAATTCCATTGATATCATTTTCACCTCTAACAAGCTTATACTTTCGGAGATGTGATTTGAAATTTCAATAATCAATCGTACCTTTCAAACGATGTATCACAAGCCCATATATCGTATATTATTAGATATTAAAATTACTGCTATACAGCATATTTTGTGAGTTCTCACCTCATAGTTTCTCGTGGCACAACCATACGATTGGACTGATTTATTTCATAGAAATTACTCTCAGAATACACTATTCAAAATGGACCACTGCTCAATTGTATGATTGACCTGATGTGTGTCCTCACGCCATCTGAATCAACGCACTGTTTATTTTCGACCCAAGAGTAAATTTATTGTTCAAATGGGTCCTTACTCCACCACATACACAGCACTGTTTATTTTCGAACCAACAGTGAATGTATGTATTCGAATAGGACCTTACGTTACCGCAGACATAACACAGTTTATTTTCGACCCAACAGTAAATAAGTATTTGAGTCGAAACTAATCGTTTGAGACAGTTCAGTACCTGGATGGGTGACCGCTCTGGCTGCAAATTTGAACAAGCTTGCCAAAGGTGTGGCCACAGTGCTTTTGAAACGAACTGAAGGCCCTCGCAAAATTTTAGCCATATTGGACGGATAGTTTTTTAGATACAGAATATTTTTTAATCATTTTTGGCGCTTTTGTTCCTTGGAATTATTTTTCTCCGCAGAATCCAACGCAATCATAAAAAAAATTGAGAAACAGTTATGGCCAATTTTTGATCACAATTTTCGACACAAAATTTGAAACACCCTGTGATGATATTTCTGGAATTCAAAAGATGCATGACCTTTCCACATTCTTCTTCTTCGATGTTGTAAAAACGGTTTACGTTCAGGATGTTTAAAATAAGAATAATGAACATAATACTGACTAAACATATTTGACTTTTTTTCCGGTTTTTTTCGATATTTTGAAAACTATTCGAATGAATACAATGGTTTTATTTAACAGAAATGTATTCAGCATTGAATACTTGATCATACCAGGAATGCAAAACTTGAAAAACATTTTTTCATCAAATTTATTTTCACTCCTGTACAAGCGGAAGTGCTTGGGCTTCAAAAATATTTTAGCTCTGTAGAGAATTTCAAGCAATATCATAATCCCAATTTTCAGATTTCAAATATGTCCAGTTCTGCAGAAACGTCTAATAGGCACTCCAACCTGGGATACCTTGTGGTCATTCTTTCAAACGATTCCAAATGAAATTGTATTAATTCGACTGCCACCCACCTTTATTGTACTCAGAAATCAGAGTTTCGGTATGTTTTTCGAATTCTCATTGCCTAAATTAATGAAGAAACTTCTCGAACACGATCGGAATAGATTACTTAGGTATATGGGATATAAATATACTAACATCTATCCTTTGGGTGGAATGAGGAACCATTGGAATAAATTCTTGGTGGGAAGAATTATGACTCGCAAAGGAGAGTATATACTTTCGGCGATTTAGAGATGTTTCCGAACACTTCAAGTCTCTCGAGGCATTTGTAATTTTCGTGTTCCAAGGTATTCGCAAGAGATTCACGTCTGCTCAGAGCCGCAAATCGTGAAGCGAATTCGAGAGAAAACTTACCTGATTAACAAATATAACATACATACAGGGTTGGGCTATAGTATGGAATAAAATTCATATTTTTTCAACCAATTACTTATAATAAAAAGGGGGGGAAAAATCTGTGGCTGGAGTTTTGGCGCTCTCGTTCAATTTTTGACAAACCATATCTCCGAAAGTATTGGTTTCTCAGAGTTGGGAATGATATCAATGGATTATTGTGAAAGAAATGCATCATAAAAGAAATTAAATTCAAATAATAGTTTATTTATCAAGATTAAATGAGCAATCTGCAATGATTAAACTTCGTGGAATGGGTTGTTGCAACTTACACTCGGTGCATAGTTTTCACAACTCGAAATACCAGAGGAAAGTATCATCGAAATGTCTAGAGCAAGGCTGCAGACAATCATAGCAGATTGTCCATGTATTCCTGATATTTGAATAGGTTGAGGCTGACGAACATATTATTTTAATAGGTCAAAATATATTAATAATACCACTAACCCATTCATTCTGTATTATGAACTCAAGAAAGAATATTTGATACACAAATGTAGATCAATATTTCAGCATTTTATTGCTACATTATGAAAATACTGTATATAGGAACGTGTCTCACTACTTAAGGAAGTAAAAGATAATATTAACCTCGGTGATCAACGAACAGTAATTTCTTTTGATGATTCCATTATCTTTTATTCTTTCCTATTGCCTTCATAAACTACATCATTAAAATGATCCAATTCTAAATCTTCTGAAACATCATCCCCAATATTTGCACATAAATTATTCAATATGCAACAAGTCAATATTATTTTTGGTATCAAAACAGTATTGTATATATTCACAAATTCAAGATGCTTTCCAACACAAAAGATTTTCAAACTACGAGTTATATAAACAAATAAGAGAACATGAATTAACAGTGAACACAGATAGCACACAGACAGATAGAACTCGCATTATGTGAGAACATAGAAGTACGAAGTATTATTGAAATTTTGAAAACTCATATCTCTGAAAGTATTAGCTTGTTAGACTTGAAAATGACATCAATGTATCCTTTTGATGAAACTGCATCTTTGAAGAAATTGAATTTGGAATTCGTAATGTAAAAAAAAATTTTTTTTTGTTACTCCGAAACATTTGGGCTGATTTATCCCAATAACGAACTTACCCGAGATTTTTATCTCCTAAATCTACTCTGAAAATTTCAACTATGTAGCTCGTTCCGTTCGAGAGTTATTTTTTGCCACTTTACGGCAATCCGATCAATACAAAACTTAGCATGCATATAAAGGTCATAATTCTACAATTTGATGCTGAATTTCGGATAGATCGAGTGATCGGTTTCGGAAATATTCATAAAAAATGTTTTTACTAAAAACGGCCATAACTAAGAAACCGATGGGTGGATTTCGCCCGTTAACGAACTCGTCCGAGATATTTACGCTTCAAACCTACTCTGCAAATTTCAATCCTCTAACTCCTTTCATTCGAGAGTTTTCTACCGGACAAAATTGATTCTGATAACGGATTCTTGATCGGTGAGTCGAACCAAATCGTTTAACACCATTTTCATAAAAAAATTTGAAAATTACAAACATTTGGGCAAATTGATAAGCACTCTGTTCCGAGGAACAAGAGCGCCAAAAAGGTGTTTTTCTTCAGGAAGGAATTCTCAAAGTGATTTCAAAACAGGTTTTTAAAGATTCCAACTGAAAGACCCATTTCTGGCACATTCGAACAATTGCTAAATTATGCCAAGTTGAACTTCTTGAATGGCCGTCTTACAGGTACAAGACTAATATGAGGGGTCAAAAGGAGCGCAAGTATTGCGCGTGGTCTATTGCCATCTCAGGTGATTCCTTGGCAGCTATTATACAATAATCGTCCTTTTGTGTCTGAAACCTCTCAGAGGACCTTAAGAAACTGAGAAGAAGTGAAAGGCACGTGTTGGCGCACTTTACCTGGCAGACCTTTCGTGTGCCCTTACGTGGACCGCTATGTTTTGGCGCCAATTCACTAAAAAAATGTTTACATTGTTGGTTTTGTCACGGGATTTACCGGAAGAAGTTTCTATTTGGGTGATCATATGGTCCTTTATTTTGGAAAACTGAATACATAACGATAACGGGACATTTTCATTTTTTACGTGGGTGAAGCTATTCACGATGTTCTTGATATTTTAGATTTTGGTTTGAAAGTTTCTAAATTGAAACTCCTTTGGAAGAAAGCAACGTAATTAGTTTTGTATTGTATATCATCGATTATTTTACTCATGTAAAAGTATCATGAGACTAGAATTGTTTTTCGAAATATCAACGATTATTTCACTAATGTTGAAAGCCTCATAATAATAGCATTGTTTTTCGAAATTTCATCGAATATTTCACTCAATATAATAATAAGTATGTAATTACCGAAATATTACAGTGTTTCAAAAATATCAGGAGTCATTCTGAAAAAATGAGTAAATGAAATAGACAGTTATATTTATGAAACAAATCTAATGTAAATCAGTAAAGAGAGAAATCAAAACAGAATACTTATGTAGGAAATCTTAAATAGTGTTACTAAGGAGTAACTACCTGTACATTAGTTGGAAATCCCGTTCTAAATCTTCCATAATTAGAGGATGACTCGTAAATTATGCTCGACTTCCTTGTAATATTCATTTTCGAGTCACTAACCAAATATTTTCAAAGTACGAATTATATAAACAAACTAGAACAGAAATAAATATAACGTCTCTTATAGGTAGATAAGATGACATGAATGAACATTGAACACAGATAGAATTCGCATCCTGTGAAAACATAGAAATAGGATGTATTATTGAAATTTTGAAAAATTATATCTCCGAAACTATTAGCTTGCTAGAGTTGAAAATGACATCAATGGATTCTTATGATCGAAGTGCATCTTAAAAAAAAATAAATTTGAAATTTGTAGTGTAAAAAAATTTTGTTTTTTGTTACTCCTAAACCATTTGATTGGGTAGGCCGTCTGGGCTGATTTAGCCTAATAACTAACTAAACTGAGATAATTATCTCCCAATCCTACTCTGAAAATTTCAACTGTCTAGCTCATTCCGTTCGAGAGGTATCGTGCCTACGGCCGGCCGGACAGAATCGATTTCGAGCACGGATTCTTGATCGGTGAGTCGAACCAAATCGTTTAAGACCTTTTTCATCCAAAAATTCAAAAATTACAGACATTTAGGCAAATTGATAAGCACTCTGTTCCCATGGAGAAGAGCGCCAATAACAACAAAATTCTATGAAATCATTGAAATCTAGAATCTTCTATGAAAGTTGCAGGTTAGTATTCAATTCATACGTCTTTGAGTCGCCTTTCTACAACTAGTTACCAAGTTTCAATTCGATCGGATCTGTATTGTTTAAGTTATTGGAAAAACAATATTTCAAATCAGCAACCGTTTGACTGATTATGTCCATTAACGAACTTAACTGTCGCATTAGGAGGCGCAACCTACCCTGAATATTTCAAGTCGCTATCGATAACTTTTGAAGGATAGCATTCGAAATCGTGGCAAAATGATAGCATGCAACATGCGCCCAAAAATTATCCATAATTTTATACCTCTCGTGGTACCATCCCCGACAATCCATGTACGATTTTGAGAAAACTATTTCCCCAGGCTCAGCTCGTTGTTAACCTTACTCACATGTCTTTGATCACGAGGAAGAGAGCTGGGGCCGCCTATCTCCTCATAAGAGTACACGTAAGAAAAAAGATTATTGCATTATTGTAGGTTAATTAGCATTGACCCCTGGTGTTTCTCGGCATCATTCCTCTGTTGAACTTCCTTTCGAAGCAATTGATGCTAACAAGTTGAATTAAATTTTATTTAAGAAACGACTTTTATATTGTGTTACAACTTCCTCCACCAGCTTGACCGAAGAAATCCCACTAATGATCGCTAATTGTCGTTTAAGAAGTTGAAGTTCTTCCACCCTGGATTTCTGAATTAAATGAAAATTGGGAATGGACAATTTCCGGTGTACGTTTCAAGGAGTATTTTGAGTATTTCTGTGCGTCCCCTGCGGTATAGTCTAGTCAACAAGTGCTTTTTAGGTCGAAATTTTTGCGTATTCCCCGAAAATTATTATTGAGATGTTATTCGATTCGGAATGGCATGTAGATAGTTTTTCAGAAAATGCTGAGGCCGCTCGCAAAAACTGCAATAGTTATAAACAATTAACTGAATAAAAAGAGGAGGTTTAGGTTTTCGCCAATATCTCAAAAACTATTCGAGATAATTCAAATTTGAAAAAAGATTCAAATAAGTCCCAACTGTCGGAAATGTAGAACCAGTATATATAATTTTCCTAAAGGCATGAAAATACGCCCGAAAACGGTTACTCCGGCTTGCGCAAGCCTCGCCCCCTTCGTACCTTTGATGAATAAATATTATTTAAACTTATTAAATATGAAAAAAATCAATTGAAAAAATTCAGGTGGCTGCAGGTAGTTCAATGAACAATAATCCGTGTTCCAAAAATGTTTATCGCGATTTTTCAATTAGTTATTCATTAGATAATTAACAATTTTTTGTAGCACGAACATTAACATTGCAAGTGCAATAATTGTTAAACTATTAATTTTTTCCTTTCGTGGAGCTATTTTTCAAATGTCTCAGAATAGTTTCCTGTTGGAAAATTTTAAAAATAGTAAATTTTCGTTTTGTTATTAACAATTTACTTAAGTGAAAAATTATAAAGCTTCATTAAACATTTGAAAAAACTTTTTTTCTATAATATTACTATAGATCCGTTTTCCTATGATCATAAGCTACTTAAAAATGATTTTTAATAAGTTTTATCTCCTATTGTTTAAAAAATTGTTATAAACAAATGCGTCGTTTATGAGATGATTTTAATTTTTTTTTTAAACATAACCCTTGATGATAATTATGATTGAAAAAAAAACCGTTTATTATAAAAAAAAATGTTTGAAATAGCTCCACGAAAGGAAAAAATTCTCAGATTGATAGTTTAACAATATCGCACTTGCAATGTTAATGTTCGTGCTACAAAAAATTTTTGATTACCTAATGGAAAACTAATTGAAAAATCGCGATTAACATTTTTGGATCACGGATTATTGTTCATTAATCTATCCAAAAATTTTATATTTCAAAAACTATCTGCCAGATTCGGCTGAAATTCCTCACGAACCTTCAAGCCGCATTTAATTTCCCAATATTTCCAAGAATAACGAATCTGGTAATCCAGTATATACTCGGTTGAAAAATGTGGGAAAGCCCTGTGAACAGGAGCTTTGGCGCTCTTGTTCAAACTTTGACAAATCATATCTCCGAAAGTATTGGTTTTTCAGAGTTGGGAATGATATCAATGGATTATTTTGATAGAACTGCATCATAAGAGAATAAAAAGTGTCATTTAAATAAAAAAACAAGACTGCCAAAAATTATTAATCCGAAACCACCAGACCGATTCCACCCAATAACGAACTTATCCGAGATATTCATTCCTCAAATCTACTCTGAAAATTATATTATATCAATTGAAACTTGGTCAATATTCCAGTTTTGTTTTTACTGGAGATATTCTGAACCCGATTTGATTAACTTACCAAAGTACTTATATATTTCCATCATCAAATGTATTATCCAAGGGCATTATATTATCACCCAAAACTTATAATATCCTATAGTCCTCATAATTCTACGATAGCTGAGATTATTTCATTGGTCATTTTGAATTCAATCATACTTTGTTTTCTAGAACAGGAGGTATTTTATATCATGGAAAATATCATTCAATCATGGGCGCAAAAGTTCCTGACTTCAGGCAGTGTTTTTCAAGAATATTAAAGCTGATACGTGACGTTTTTATAACGTCCAAATGTCTGTAATATTAGGTTTTTAGTTTTCTTGTATAAATTGTATTAATAACTCATTTATTAAATGAAAAAATTGGTTCAAGCACGGACGTGAAGTCACGAGCTTTTGCGCGCATGTATTGTCTATTCAACTCTTTTGGACACTCTTAATCCAATTTAGCATCGATATATTCCGTTTTAACAGTTTTAATAATATATGAATACATTTCATACCATTTTGATGACATGCTTCAGTATCGAGGTAATTGTCTATGATGACAGACTTTTTAATTCATATTATGTATTCTATTAGAATTGAAATTCCTTGAATATCTTATGATACATTGAAAAACTTACGCCGCAAGTATTAACTTCAAGATACGATATATGAAATTCCGCGTAAATTAGTCGGTCGGCATTCTACAAGTAATTACCGAGTTCTAATTGGATCAGATTTTTATATAATTTGAGTTAGAGAGGAAATAACAATAAAATTTCAGATGGGTATAACTCCCAGAACAGTTCTGCCGATTATGCCAATCAACAAACTTAAATGTCACATTCGGATGCGCAACCTACCCTGAAAATTGCAAGTCGCTATCTATTTCCGTTTTCAAGTTATCGTGAGATAAGTACATAATATTTTTTCATAATTTTTCTAAAATTTTCTAGTGATACGGTCCTCACAACATTTCATATACGTCCTTATGTTGATATTCTACAACTAGTTACCAAGTTTCAGTGCGATCGGATGTGTATTTTTAAAGTTATCGAGAAAGCAATATTCCAGATTGGTATGTCCGAAACCGTTGGGCCGATTATGCCCAACAACGAATTCAACTCTCCAATTCGGATGCGCAACGTACCCTGAAATTTTCAAGTCCCTGTCTCTTGTTCCCCTGTCCAGAAAGCTTTCCCACATTTCTAAAAAAAATTCTATTGATATGATCCTCATGAAATTTTTTCAAGAATTTTCGTGTTGGCATTCTACTATTAATTACTAAGTTTGAATTGGATCGGATTCGTATTTTTCGAGTTATTGAGGAAATAAAAACCAAATTTCAGATGGTTGTAACCTCAAAACTTCAAAATGTTGAATTCGGATGCGCAACCTACTCTAAAAAAATTACAAGCCGCTATATCTTTCTGTTCTCAAGTTATCGTGGCAACGGCCGGCCGGCCGGACAGAATGTAATCGAACCAAATCGTTCGAGACAATTTTCGTCATAAAATTAAAAAAGTTACGGACATTTGGGCAAAATGATAGCACGCTGTTCCCCAGAACATGCGCGCAAACATCTATTATTATTAGGCTATTCCCAATATTTTCTTGGACCATCTAGGGAAATTGAAAGCTTTAATGAATGCTCAATAAATTAATTGCATTCGAAAGCTTTCGGGGAGAAATGAAATTGGACACCCCTCTCGACGCCAATTAACATACCGACGTCGGCACGTGCGAACCTTCTCCCATAGAGGGTGCCTCATTATACCCCTACGCAAATTATCCTAAAATTGGAAGAGATGGCGATATAAATACCTACACGGAAGTATAGGCTAATTAAAGCTGTTTAATTTGCTTGAGGGGCTACAAATTGTCCATAATGGGATTTTGAACGAACGTACCTACATATACAGGGTGTCCCTCCACTACGTGACTTTTTCTCAGGTGTAAATCAAGCATGTAAAGACGAGTCAGGAATACTTTAATTTTTTTTTTCTACGGCTTCCTCCTGCGAAGATATGTGCCTCCAAATGGTACTACCATAATTCAGATTTTTGTGATAACTTCCGAATGACTCAACCGATTCTGGTAATTTTTCAAATTTGAATCAATAAAAGTATCAATAATGATTTGTTTCCCAAACCTTCCCCATATGTCTTCTAGACCGCCAGGACGGACTGACCTTAGTACTTAATGGTCAGAAACTTTTTTTCGGTTGGAGATATCGGTGTAATTCCTCCATTTATGTATTTTGTCATTAATTCTGCAAAAAAAGGTATAACAGTTCAACATTGAAAAAAGGCACTGTTTTCGAGTGTTTTTATGATTGAATATCAAATTTTTTTCATGAATATTGCCTGCTCTTTATTGTTGATATGGTTAGTTAAACTTATATTTCTGTGATTGTTCATTTATCTGAAACTTCTCCCAAATATTTTGATATTTAATGATAAAAATGGTTGTAATTCGAAAACGTTGCATTTTTTATTTATTTTATTTTATTTATTGAAGAAAAAAAAATTGTCTTACACTTCAAATTATTGGCATATTTGTTGAAAAATTGGCACATTCTGGTCACAGTAGAGTTCCTACTAATATTTGTCCTGAAACCTCTATTATGAAGAAGCTGCCTGCTTCGCATTTGCATTTTTCATCGGTATACTTTTTTATGCAGAAATTAATGACAAAATAATTAAAAGGAGGAATTTCGCCGATATCTTCAACCAAAAAAAAAGTTTCAGTGCGGGGGGGGGGGGGGGGATTTGTTGGAAACAAATCATTACTGATATTTTTATTGATTCCAATTCGAAAAAATTCCATAATCGGTTGAGTCGTTCGGAAGCTATCACAAAAAAACTGAAGTATGGGAGTACCATTTGAAGGCACATATCTTCGTAGGGGGCGAACATCGTCGTGGGAAAAAGATTTATAGCATTCCTGACTCGGCTCCATATACTTTATTTACACCTGAGAAAGAGTCACGTTGCGCCGGGATACCCTGTATACACAAAGAATATCAATTCGACTGACAATCTGAAATATATTTCTATGGATTTAAGAACTGTTCAAAATATTTTCGCAACAATCTAATGTACAATACTGATCATTAGAGTTGAGAACTATTTGCTTTGTAATTTACCTCTATCTCCATACAAATCATAAATCTTTTATTATCTACTTGTATTTATTGGTTCTTAAGTATCATATTCTATAAGTATTATATTAATCTTCTAGGGCTCCAGAATGTAATGTCTAAACCAACATTATCATTCTATTAGTATTCCTCTCGTTACCGAAGTGAATTGATAAATACAACAATAAAGTAGATATGATTTCTATTTTTACGATGCTTCAATAGGATGAGATTATTTACACTTAACTTTTTTTGGTCCTTCAGTTCACTGATTGTAACTAATTGCAGGTCTGCTACTAGTTGTATCGAGGAATTAATTTTATGGATATACAGGGTGTTTTTCAATTGATGCAAAAGATTTTAGCAGCTGATAATTCGACAGAAGTTACGAGGGTTTTATGAAGTTTTGTTCTAAGCCGCTTCCGATCCCTCCCCACTCCCCCAATGTAGAACGGAGTTGGAAAATTTTCAAAGTACAGTGGACCCCCGGTAGTCCGACAAACGTTTTGCAAGACAGTGTCGGACTATCGAATTTATCGGATTATAGATAACTGACTAAGACCCCCTATAGTCTGGAATCCTTTGAAAGAAAGTAAGTAATCCGACAAATTAGCGATCAAAATACATATTTCAGCAGTGATACGCATGTCGGATTAAATGGGGTTCCGGATTACCGGGGGTCCACTGTAGTAGGAAAAATTTTAAAGCAGTTGAAAACATTTCGAAGCAGTTGGAAAAGTTTCGAAGCAGTTTGAGAAATTTCAAAGCAGTCAAAAAATTTCAAAGCATTTGGAAAAATTTCGAAGCAATTGGAAAATTTCGTCATCATTGGATAATTCATTCATTTTCCTTCGGAATTGAACTGACTATCCCAACGCCCAGCACCCCCCCTACCCCGTCACCTTCACCTTCGGTTACCTAATCCTTCAATGCACACTTGGAAAATTTTCGATTAATATCAAGAAGGTTGGTGTCAAATAAAGTCTTAATGATGAATAGTTTTATCTATCAATTTTTTTATAATGTCTAGGGGATTTCTCCAATTTCAAAGGCTATAACTTAGATGCTTCTAAAATCTTTTGCATCAATTGAGAAACACCCTGTATATTCATAAAATGAATTCCTCAATACAACTACTAGCAGACCTTCAACTTAATCAGTGAACTGAAGGACCAAAAAAGTTTAAATAATCTCATCCCATTGAAGCATCGTAAAAATAGAAATCATGCCTACTTTATTGTTGTATTTGTCAATCCACTTCGGTCAATAGAGGTATACTATAATAGGATGGTAATTTTGATTTAGACATAACGCACTGGACCCCCACAAGATTAATATAATACTTATAGAACATCATACTTAAGAACCAATAAAATACAAGTAGATTACAAAGCAAATAGTTATCAACTCTAATGACCGGTATTGAACATTAGATTGTTGCGAAAATATTTTGAAGAGCTTAAATCCATTAAATATATTTCAGATTATCAGTCGAATTGATATTCTTTGTGTATACAGGATCTCCTGGCGCTACGTGACGCTTTCCCAGGTGTGAATAAAGTATATAAAGACGAGTCAGAAAACCTAATAATGTTTTTCCTACGACTCAGCCTTGCGAAGATATGTGCCTCTAAATGGTACTCCCATAATTCACTTTTTTGTGGTAACTTCGCAAACCTTGCGTGTGATAAGTATATTTCTAAGCATTCAAATTCCAGGATCCATATGTCATAATGCGTTGCATACGTGGAATCAGTCTACCCCTACCTTCAGCATGTTTCTAAGTCATCTGTTTTAATGCAAATTCAAGGGTCTAGGCGTTATAATGCGTTGCATTATGTTGCGTTATGTTGCATTACGTGATTTTATTACAAATCACGTACAGGCTCACGCCTCCGTGATTACTGTTTATACCTGTAGTTCACAGAATACGTTGCGCTCAGTCTGTCCTTACCTTAAGGACGGACTGAGCCTATGTACCCAACGTATGCAACGCATTATGATGACGTTTAGACCCTGGAATTTAAATGCTTAGAAACATACATATCACACAAGTATGTTTCTAAACGTTGTCTAAGTGTTTCTAAAGCGTTGCATACATTGCTTACGTGGGATCAGTCGGTCTCTACATCTAGTATGTTTCTAAGTAATCTATTTGAATGCAAATTCAAGGGTCTAGACGTCATAATGCTAAAGCATACGCGCTCAGTCTGTCCTTACCTTAAGGACGGACTGAGCCCACGTACCCAACGTATGCAACACATTATGGCGTCTAGACTCTGGAATTTACATGCTTAGGAACATACTTATCACATGCAACGCATTATGACCTCTAGACGCTTGAATTTGCATTAAAACAGATGACTTACAAACATACTATAGGAAGGGGCAGACTGATTCCACGTACGCAACGTATGCAAAGCATTAGAAACGTAAATTCAAGGTCGATATGTCATAATGCGTTGCTACGTTGCGTACGTGGGATCAGTCTGTCCCTACCTTTAGTATATGTTTCTTCATACACTCTTTAATGCCTTTACCTTTATTGCCATTCATTTGGCATTGACTTTTGAAAAGAAGACGTTGCCGGGGCTGTTTCTGATTAAGATATATGCCACACGACAACAAATATGTAAAATAGTCTAATTTCCCACATCAAAATCGGTGCATACAGGATACAGGCACCCATTATCAGGATATCTGGATACTAGAGTTGATTCATGTCAAAGATGCAACTGGAAACTTGAATTCTTGCTATATTTGCAGGTCGACTCAATCCTTTAGCATTTGTTATGTGAGCTTTTGATCAATCTAGCTCCCTGAATCACTACCTTCTGTGTGGGCTTTGATATAATCTTATCTTGCCATCGGTAGCGATTTGTACCACAAGGCTCAGTTGATCCGACATCAAGTGGTAGCCTCAAAATTGCCATGGTCGGAATTTTCATGTGGAGAATCCAATAATTACAAGAAACTGTAGCCGAAATACATAAAATAAACACAGGTATATACCATAGTGATAAGTGACACATCTGTCTTGGCCGGCTGTTCAGTCACCATCAGGCGTGTGGCAGCTCTCCCATTGGTCGAAGGCTCGTGGCCGCAGCTGTAATCCCCCCACCATTCCATCGTCGGCTATGTTTCATCCCAAACCCGAATCCAATATTCCGTCAGTTCAGTCTAGACAGCCGAGCATCGTGCTGGCTAGTTTTCTTGTTTTCTTTTTCAGTCACCGCGGGTAAGGGAACGTTGGTCGGGATAGTTCTTGTGTATTAGTGTAGTACATGTGCTAAATTTGTGTACAATAAACATTGTCGTTTCGTCTGCTTGATGGGGATACATGAACCGGAAAAGCCTTGCGATTGCAACGCTGAAAAACCTGTGAAAACTCATTCGTTGTTCTCGCCGCTCAAGGGGAAAATGAAGGTCTTGAAGAAAATCAAACGACGCATGGGACTAGGTCAGTGGAAATGTTACGAATGAATCGATACCTGGCGGTACAAATCCGAACGCGGCATATATCGATTACACGACGTTGTTATGCCGTGGTTTATGTAAAAATTGATCTTTTGCTTGTATCGAACTACCGATATTTATAGCTTTGTTTATTTTTCGTTTGAAATATTTTAAATAGTTTTTCATCGGATTCATATTTGTAACTGAAATATTCAAGACAGCAACTTTCAATAGCCACTATAATTTATTTATTTTTTTTCATCACCAATCCATTAGAGTACTTTTCATGATTTGTACCTCCAGCGTTTACCTTAACCTAATTCACCCTGAGTAAACATTATATGCATCCCATATCTATTATCTATTCAATGAATGAAAGGAAGCATTCAGTGAAGCCGTTTGACCTATGCGCTACTGTAACCGTCCTAACGGTTTTAGGGTATGGTAAAAAGGATATGCCCTTCTTACAATATGTTGGATAACAAAAAGAGGTACCTCCACCTCTCTGATGGGATGAATACAAACTGAGAACGATTTAATCAATCGATGTGTGGGCTTTCATTTCAAATAAAATGAGCAAAATTACTAGTTGATAGGTATTTGCCTTTTACAAGAATAGAACAAATAATCCCCTTCATTCATAACATAACAAAATAAAGGTGTCCAGTGCAATTGTATATTTACTACCTACTTCTTTATTTATGGCATTTATTGTAATCCACCGTTAAAGCCGAAATTGTAACAATCAAGTAATTGCTGTACTAGTCCATAACTGTTTATAGTTTACACATGAAACACTTGTGTTTGTGCTTCATCCGATGGGAAAACTGGATTTTTATCTTGTCCGGAACTCTTATAAGAACGGAAAAAGGATGTTGGTTGTTAGATTAACGGATAACTACCGTAATATGCTTGTTTATTGTTTGAACTTCAGGCACACATGTTGCTATTCCGACTTTGAACTTAATGTGTGTATTAATGATCTTCCGCCATAAAAAAGATTAAACCTGTTTATGGTACCCTGTCATCTTCCCCGGAAGAGTTTAAAAAAATGTTATCAGTCAATATTGGTTGTTTAAGAAGAGAAACTTCAAAGTTATATAACAAATATAAATAATTAAAACAAAATGAGAAGCGAAAGATATGCAGAAGTACTACAATGAGAATTAAAAATGAATTACAGCTTTTTTGACCTACAACTATTATAGGTTAGTTTTGTGCCATGCGCATCATCAGGTTTCAAACAATTAAAGATGAAATTGGAGCATCTTTTGTTGTTCCTTTTTTCTTGTTTCCTATATAAACGCTTCCATGAAGATGTGCTGTTCTCACGTTGTATACTACTGTGCCCTATGCTTACTGTCGTCGGTGACGTTTTGAAATATTCCAGATCTCAGTGGAAAAATTGGACAACCATGAACGTCGTACTTCATCAGAGGTCAGAATGTTGAAGGCGAGTGGAATTATGCACATAAGGAAAAATAATATCTCGGATTCACATATAGAGAACGCTTTTCATTAGTTTTACATAAATTGGCTGTAATATGATCCAATGAAAAACGTTGAAAAACAACAGTTGTACTTAGTTGTGCCGAACAATATTGTATCTATGACAAATACTAATGAATTAGTTAATGACCTATTTTTCTCTCTGGTTCCCACGGTGGAGTCTTTCGATTACGTAGTGCTTTCTATAATGCAATTCTTGTACGTAGACTTATAATCGACATCCTAGTTAATATTCCGATCTCGTTGTGGGAATTTTATTAACATAAATCATTGGGAATCAGTAGCGGATGTGGGCAATTCATTTCGCCGAAGAGCAGTGCATAACAGAACCTTGCGACAAATCTATAACAAGGCGGTATGAATGAAGGTATTCGGAAAGAGTTCCCAGGTTGAACTCACCGAAAGTATTATAGGACGTAGGTACGGTGGATATCTACTTCGAAGAATAATCTTACAATAGCATTAGCAGATTGGAATTAGGCATGTTCCGCATGTGAGGAAGACGACCAATAGGTGTGTATGACGTCACGGCCCATAAGTGCTGAAAGTGTTAGTGCAAAGATGTTACAAACTATTATCTAGGCGCCCATGAATCATTGATATTTAAAATGAATCTGCGTTGAAAGTTTCAAAAAAATTCAATCGACCTGTGAAAAAAATATATTCCTATTATTCGAAGACATTAATGACAATCTTACTGAATTCTTTGAATCTGTCACTCTAATTAGTTTTCTGTGCTCGCGTTAGACAGCTAACAATAGTAATTAGTGCCGCTTACAGTGCACATTCTCTCTAGTGGAATTTTACAATATTCACTAATTAAAATCGATATCAGAATATTTATATTCATCAGTAATGAGAAGATTGTTTTCATTGCTTGATTCCAAAGGTTCATGATATTTCGAGATAATGAACTAACATATAAGAGTCGAATACGTCGTAACAGTGCAATTATTCAGCCGCGATCGTGTTCATTACTGATTATTATCATCATGATTATTGGAGTCGGAAAAAAATTGACAATTTGGTTTGAAAAAGTTCGAAATCATCATGATACTTTTAGCTCATCTGAGGGGCTTAGGTCCGAATGGGGCAGGAAATTCCCTCCGAAGTCTTTGTATGTGTTCACTAGATCTTTTGAAGCAATCGGGATGACATTGGTCCCAATATTGTCCTTTCCTTAATCAGTTATCCTCCACGTAACTAGATCTCACGTCAGGAAGAGCGGGAAATGCCGTGGGCGAAGCCTTCGGTGATAAACCCACATCGACATTGCATCACAGCCTCGACCCTATTGTTTTCGGAAACCAATCAAATCGTTGAGTGGTACCGTAATAAAATTAATGATAACAGGAGGCATTTTACGATCGTTAAGATTTTCCGATCCGCTGGGATTGCGAAAGTACAAAAATAAAGTAGGCTGGGACGTTGGTGTTGGTGCTTTTGTTAGGGAGCTTTCTGTTTCTTCATTTCCTTGGATTAGTACTCGCCGTTTTGGGTTATTTATTGAGTATTTTATTTCCAATAGCTCTGGTGGTATGTTTGGTTTTAATGATAGTGCTTTATTTGAAACAGGCAGAGCCCGAGACAATAAATATAGGCAGGTTTCTATGTAAGTTAGTTAGACCCTGTAAATTTGGTTGTGGAGGGCGTTAATTGTACACGGAGGTTTATTTGTTACTATCCAACACCCGAGAAAGCTACTGATCATTCTTCATTGCGGCAAATAAATTTGGGTTCCCATGGGAACGATCTGATATATATTTTATTAATAATTCCCGAAATATTAATATTATAATTTCTCTCCTTGAACTCAATCGATCCCAATCAAAGGTTCTGAGGATCATACTTGGGTTTTCTCCCAAAATCAAGGTCGAAAATTCATTAAACTGCGTAGAAAAAATGGGTTCAAGCCCTGTGGACAGGAGCTTTCTGGCGCTCTAGTTCAAACAGACAAATTATATCTCCGAAAGTATTGGTTTCTCTGAGTTGGGAATTATATCAATGTATACATATGATAGAGCTGCATCATGAAGGAAATTCAATTCAAATAACAGTTTATTTATCAAGATTAAATGAGCAATCATGAGAATGAGAACTGCACCATGGAAGAAATCGAATTAAATCTGGCCAATTTTGCCCAATAACGAACTTAACCGAGATATTCATCTCTCTAACCTACTCTGAAAATGTCAACTATCTAGCTCATTCCGTTCGAGAGTTATTGTGGAAAAACATATTTTAAATTTTCAATTTTTTTTTTCACTTTGCGGTAATCTGGTCGATACAAACTTCACGAGTATTTCAACCCCAATATTTTTGAAGTTACAATTTTCCCTTCTGTCAAGTTGACATTATGAAAATTCATACAAGGAATAATTATATCAATCTGTGAAATACGATTTACATTGAAATTTTGAAAAATCATATCTCCGAAAGTATTAGCTTGTTAGAGTTAAAAATGATATGAATGGATTCTTATGATAAAACTGCTTATTAAAAATTATTTAATTTGGAATTTGTTAATGTGAAAAAAATTTTTTTTTTTATTACTCCGAAACCTTCTGTCCGATTTTGCCCAGTAACGAACTTAGCCGAGATATTTATCCCCCAAACCTACTCTGAAAATTTCAACTCTCTAGCTCATTCCGTTCGAGAGTTATCGTGCCTACGGCCGGACCGGCCGGCCGGACCGGCCGGCCGGACCGGCCGGCCGGACGGCCGGACAGAATGAATTTCCACCATGGATTCTTCATCAGTGAGTCGAACCAAATCGTTTAAGACCATTTTCATCGAAAAATTCGAAAATTACAGACATTTGGGCAAATTGATAAGCACTCAGTTCCGAGGAACTAGAGCGCCAAAAAGAAAAAATATCTCACCGGCTTTAAGATCGAGTGATTTTTGGCGCTCTAGTTCCTCGGAACTGAGTGCTTATCAATTTGCCCAAATGTCTGTAATTTTCGAATATTTCGATGAAAATGGTCTTAAACGATTTGGTTCGACTCACTGATCAAGAATCCGTGGTCGAAATTCATTCTGTCCGGCCGGTCCGGCCGGCCGGCCGGCCGTAGGCACGATAACTCTCGAACGGAATGAGCTAGAGAGTTGAAATTTTCAGAGTAGGTTTGGGGGATGAATATCTCGGCTAAGTTCGTTATTGGGCAAAATCGGACAAATGGTTTCGGAGTAACAAAAAAAAAATTTTTTTTTTACGAAACAAATTCCAAATTAAATTTTTTTTAATAAAAAGTTTTTTCATGAGAATCCAATCATATCATTTTTAACTCTAACAAGCTAATACTTTCGGAGATATGATTTTTCAAAATTTCAATAATAAATCGTATTTCAACGTTGTCACAGAATAATATTATTCTATGTATGAATATGAATTGTCATAATGTCAAATGATGTTCCTGAGACTAATAAATCATAGTATATCTTGTCTATGCTAATCAATCGAAGAATTGTGAGCGAAGTGAGAAAAATCTCAGATATGATTTTTCAAAATTTCAATAATAAATCGTATTTCAACGTTGTCACAGAATGATATTATTCTATGTATGAATATGAATTGTCATAATGTCAAATGATGTTCCATGTTCCTGAGACTAATCAATCGAAGAATTGTGAGCGAAGTGAGTTAAATCTCAGTTGTTTGCTCCGATATTAGTTTTTCTCAGAAAATTCTTACATTTCGGAACTGAACATGAAGTAAGAGATCTGAGAGTAGTGAGACTGCTTTTCATCCATAGACATAGATATAACTCTCGAACGGATAATGAGGTAGGTAGTTGAAATTTTCAGAGTAGTTTAGGGAGATGAATATCTCGGTTAAGTTCGTTATTGGGCAAAATTGGCCAGATTTAATTTGATTTCTTCCATGGTGCTTTTCTCATTCTCATGATTGCTCATTTAATCTTGATAAATAAACTATTATTTGAATTGAATTTCCTTTAGGATGCAGTTCTATTATATGAATACATTGATATAATTCCCAACTCTGAGAAACCAATACTTTCGGAGATATAATTTGTCTGTTTGAACTAGAGCGCCAGAAAGCTCCTGTCCACAGGGCTTGAACCCATTTTTTCATTAAATTATGATTTTAATCTATTTAGAACTACATATCAGACAAACAAATAATTGGAGAAGCGCAGACGTGAGGTCAGTCTGCTTCGGCATGCTTGTTCAAATTGATTGCCAAAGCGGTCACCCATCCAGGTACTAAACTTGCCCAAGGCTGATTGGCTTTGTAGGAAAAAAATTGTACATTTACAATATTTCTAACAATATAGATCCGAACGGGGTTCGACCTAGAAATTGGATTTAATATAAGGATTTGAAGGCACCTCCATCATTTCAGCGATTTTTGACGGATTGTTTCTGATATAAAAATTAAACAAGCACTGACGTGAAGTCAGAAGCTTTTGCGCGTATGTTCTATTGTCCATACTTCTGTATTGGACACCCTTAATCGAATTTACCATGGTAAATTATGTTGTCCATTCTCCTGTATTGGATACTCTCAATTCGAATTTACCATGGTAAATTCGAATTAAGTGTCCAATACAGGAGAATGGACAACATAATTTACCATGGTAAATTCGATTAAGGGTGTCCAATACAGAAGTATGGACAATAGAACATACGCGCAAAAGCTTCTGACTTCACGTCAGTGCTTGAACCAATTTTTTTTTCGTGACTTTTTAAAAATTTTCCAAGGGTACGGTTCTTGAAATTTTTTTTTTCGTCATTTTTTTCAAATTTTCTAGGGATACGATTCTTACAAAATTTTAAACACGTCTTTATGTTGATTTTCTACTACTAGTTACCAAGCACCAATTCGATCGAATATTTATTTTTTGAGTTATCAAGGAAATAATATTCCAGGTGGGTATAACTCGGAAACCGTTAGACCGATTATGCCCAAAAACGAACTCAACACTCTCTTTCGGATACGCAACCTACCCTGAAAATTGCAAGTCCCTATCTCCTTTCGTTCGAAAGTTATCGAGGCAACGGTCACCCATCTACTGAACTCGCACAAGAATGCTCGAATCTCCAACAATATTTAACCGATCGTATTAAAACTTGAAACTTGGCAGTAGAGTTAGGTTGTGAAGGCTCTAGCAAAATTTCAGCAATTTCAAACGAATAGTTACTGATATATAGAATTTTTTTTTTTTATTTTCAATGATTTATTAAAAATTTTCTACGAATGCTATCCTCACCAAATTTTGCAAACATTTCCGCGTTGGCATTCTACAACTAATAACCATGTGTGAATTCAATCGGTTCAGTACTTTTTGAGTTAATGAGAAACAAAAACCACGAAATTTCAGAAAATTTCAGATGGCTATAACTCTGAAACCGTTTGGCCGATTATGCTCATAAACAAACTGAAATGTCGCGTTCTGGTGTTCATCCTAACCTGAAAATTTCAAGCCGCTATTTCATTCCGTTCTCAAGTTATCGTGACAACAAAAATATTTTTTAATAATTTTTTAAAAATTTTCTAGCCATACGATTCGCACAAAATTCCACAAACGTGCTTAAGATCATATTCTACAACCACCCACCAAGTTTCAATTCGATCAGATTTATATTGGTTGATAACAAAATTATTACTCGGAAACCACTGGGCCGATTATGCCCATTAACGAACTTGTCCGTCGTATTGAGATGCGCCACCTACCCTGAAAATTTCAAGTTGCTAGCTCTTCTCGTTCTCAAGTTATCGTGGCAACGGCCGGACGGCCGTACGGCCGGACGGCCGGACGGACAGAATCAAATTTGACCTCGAATTCTTCATTGGGGAGTCGAACTTAATCGTTTGAGACCATTTTCGTCAAAAAATTCGAAAGTTACAGACATTTGGGCAAAACTATAACGCGATGTTCCCCAGAACATACGCGCAAAAAAAAAATTCTCAAATTCTCTCGTCAGAGGGTTCGTTTGCATAAATCTTCAATTTTTCAAGTAACAAAGTACCGAGTTTCAATTCGATCAACTCTGTATTTTTGAGATATTTTTAGAGTTATTGAGAAAACTAAATTCCATATTTTACCCATTACGAACTCAACAGAGATATTTATCGTGATTACGGCCTGTCGGCGGGTTGGACACAACCTAATACTTTCAGAGATATGATTTTTCAATGATGCGTCGTACTTCTATGTTTTCACAGAATGCGAATTCTATCTGTCTGTGTTCTATCTGTGTTCATTGTTCATTCAAGTCATCTTATCTACCTATACGAGACGTCATATTTATTTCTGCTCTGGTTTCTTTATATATTTCGTACTTACGTATATTTTGTGTTGGAAAACAAGGTTCCGCATCTAGAATTTGTGAATACACACAAGACTGTTTTGATGCTAAAAATAATATTTACTTTTTTCATAGCTGAATAATTTATGTGCAAATATTGGGTATGATGTCTCAGAAGATTTTGAGTTGGATCATTTTAATGATGTAGTTTATGAAGGCAATAGGAAAGAAGAACAAAATGGAATCATCAAAAGGAATTACTGTTCGTTGACCACCGAGCTTAATATTACCTTTTACTTCCTTAAGTAGTGAGACAATATGTTCCTATACATTTCATAATGTTGCTAGCAAAAAAATACTGAAATATTGATCTACATTTGTGTATCAAATCTTCTTTCTTGAGTTAAGGTTCATAATATAGAATGAATGTGTTAGTGGTATGAACTATTGAGAAGAGGATTGTATTTTATTAATACTTTTTGTATTATTAAAATAATGTGTTCGTCAGCCTATACCTATTCAAATATCAGGAATAAATGGACAATCTGCTATGGTTGTCTCCAGCCTTGCTCTAGACATTTCGATGATACTTTCCTTAGGTATTGTGAGTTGTGAAAACTATGCACCGAGTGTAAGTTGCAACAACCCATTCCACGAGTTTAAATCATTGCAGATTGCTCATTTAATCTTGATAAATAAGCTATTATTTGAAGTTAATTTATTTTATGGTGCAGTTCTACCATAAGAATCCATTGATATCATTCCCAACTCTGAAAAACCAATACTCTCGAAGATATGGTTTGTCAAAAATTGAACAAGAGCGTCAAAGCTCTTGCCACAGGGCTTTCCCCCATTGAAAAAAATCATTCTTTTTGTTGTTCTCTGCACGATCCCAAAAATATATAGGAAAACTAATAAGCCATACAATGAACCCTGAGTAACTCAGTACTTCCGCACTTTCCATATAAGGCGGAAAGGTTTATTATGAAAGATGAAACTTCTCATTAGGATGGGATTGAAAATGTGATCTGTCATCAATATTGATCTGTCAGTAACTGCACTACGTCATTAAATATACAAATAACAACGTTCCCATACGTTACTTAATGCTGAGGAATCCCCGTTCTCGATAAACAAACAAGGTTTACCTGTGAAATTGTAAGCCGAGAACGACTGCACGACCACCGTGGTTCCCACGGTACGGTAGCATCACAACGCCTCCAGTACCGTATATACAAGGATTCTACACTTTCTACATCATCGGTTATCGATGACTCTACTCTAACAGCGTCCGATGTTTCAGTTTGTTCGATTATGTGGATATGGATTCTCGGATATGCTCCTGGGTACGAATTAAATCTTCGGAATGCCACTCAGGCTCACGATCTCAACAAAATTTTAGAAATAAAATCGTATTTAAATCGTGAATAAATTAATTAACATTTCGAATGACTCATATTTCGGAAATTCTATTTTCCTAGGAGAGTGCGCAAAGTAGTACTTTTCCGCACGTTTTAGGGTTGCCAAAGTAACACTTTTCCACATCGTGCGGAAAAAATATTTTCTCTATTTCAGTATCGTAATGAGTTCATTCCAGCACTAAAAACAGTGCAGCAATGAACGCATTCCCGCATTGTTTCTAGTTATATTTTTGGTTTTGTGGTAGTGGTAGTCAGCACTGACATTCGATCCTATCAAATTTCAACACACGTCAATTATTGTCAATATATATTATTTAAATACCACAGCATGAAATGTAATGAATGTAAAAAATAAACATTATTATTATTATTATAAGATAATCTGGATAAGGTGGAATAATTGTTGAGAGTAAAGGTTTTATTTTCATCAAAAAATTAGGTACTACAGATTTCCTTCTTGATAATTTTGAATCATTCATGATATTAGGAAACTGTTAAATCTGATCTCCATGCTCTACGTACAATTCGAATTCCGTGATCTGTCAACTTTCTTAACAGTCACACCAACTGCCACGATACAATACAAAAGTCACTAGGATGTATAATCCTAATTTTTCATTAAATTTCAACAGTATTTTACAAAACTTGCCTGAAATAGAGAAAATATCGTCTAATACTCGTTGCAGAAGGCAATTCCAACACTCCTGCGTACGAAAACTCGCTCCTTCGTCGCTCGTTTTCGAATTTCGCATTCGTGTTTGAATATCAGCCCATTCTGCAACTTGTTTTAGAATATACTATTACGGGACGTAAATGTCAAACTGATCCAAATTGTTGTTGAAATTTTCGTGAATATTTCAGAAACGGGTGATTATTTAATGCAATGTGACTCTTGCAAGTGTATATAACTCCACTTTTAATTATTATTCCCGATTTTGGCATGACAGCTTGAATAAATAAATATACGAATGATAAATTCTCAGGACCAATTTTATCAATCAACAAGACGTAGATTTTGACAAGGGATTATGTCAGAATTTTTCTCAGATTGTTTAATAGCACAAGTTTTTATCTCCTACACAAACGTTGCAAACACTAATGAAATGAACAGTTCTTGTATAGTGATCTTCCACATTCCAAATTGCAGGCGGCTAATGAAGCGAGTTTGAGTTTATTACCTGCAAAATCTAAAGTCAAGTATGTTGCAGAATATCAAAATTTTGAAAACTGGTCTCACAGTAAAAGTATCAAGGAGGAGGTATTGTTAGCATAATTTTTGCATTTGAAGAAGAAATTTCAGCCCAGTACACTATGGAGCAAACATTCCATGTTGAATAGTGTACTTAAAGCTCGACTTAACGTGAAGAGAAACTTAGATTTGAGTGAATATTTTACACTAACTTCGTTTTAAAATAGGCAATATGTTGGGTACAGTCCGAAAAAAGCCAAAATATTTGAAAAAAGTGAACTTTTTAGAATATGGCACCTTCTGATTTACCTTCTCATCAAAATTGCTACCATTTTAGGGTTAGCCGTTCCTGCTGATTGATCACATCGAGGACAAGGGAAATTTGATAGTGGTCGAAATCCTGGACACCAAAAACAATTCATCGAGAATATTTGTTATTTCCAATGAAAGGAATCATGGATATCATTTGCAACTCTACCATAAATATGCGAATTTGAGGAAGAAAAATCCTCCACAAAGGCGTTTTTTTTGTCCAATATAGACAAGGAGCATGTAGTACCAATGTGTGGGAGGAAAAATGCCTTCGGAAATAGCAGCATATTTCAAATTGAAAAATCCTGAGCAGTACACAGGTCATACTTACAATCGTTCGTCGGCTACTATGTCGGTCAATTCTGGGGAAGGAATAACTAATGTTAAGCGCCTGGTATGTTGGAAATCTACCACTGTCGCCGAGAGTTACATCGACTAGTCAACTTATCAAACAAAAAAAAAAAGGAAATACTCTAAAAAATCAACCTTTTCAAGCCATCCATACAGCTTCCCTACAGAGAATCATCAATCTTCGAACGACTGTCCTTCAACTTAAACGAATGAGTATATCACTTGCCCTTTTGCGCCGTATCAGTGTTCATCGAGACACCCATTGAATGAACTGACAGGATCAGCAATCAATTTACAATATGTAAATAATTGTTCTTTCATCATAAATATTACGAACAAAGAATTTGATATTTCTTATCTTTTAAATAGTTGAGTTGTTTCATTCCGGATTAATTAAAAGTTTCAGAATAAATTATTATATTTCAATTTGGTTTCTTCTTGTTTTTATAAGAGGCTCGAAGGAAAAAAATTGGTCGTAACACGTGCGGAAAAGTATCATTTTGCACACTAACTATTTTAAAAACCATGTTGATGTAAATTTAGACGTAAAAGAGTGGAGGTAAAAATAAGTAATAGCAGTATACAGGGTGAGTCTTTGACCACTGCATTAATTTTAACCAAAGATTCCTCTCATCAAATGAAACACTTTTTTCATTTCCCATTTTTTTAGATTCGGCTTAGGTTACAAGCGTTTAAAGATTTCACAATGTGCTAGTACATATAAATTATCTATGACATTGTTGGCGAACGAGAATAAGGCATGGTAACGTGGTTTACAGCTTGATTCGGGATTCCAACGCTCAGGAACGGATCCATAAAAGTAGTGAAATTTCTGGAGTTTTCCATTGTAAAACATTCAATGAAGAATATCTCGAAAGGGGAAACGTTTAAGGAGAAATGATGAAGAATAATATAATGTTCTAAAACGATGGAATATTCTTGAAATGACTCAAGAAAAACTTTATATGCTTTCTTTATGCTAATTTTGTTTAGTTTAATGAATCCACGAGTCCATAACTAGAAAACCAGTAGAAGTAGAAAATAACTAATATTTGGAAAATGTGTATCCTAGTTATAGCAAACTTTACGCCAACATTCATTTTATTCGAAAAAAGGATGTCGAAGCTACAAAATAAAAACTGATTTTTCTTCAAAATTTCAACAGCCTGTATCTTTCTACCTGAGCTGAATTTGGAAAAATGTTAAATGAAAAAAGTGTTTCAATTGATGAGAGGAATCTTTGGTTAAAATTAATTCAGTGGTCAAAGACTCACCCTGTATAGACGAAGAATTTTTGTAGTACGTGATAATGGGACCTCCTTTTTCGTAACTCAATATTTCGTATGTACCTACGCATATTAAACCGATCCAGTTACACCATTCCTGATAGTGAAAATTTCCGTCTTCTCTTCGACGTATGATCCGTCAGTGATCTTTTTTTTACGGCTCAAGTTTTTCGCCAACGAAGCGCATCCAGGTGTATACAATAACGACAAGGTGTAGTGATTTGAGGACGGGCCATCGGTATAAATATCCTAGGAACGTTACCGGGCCGAAGAGCCGCAGGAAGTGAGGTTACCGGATATAGCATCGACAAAGAAAAAAGTTTATAAGAAACGAATGCAATAATAATTTTTGTCGGATGAAATCCGCGCCAAAATCGGAAATTTCTACAAAAGTGGGGGGAGGGCTCTCTCAGGTTGGGGAATACGTTGTGTTTCGGCAACAAAGAATCGATTCCTCAGTTTTCGTTCCGCTTATTAAATCGAGTCCGTTATCGACCGCAGATATTCTTCTGGTGGATTACTTCGAAGTTACATTACAGAAAAGCGAATGAACAAGTCTATGAATGAAACATAAAAAGATAAGTTTATGGTTTAACATTATTAAGTACAATAGATTTCGATTTATACGGCGTTTTAAAAAAAATTTTTGATTGGTCACGCGGGAGCATAATAACTATCGTTTATTATGTTCGTTTTTGGCGCTCTTGTTCCTCGGAACAGAGTGCTTATCAATTTCCCCAAATGTCTGTAATTTTCGAATTTTTGGATGAAAATGGTTCTAAACGATTTGGTTCAACTCACCGATCAAGAATCCACGGTAGAAATATATTCTGTCCGGTCGGCCGTAGGCATGATAACTCTCAAACGAAAGGGTAGGTTTGGAGCGTAAATATCTCGGACGAGTTCGTTAACGGAAGAAATCCTCCAAGTGATTTCGGAGTTATGGCCGATTCAACTAAAAATATTTTTTGTGAATGTTTCGGGAATTGATCACTCGATCTATCTGAAATTTAGCATCAAATTGTACAATCATGACCTTTATATGCATGCGAAGTTTTGTATTGATCAGATTGTCGTAAAGTGGCGAAAAAAATTCAAACATATCTCACAGTACAAATTTCAAATTCAATTTTTTTAAGATGCAGTTCCATCATAAGAATACATTGATGTAATTTTCAACTCTAACAAGCTAATACTTTCGGAGATATAGTTTTTCAACATTTCAATAATACATCGTACTTCTATGTTTTCACAGAATAAGAATTCAATTTGTCTGTGTTCACTATTCATTCATGTCATCTATGTCATATTTATTTGTGTTCTAGTTTGTTCATATAATTTGTATTTTCGGTTGGAAAACAAGGTTCCGCGTCTTGAATTTGAATGTTTTGATACCAAAATTAATATTGACTTGTTACATATTGAATCATTTATGTGCAAATATTGGGGATGATGTTTCAGAAGATTTAGAATTGGATCAATTTAATGATTTAGCTTATGAAGGCAATAGGAAAGAACAACATAATGGAATCATCAAAAGAAATTACTGTTCGTTGACCACCGAGGTTAATATTACCTTTTACTTCCTTAAGTAGTGAGACATGTTCCTATATACAGTATTTTCGTAATGTTGCTAGCAAAAAAATGCTCAAATATTGGTCTACATTTGTGTATCAAATATTCTTTCTTGAGTTAAGGTTCATAATACAGAATGAATGTGTTAGTGGTATGAACTATTAAATTATGAAAAGATGATTGTATTTTAGTATATATATTTTGCATATATTTTGAACTATTAAAATAATTTATTCGACAGCCTATACCTATTCAAATATCAGGAAAAAATGGACAATCTGCTATGATTGTTTCCAACCTCGCTCTAGACATTTCGATGATACTTTTCTTAGATATTTCGAGTTGTGAAAACTATGCACCGAGTGTAAGTTGCAACAACCCATTCCATGAGGTTAAACCATTGCAGATTGCTCATTTAATCTTGATAAATAAACTATTATTTGAATTTAATTTCTTTTATGGTGCAGTTATGTTATAAGAATCCATTGATATCATTACCAGCTCTGAGAAACCCTCGGAGAAACCAATACTTTCTGAGATATGGCTTGTCAAAAATTTTACAAGAGCGCCAAAGTTCCTGCCACAGGGCTTTTTCCCTTTTTATCATAACAAACTTTGTATTTTTGCAGTTACACCATTTTAGGGACACTTACTATGAAGAGTGCTTATCAATTTGCCCAAATGTCAAAGTATCAACAAGAGCGCCACATTGTCCCACATTTTAAATTCCAAATTTGATGATCACTTCACTTTGAAAGGTGATTTTGTTGAAAATATTTCAGAATGGATATATGCCGCATCGAAAAACGGCCTTGTGTCAAATTTCGACAGTCCATTTCTTCTGGAAGCCGACAAACGTCTAATGTGCCAATTACTTGAATGACCCTGTATATTGTACCAGCTTCATTTAGCTGCAAGCGTCCATTCTAATCCTCTCAGACCTTTGCCAATAAAGAAGTGAAATCAAGGATGTTACTCTATCTAACGTTGTGTACTTGTTTCTACGATTATTCACAAGGATGCACTCCTAGCGCGTTTCTGATTGCATCACAATTGTGAAAGCGCAATATTGATTCGCCAATTATTATTACTTGAAGACATTAAGGCCCGAAGAGATTCTTCCGAGAAATTCCAAGCGATCTTGTACAGTACGACGTTGTCGGATGGTCGGCAAAATTGCGAAATCTCTTTCAGTTCGGGTTGGTCGTTATCCTTATTACCTTGCAGAGTTATTGGCCCTGCGTTCAGGCGATTTGAGATATTAGAAACGCATTTACACAAAACTGATAAATTGCAATATTGATGGCTGTTTTTCATTAGCCGGTAGATTCACTTAGGGATTACGCAAGTTGCAATTTGTACAGAATCGGATTAGAGGAACAGGTGGAATGAACTCGATTTAATTGAATTTAACGCATAAAAACTATTCTCCAATTATTGTTAATTCCAAAAGTTCCACACATGTTCTGACTATATTCCACGGATTTGTATGATCGGGTAAGACCGGTGTGGTTGGACATCATCAATACGATTTTATATACTCGATATTTGAATGTTAAGTAAACTCTGAAAATTTCAGGAGTGTTTACAGAAATGTAGGACAGTCCTGTGGACAGGAGCTTTGGCGACATGATTTTGACAAATCATGTTCGCTTGTGGAAATATTGGTTTCTCAGAGTTGGGAATTATATAAATGTATTCTTATGATAGAACTGTATCATAAAAGATATTAAATTAAAAAAACTTCATTTAAAAAAAAAATAGTGCCAAAAATTATTAATCCGAAACCATCACACCCAATAACGAATTACGAATTTATCCGAGATATTCATGCCTCAAATCTACTCTGAAAATTATATTATACCAATTGAAACTTCCAGTTTTGTTTTTACTGGAGATATTGTGTACCCAATTTGATTTACTTACCAAAGTAAATATTTCCATCATCATAAATTATCCAAGGGTATTATAATAGTATCTCCCAAAAATTGTAATATCCTATAATCCTCATAATTCCACGATAGCTGCGGTTATTTCATTGGTCATTTTGCATTCAAACATACTTTGTATTGTAATATGTCTCTTATCGAAAAATAAGATGACATGTATGAACACCGATCATGAAATTCATAGATCTAAATACATACTCTAATTTTGGATTACAGCATTATGTGAAATCATAGAAATACGATTTATTATTGAAATTTTGAGAAATCATATCTCCGAAAGTATTATTATTATAAATAACCATCCTATTATGCCCCATAACGAACCCAACCCAGATATTTATCCCCCAAACCTACTCTGAAAATTTCAACTGTCTAGCTCATTCCGTTCGAGAGCTATCGAGTTAACGGCCGGCCAACCGACATGGTCGATTTCTCGGTCGATTTTGACCACGGATTCTTGATCAGTGAGTCGAACCAAATCGTTTAAGACCATTTTCATTCGAAAATTACGGTCATTTGAGCAAATTGATAAGCACCCTGTCCCGAGGAACAAGAGCGCCAAATATGAATATGGATTAAAGCCGCAAAACTACCAAGGTCACGTACGATATTATTATATCAATATTCAATAGTTTCCAACGTCTTGGAAACGGTTGATAAACAAACACATGGAACATTTGATAAAAAATTGTTCAAATTACATTTTCTATCGATATGTTCAAAGAAAATAGGGTGGTTCTATTTGAAATAATCAAGATAGATTTTTCAGTTTAAAAACAAGAATGTACCATGTAGCTGTAGCAATCAGTGAGAGAATCAGTCAAAAGTTACGGAGGTGAATAAAATACAGAGGGTATAAAACTTTTATTTAAATTTATCTATCTATTTTTGTTAACTATTATCTATCAGAATGAAAATCATTATTTCCAATTAGCTTCTGAATGGGCTCTAATGAAATAAATTGAACCAGAAATAGGCGTCGAGTCCACTACGTCCATTGTGATGGTTAGATAGGGTGGGTAAGGAAACCTAGATAATCTCCTTGGGGTGTAGTGGTGTGGGGTGTCTAGTTATTCCTAGATCTCGCCAAGGGGGCCACATGCGGGCCTCTCGGGAGGCTGGGACCGTACAGCTGGCATTCCCTCAGGCCCTAGTCTCATCTAGAAACTCATAAACTCTAAAAATAGAAAAATGAAATATTGTACTTAGATGGGTTAGAGATGATAATGCCAGGACGCTGTTATGTCAGCTGTAATGTTCCAATCGTATATAAAATCAATCTGCTGGGTTTGGAAAAGAAATGCTGGAAATATGCAGGAGTTCCTTGAGAGTGGAGCTGAGATCAGCGAGTTTGTCGTAGCAACCTTCTTCGCATTCTCTTCAAGGAGATCTCTGCGAGACCTAGCGCTCGTAAACATTATCTGGTCGTGTATTCACGACACAAAAAGTGTAGCAGCGAATTTTTCCCACGCTGGCGACCTGGATGGGTACCGTTCAGCACTGAAAAATGCGCTGGAAGTTTATTCTCGGATATCTCGATTTTACGGATTGATTCGTCAGAGAGGCGTCTTTTGTTCGAGAGGAAGTCCGTCTTGATCGGTAAATCACATAGCCATTTATTTCATTCTTCTCGATTGCGTGGGGAAGTTTTTTCTTGTTAGCGAATCTCCTAATCTTACGTTTTACTCATTTTGGCGCGTATGTTCTGGGGAATATTGCGTTATCATTTTGCCCAAATGTCTGTAATTTTCAAATTTTTTGTCGGATTAGGTTCGACTTCCTGATGAAGAATTCGAGGTCTAATTTGATTCTGTCCGGCCGTCCGTTGCCACAATAACATGAGAACGGAAAGATATAGCGACTTGAAAATTTCAGTTTAGGTTGTGCATCTGAATGCGACATTTGAGTTTGTTTATAGGCATAATCGTCCAAACTATTTTGGAGTTATTTCCTCAATAACTCGAAAAATACAAAATCGATCCAATTCAAACATGGTTATCAGTTGTAGAATGCCAATGCGAATGCTATTCGTCCGACATCGCTGAAATTTTGCGAGAGCCTTCAGAACCTAACTGCACTGCCAAGTTCCAAGTTTGAACACGATCGGATCTATATTGTTGGAGATCTGAGCAGCTTTGTGTGAGTTCAGTATCTGGATGGATGAACGTCGATATCTTTCGAACGAAAGAAGATATAGACTTGCAATTTTCAGAGTAGGTTGCGCATCTGATTGGGAGGGTTAGGTCCGTTTTTGAGCATAATCGGTCCAACGGTTTCCGAGCTATTCCCACCTGGAATATTATATCCTCGATAACTCAAAAAATATAGACTCAATCGAATTGAAGCGCCGTAACAAGTTGTAGAATATCGACATAAGGACGTGTGTGAAATTTTGTGAGAAACGTACCCCTAGAAAATTTTAAAAAACTTAGGAAAAAAAATTGTTTCAAGCTCTGACGTCAATTCAGGAGCTTTTGCGCGCATGTTCTATATTGCCCATTTCCCTGTATTGGACACACTTAATCGAATTTACCGTCAACCAATTTTTTTGAAAATATCTTCAAAACCGTTTCAGTGGTTTCAGATTTTTCATGTATGTCTGTAGAACGTTATTTATACACGCTAAGGGTGGAAATTTCCAATTTTTTCGGTACAGTTGACGCTAGATTCCGCAATTTTCGATCAATGGATATATGTAGTTGAAATCTGTCCAGCAGATTTTTGTTTTTCTGAATTTTTTTGGAATTTTTAGGTTTTAAAAGAACCTAAGTTCTCATAGATAACAGAATTTCGACGTTGGCAGGTCTATTAAATAAACGGGAAATTAAGAATATTTTAATTCCGTTAATTGTTTTCTCTTATGTTCTCATAAGTTTGAGTTTTATACAATTTTGTGTTTTCTGTCATTGTACCGTTCTGTTCTTTCTCGAAATTAGAAAAATTACTAAACACACTATAAACGCAGTTTCATTAATGAGTTTTTGTTGGAAAGCTCCTGACAATTTTCATCTGGGCCGCAGTGAATTTTTGTATGATATATCTACCGATTTTCCGGTCAATCGTGAAATTATACTTTTATATTTCGTATAAACTGCCTTCCAGATGCTGCTAACTTTCAATCGATAGTTTGTTGTGAATAAAGTTACTCACTTTCGTAACAAATTGATCAGCTTTATATTTCTGAAATACGCGTTACGGAAGTAGGGCAAGGATGTATCACTTTACAAACCAACGAGAAATCCCACGAAAATAATCAATCGAACGATTCTCAGTAACCAAACACTATCAGATATTCAGGTTACTCCTTTATAAATCGTATACCATTCCCAAGTAACCCAAACCTAGTACACAGTTGTCACCTGTTGAGGGTGTTGAGAAAATCTTTCTTCCGTTTCCTCATATTTACTCGAGTTTCCTGTCCATGAGAAATTTGAGGGGGATATCCTACCTTGGCGATTCTTTGAAGTGTTTCCGTTGTCGCATATATAAATATCGCTACGCCATATTCTGTAGAATGTCTTCTAAATATAGATAACTTTCAAGATGTCTTGTTTTGATTACTGAAGTACGAAATATAAACGGCTCGTTTTTATTGGCTCTCAATATCACATCGGATCGGGATGATATGTCATTTCGAACAATTTCGACTATTAGTTTAGACAGCTGGGAAGATATAAAACTAAAATAAATTTCTCTTTCATCATTTAGAGATGATGAAGATTGGCGGATGATTGATTGCGATTATTTAGGCTATTAGTAGAGGATTTCACTCATTTTAAAAACTCTGCAAATTTATCCGATATTTCCAATCCAAAATACGTATGTAACTGGGATATTTAACAAAAAACTTCCTTTAACTTTTCGTTTCTAATAATTTCAATGTTGAAGTTGAGGTAAATTCTCCCCATTCGACATCTGTCAACACTCTACAGTGTCAACGTACTGACTGCCATATGGAGTTCGTTGTTATTGTTCGATAAACATTTTGCTAATCAACTGGAACAAACTGGCCCACTGTATTGGTTATAAATTGTCTAGATTTCCCCGAAGTCTCCAACAATATTTACCCGTTTGAGTTAAAATCTAGAACCTGACTGTATAACAAGGTTTTGAAGCTTCTCGCAAAATTTCAGCGATATCTAACAGATAGTTTCTGAGATACAGATTTTTTATTAATTTTCTGTACAGAATCAAGTTTAACCTCGGACTCATCAGTGAGTGGTAAACTTTTTCCGGTCAAAAATTCGAACATTACAGACATCTAGGTAAATTGATAGGCCGCACTATTCGTCTGATCCTTCAACCTCAAATTAGGACATAAATCAACACATATTATTGAGTCACCGGGTGCAATAAATCAACCTAAACTTGATTAATCATTATCTGAAGATATCGTGATGGTAAATACAGTCGGACTAGTAATCAAGTTTGAAGATCATCATTAAAGAACGCTCCGAAAAAATGCTTCACAATTATAAATCATTTACGAAATTGTGGGCTTGTAAATGTGTTCAAAGACGCTGGGAAAACCACGAGAATAAGCAGAATTTTCATGAAACGTATTCGTGAGCCATTAACCAACAGCTGTTTATAATAAAGATATTCACCGTAATTCGTCATAAAGAAGAATTGACTATACAGTTAATTACATTGCGAGTTAACATGAAAAGTTGTAGTTTTATGATAATATTAAGTGATTTAGGAATTTAGTAAATGCTTTCTTTGACGCTGGGGAGATATAGATGATCTATACAGGGTGATTCATCATTTTCGCATTGGGGTTTTCCAATATTTTTTAATGTGTACGTTTCAATCTTACCATTTATTACATTCAGTGTGGTCTGAAATAATCGTGTACAACTTGTTGAAGGATTGTTTAGTTCATAAAATAGCCATTGTGACCAAAATTCCACAATTAAGGTTTCCCTAATACTACAAGGTATTCAGAAGACAACACAATGCTTTACGACAATTGTAGACAATGATACCACTGCAATCCAGTCGATTGTCTTTAGTTCCGAAAGAAAAGAACACGAATTTACGATATGACAATAAAAGTGCAGCCGTATTCCTCGTCGAAATGAAGTGTGCTCATTAACACAATGGCGTTTCCTGTAAGATATTCTAGGGCTGAAAATCTCCACCTTATATCCGGCCTGGAGACAGGAAACTGAACGAGGACACGTGCACGGCTCGGAACCCCATTATTTCAGAGCGCGGATCTTATGAATATTATTCCACTAACTTATACTACGTTGTAACGTTATAATTGGGTGGATTCTCGTAAACCTACCTGAATTTTCTGCACCGGGAAACAAGAAATTCAAAGAGGAAGGAAACACAATTATTTGGTTTCATTCGAAGTGGCGGCTCCAAATTTATGTATCTCATTCTAAACGTAATTATTGTTATGTCCTTACACTTCTGATGAAGTTATCACCACTCCAGTATCCATAGAAAAGCTCAGGCCCATATTACGGATATCACAGAAGTTCAGAATTTATACCAACAGAACTCTTGAGTGTAAACAGCAGTGACTATTTGCAGAATCCAAAAAGACAGTATTTCAATAATACAGTATTGAATTACCAATTATTATAGCAAGTTATGAATGATCAAATGGTTTCAAAATATTTTTTATTCGATGACATAACAGAATTGATCATAGACTAAAATCTTCGCATATACTTGATACAATCAGACCTATTCTGTTCGCGCATAGCAATATTGCTAAGAAAAAGATATTGCTACCACAGCAAGATCCGAAATATTGCTATTCTGATCATCGTTTTTGAGCAATATGATCTGTCATTTTGATAAACATATTGTTATCCACATTGCTATCTCAGCAACCTCAAAATAGTACTTGCTAAGAGCATAACAAGATTTGGAATATGGCTGAGAACCACTTTTTTCTTCCAAGAAATCGAAAATATTTAAAATAGGTAGGTACTTTGATAAATATAGGTATACATAATCGTATATATTTATTAAAGGTACTTTAAAATACTTAATTTCAAGGGAATTTCTAAGACTTAGATTTAACACTAACAACCCCTGCTATTCGTAAACAGAAAAGTTCATAAACTATTCAACGTCAACCTCAATAATAAGAGGCTGAGAGAATTTTATTCATAGATTTATTAGTTCATGAGCAAACTAGGATAGATAGTGTTTACTTTATGTTAGAGGCATTCGAAGACTGATCGACTGGATGAAATAAATTAAATAAACTATTAATTCAGCCTTAGTAAAAATATGACTGCCTTTGATTTCATTGAAGAGCCGAGGGTATTTTATTCATTTATTTATGTGTTCATGAGCAAACTATGAGATTTACTGCTTCTTTTAAGTTAGATATGCATTCGAAGACTGACTGGATGAAAAAAATTAAATGAACTATTAATTCAGCCTTGCTACGAATATGACTTCTTTTTTTCAGTTGTAGAACTGGGGGGATTTTTTCAGGAGAAAACTAGGAGACATACTGTTCCGTTTAACTTGTGCATTCGAAGTCTGACTGAAGACAGGAAAAAAATAAAATTTAATATTTGTTTGGGTGTTTGCAAGTCTTCAATTTTTCGGTCATGGTAGCAGTTACAAATATTCGATGTGTTTCCTGAAAATTGATCAATAATTCCATTTTGTTAGTTTCATAAATAAAATAGTTCGTTTTTCGCTTTCGTGACAATTAACATTTTTGGCAGTTTTTGGTTAGGAATTACGAATAACCACCGAAAAACGGACGAAATGTTTATCAATTAAGGCTAAATTCTTCTTCTAATTCACATAAAAGTCATGAAGTACAGTGTTGTCAGCTCTAAAATCAATGAATTTTGACCTACTTGATAGCAATATTGCTGGGAGAAAATTGATAACTAACATTGCTATTACAGTCCAAACAGAATAAGTAATACCATAGCCATATTGTTAAAAATTAGGAGGATAGCAATATGACTTGACTAGCAAGGTTTATAGCAATACGCAAACAGAATAGGTCTGAATATCAAGGTTAATGGAGTAGACTGACATACATCTATGGATGTTTGTCAGTCTACTCCATTAACCTTTTTCTATGATATGTTGTCTATGGACAACATATCATAGAAAAAGTATCCTTCATAAAATCTGTGTGTGTTATTTTATTACTACTGAAATAATCATCAATATTGAAGGGAAACATATTTCTGATTTTAGCAGATACACAATTCATTATAGAATCGCTTTCTTTGGATGTTTCTTCCCACTCCATTTTATTTTATTAATAATTTGATTTTCAAACTCGTACTCGATCCATTCCAAATATGAATTAATGCAACCTCAAAAGTTCATCTGTGTGAATCACGACCAAAAACGATGTGGACGACATCCAAAACACAAAGAGTACCTACATTTCATACGGGAATAATTTTTTGATATCGTTCAAGAATTCACAATGACGATTTCAAATGCTTCACGTTTATTGCATTCGAAAATATGGTACTGTCTTCACTTTTTTGACAGAGTTGTCACTCGGTATCCATGACATTGAAACTCCCGGAGGAATTATAAACGAACTGAAGTATAATGGACTTTTCATTGTCGGGGGTGGTAAAACGCTTAAGTTGGGGTTATGTAATCGGACACACATGTGGATGTTTATGCATTTATTCAGCTCCATTCGGCCCCTATGTAATTCGTGGGGGATCCCAGTCAAGTGTTCGCATTTCCACAGGATGCTTACGCTATGAGGGATATGCAATCCCCAAGGATTGTCCGATATGACAGCATAATGAAATACCCTTTAATCCTCGCTTTGAAGGAATAAATTATGCGTGGATGCA
This sequence comes from Halyzia sedecimguttata, assembly GCA_937662695.2. NCBI lineage: Eukaryota > Metazoa > Arthropoda > Insecta > Coleoptera > Coccinellidae > Halyzia > Halyzia sedecimguttata. Next base: position 37,330,078 of record OW569417.2, read on the forward strand.
CCAACTGAACGAAATACAGTCATCGTAATCTACAGGATGCAAAATTATTTTTGAACTTCATTCCATTATGTTCTTCATTCTGCCATTCATAAGATAAGAATTTTACACGGCGAAGAAATTCATGAATTTCTTCGCCAAGTTCTTCATGAAGTTACTTCATGAAGAAATTCGTGAATAAATTCATGAAGAACTTCGCGAAGAAATTAATAAATTTCTTCACCGTGTAAAACTATCTTTACAAATATTGTTTGTAAAAGTGCGCGTAAGTTGAGTTCATTATATCCAAATAATGTCTTTGATGCATTAATCGATTGATTTTATAACAAATTGGATCGTTGGACCACTAACCAGAAACGTACAAAGTGAAAAATAATCGTCGTTAATGCCTTAATAACATAATATTTCTATTCGGGCACATCGTGAATCAGATGATTACTATTCCGAGGTTGTGTGCCGGCATTTCATTCTTTTCGTGGGACCATCCGTTCGAAAAAATAGTGGATTACGTTGTTATTTGCGTGTTGTCGATGATCTCCGATCGGCGAGAGGATCGTCGAGATCGTGATCGTCATTAATGATTTCACGTGTATTATAGCTACGTCGGTCCGTCTGTCAGGAGAAAGAGTTAGAGAAGTACCGTGGGAACATAACTCCTCACCGAGAAATTTCAGATTTATTAACCTGTCCGAGCTGGGAGGCAGTTTTACTCTGTCTAAATGCGAAGACCATACGCCATGTGAAAATAATATAATGGGATGGGTTCACACATAAGGGACAAGAATACCTATTTCGTTGTCCCGTTTTATTTTTTCACGACTGTTGGTTTATTTTTTCACACAGGTTCTCACATATATTTAACAGCCATTCAAATTAGGCGGGCGTATAGTCGTCAATTGAATTGGGTTAACGAAATGTTCCACTGGAGGTATACTGTAGAACGCCGGTTATCCGAGGTAAAGATTTATATTTACACATTAACAAAATATACATCAAACTCTATCAACGTTTGTAACGTAAATACACCATAAAATAGTGAAATAAGTATATATGCTCTTCTTTTTCTTGCTTCTTCTCCTATTGGTTTAGGAGCAAATCCGCTGGAGTTACGCGTGGTTGTTGTTAGATAATAGATATGCCTCAAAGCTTTTTACCAATAATGTGAGGGAAAGCCCTCACACGGTTCAGGGGATTCCCTGGCGATTTTAAATGGAAATATCTACTATTATATGGCGGCTAAAAAATAGGTGCGCAATGAACAAAATGGGTCGACAGCTCGGTTAATACGGATCATAGACACGGGTATCTCGGATAGCATTATGTTTATTAATTCTTAGATTATATTGACTTGGTTAATCCGGTGCTCGGATAATATCGCCTCGGTCAATCGAGGCAGGTATTGTTGCGGGTTGGCATAACTGTCCTCAATAATCACCATGAGGAAGCACTAACATTTTTTTTACATTAGGTTTACCCCCATTGACAGAAATATACAATCAACATGTATAAAAGTAGGATGGCTCTGAACACCCAGTCAAAGCCTTATTAAAAAATTAAAAAGTAGCACCAAATTAAAAAATTCACAAAATAAACTTTATATTTGCATATTACCAACGATCAAATTACATATCATGAAATAAAACATTGAGGCAGCACTTACGAAGCCAAACACTCGAGTTTAAAAAGTATCACAGTGAGAGATCTCCTCAATTAAGCAAGCTGTATATCAACACTATTAAAAACATTTATGCAAAGAAAAGTCGTGGATATTACACCACTATAACGCATCATCTCATAAGGCTTTCATTGTGAACGAATTGCTGGCCAAAAACTCTACAAATCTTATCGAACAACCACCGTTTTCCCCTGATATGACTCCGGCCTACTTTTTCTTCTTTCTTAAACTTATATTACCACTTCCGAGGCGTCCGTTTACATGTAAACGGATGCGATAGAAGTGATAAAGAGGAATATTATTTCGAGAGAGCCATACGTTGAAGACGGTCAATAAATATGGATGAATAATTCATATTTTGTGTTTCATTCACCGAATAATTTTTTGCACTTACAGTTCGAAATATTCTCCATTTTCTGCCTATCTAAATGAATATTTTTCACTGAATTCCGAGCGTTTCATTGGATGTGACCCGATTCTATTCCCGATCTCAATTTTTTTGTCCTTGGTTCTCGACAATGGATCTAGCAGCTTCCTTTTATAGAATCGGAACTGGAGGTATGGATATCCAAGGGTGCAACCCTAAGGTAGGGTCGTTAAACCGGATACCTGAAGGTAGCACCCTCTGGTAGAGAACAGATGTTCGAACTCCCCTCAACATATTGCAGATATAAGCGACACCTGGACTCCTTACTAGTTGAGTCTTTTCTTAATTTGGAATTATGTATTGCTTCCCGATTTGCACATGTTTCAAACATATGCTAGATAGTTTCTTGGTTTCAAATCGAAACTCAAATAAATACTCGTGTGTATAGATAATTCGCAACATGAATGTTGAACAGATATCAAAGTGTGGAAGATGTTATGCTTCATCTTGCGTATATCTAAAGGTTAATTACTATCTATTTGATTCGCCAACTATTCCTGACTAAACATATTTTAATTCTCGAAATTAATTGCAAGGATATTACATCAAAGTAACGTCGTAATTAGGTTGTATATTATAATGACTTCAATCAGAGTGAATTTTCCTTAAGTTATTATTATCGTTAGATTTTGAAATGGTGTTCAACAGTTTTCTTCAACGATGTTATTTTGTTACAGCATCAAGATCTAGTTCGAACGGGGGAGGAACTAACAACCTACCACCCCTGCTTTTCCACAATGTCCATGGAGATAACATCAGAATTAGCAGAGATGGTACTGTTGCGAAACGCGCAGAAAGTTTCTGTAAAGGCATTGCGTTCAGTTCCAGACCAGTCAAAGTCAATGAAAAGGTAAATATTCTTAATTAAAATACACTTGCTCTATATGAGAATAAGCAACTGACTTTATGGTCTATGTATTAAAAGTGATAATACCAAATGAAACTTATCTGGATGGATTTATTTTCAGATCTGCATCAAATTTTTGGAGATATCCATCAACTGGAGCGGGGTAATACGTTTTGGTTTCACCTACAACGACCCCAGCAGTTTGAGATCTGGTCTACCGAAATACGCCTGTCCGGATCTTACCAATAAACCAGGATACTGGGCCAAAGCCTTGCCAGAAAGGTTCTGCAGTCGCAATACCGTTTTATTCTATTACGTGACCTCAGCTGGAGATGTGCATTTCGGGATCAACGGAGAAGAGAAGGGTATATTCTTCAGTGGGGTTGATACCAGAGGACCACTATGGGCACTAATTGACGTATACGGAAATTCGACCGCCATTGAGTTTGTGGACGTTAGACATAATCTAAACAATTCGCGGAGAAATACAACAAATAATAATAACTGTGATAACATTAACGAAGACATTGATAGGATAGTTTACCCCATGCAACAATGCAGCATACAACAAAGAGACAATGAGGATATGAATCTTCCCGTGCTTCGCTACCAATCGTCGTATATTAACTATCATCCAATGACTCTGCATAGAACTCGAGGTAGGAACGTAAGATTCAACAGTAGTAGAAACGTCGCGGCTCGTGTGGATAACGAATTTTGTCAGGGTTATGTATTCACTGCCAGGCCACTGCAACTCGGCGAAAGAGTAGTTTGTCAAATTTTAAACACAGAAGCCATGTTCCAAGGATGTTTAGCGTTAGGGTTGACGTCTTGCGATCCGGCTACCCTTCAAACCGGCGATTTGCCAGACGACTCCAACTTCCTACTCGACAGGCCTGAATATTGGGTAATCAGCAGGGATTTCGCGAGAAATTTGAACCAAGGGGACGAAATTAGTTTTTGCATTGCTCTGAACGGCGAAGTTCAAATTAGTCGAAACGGTGGAGCACCTTTGGTAGTTATTCACGTAGACCAAAGCTTACAATTATGGGCATTCTTCGACATTTTCGGATCGACGCAGAAAATTCGTGTTTTGAGCAGCCCCTCACCTGTATCAATACCTACACATCCAGTTCAAAGCACCCACTGCAGAATGCTGTCACCAACATCGGCCTCAGAGTCCATCAACAGTTTGAACTCGCAGTCGGAACTCAGAAATACGATTAATGCTCAATCTGAACTAAGGCGAACTTCAGTTATGCCGCAACCATCAAATGCCAGAATATTGATAGCGCCACCTACAACAGACGTCCAAGTTCATACAAACGTCAATGGTGGAGCCATGTTGACAGTTATGTTACCGCCATCTACGGCTCATTTCATCAATCAGCCATCAGTACCTTCCAGTCATCATGGGCATCATTCATCTCACAACTCCGTACATAGCCAAAATAGTCATCCTAGTCAACAAGCCATTAGCTGTGGACCACATCCAAGTCATGTGACCCCTCCATCTCCGAGTAAAGCCAGTTGTGGAGTTGCTCCTGTACCAAATCTTACTGGAACAATGGTGTCATCGTGTAGCAGTAACTACATTGAGGTGAGCATCGCATTATTTCAGTCATGTGATCAAATGTAACTTTTTCATGTGAAAATTTCTATATTATATCGGTAGGTTTGTTTCACTGACTGATTTTTCTCTTTCCAGCCAATTTCTTCAGATGCAAGCAAATATTCAACCCTGGGATGGTTAGAGCAAAATGGAGCAGTTCATGGTGCTGGCACAGAATGCACAATTTGTTATGAAAATCCCATAGACGCTGTTTTGTACATGTGCGGACATATGTGTATGTGCTATGAATGTGCTCTTCAACAATGGAAGGGAAAAGGTGGTGGACACTGCCCTCTCTGCCGCGCTGCAATAAGGGATGTTATTCGCACATACAAGTCGTGAAATTTCAATTGAATTTATAATAAAATTGAGTGTCTCAGACAATTTGGGAGCAAATTATTAATTTTGTAGAATTGCTGAAAAAATTTGAAATTTTTGTTGTGAAATCATTGAAAATATTGTTCTCCGTCCAGTCTGTAAATTTTATTTATTGTAATGTTTGTGTTATATTATTGTTTGTTTCAAAGAGTTTGAGGGTTCTGAGACATTTCGATGAAAATATTCTGAATTCATTTGTGCTTCCTGAGAATTTTTGGAATTATTATTGAAAAGACTGATTGTGTGGAATAGATTGTATACTGTTTTCATATTTGTTATCGAGATGTGCATAGGTGATTACGTGTAACTAGTAGATGGGTTATTGGTCATTCCTGATGATTTCTAGTGAGTTGACGGATCTATGTTTAGTCTCACAAATATTGTACATATTGCTGAATATTGCTATTCCTGTTTACTTTTTTACCATTCTTATACTGTTGTATCGAATATTGCATGGATTTATCCATAACTTACTACCAAAGATGCCATGGCTGAAATTTGGTCAGTGGTAATTCAGCAGAAAATTAGTCAACTGCTGTGGTCCACAGTGTGTGGATTTAGTCAACTGTTTTTGCAGTTTTAACTCTTATTTATATTATATTATTATGGTTAGTTGAGTTTATTGTACACAAATGATTCTAATATCTAGGTATTTTTGGATTTTCATGTATGATTGTTCTCCTAGAAATTAGAATTGCAGTGGAGGTGCTCTTGTATAAGTTATTGATTTTGTGTTAAACTTTGACTGTTAGCTCTTGAAATCCGTAAATTCGTGAACACATTCCATTATTTATTTTCCATTTATATCTCAAATTACTGACTGTGGCCTATCTTCAATGAGTATGGTTTTAACACAAAATGTTAGATTTAGATTCAACATAATAGTATTTCTAGTCATCAAAATGTGCTGCTGTAGTTCAGTTCAAAGTGTTATTCCAAAAGAAATATATTCTTCAAATGAATAAAATGTTAATTATTACAAAATAAATATTTAGTTATGAAAACTCGAAAGTATTTTATTCAGAACATCCAGAGTATCGACAGAAACTATACCTATATTAATGGGAAACATTACACATTGTGTACATGGTAAATATGACAAATTAAACAGTGAACTGATATGGTGAATCAATAATGTTACTTCTTTCCCTATCATAATATGTTTACAAATACTTATAACCTTATAAAAACTAATAAAAAAAATATTCTATTGACACTAAACATAAATAAATTCAACTTCCTATTTAAGTTTAGAACTGGGAGTCCCTCTATTCTCTTTTATTCAGGGTGTTAGATAAAAAACAAATTGTAATGCTCAAGTTCAAAAGAATATATATTTAGGGTGTGGTCCTATTGAGAGTGCGAACCTTTTTTACTCTTGTAATGCTCAATCTTAACAATTTCATTGAAACCTCCTGCACTAAGAGTCGGTTTCTCAATTGCGAGGCATCCGAGTTACCGATAATTTAGATGATAAATCGGCCTCAGTGATCCCAAAGTTTTGACGAAAAATAGGGCGAAAATACGAAAATAGATTCTGACGCTAATAGAAGATATCCGATTTATTTTGAATAGAAAATAATGAACCCTTGTTCAAAATTTGAAGAATTTTCATTCAATTTTTGGCGCTCTAGTTCCTCGGAACTGAGTGCTTATCAATTTGCCCAAATGTCTGTAATTTTGGAATATTTCGATGAAAATGGTCTTAAACGATTTGGTTCGACTCACTGATCAAGAATCCGTGGTCGGAATTCATTCTGTCCGGCCGGTCCGGCCGGCCGGCTGGCCGGCCGGCCGGCCGGCCGTAGGCACGATAACTCTCGAACGGAATGAGCTAGAGAGTTGAAATTTTCAGAGTAGGTTTGGGGGATGAATATCTCGGCTAAGTTCGTTATTGGGCAAAATCGGACAGATGGTTTCGGAGTAACAAAAAAAAAAATTTTTTTTTACGAAACAAATTCCAAATCAAATTTTTTTTAATAAGCAGTTTTATCATAAGAATCCATTCATATCATTTTCAACTCTAACAAGCTAATACTTTCGGAGATATGATTTTTCAAAATTTCAATAATAAATCGTATTTCAACGTTGTCACAGAATTATATTATTCTATGTATGAATATGAATTGTCATAATGTCAAATGATGTTCCTGAGACATTATCTAATCAGTCGAAGAATTGTGAGCGAAGTGAGAAAAATCTCAGTTGTTTGCTCCGAAATTAGTTTTTCTCAGAAAATTCTTACATTTCGGAACTGAACATGAAGTAAGAGATCTGAGAGTAGTGAGACTGCTTTTCATCCATAGACATAGATATAACTCTCGAACGGAATGAGGTAGGTAGTTGAAATTTTCAGAGTAGTTTAGGGAGATGAATATCTCGGTTAAGTTCGTTATTGGGCAAAATTGGCCAGATTTAATTTGATTTCTTCCATGGTGCTTTTCTCATTCTCATGATTGCTCATTTAATCTTGATAAATAAACTATTATTTGAATTGAATTTCCTTTAGGTTGCAGTTCTATTATATGAATACATTGATATAATTCCCAACTCTGAGAAACCAATACTTTCGGAGATATAATTTGTCTGTTTGAACTAGAGCGCCAGAAAGCTCCTGTCCACAGGGCTTGAACCCATTTTTTTAATTCTACATAATTCAATACGTAAACTGTAAATTTCAGGAGAGGGGATACAATAGTATATATTTTCATTACCAGTCCGAAAGTAAGCACGGAAATAGTATATTGTATAATTAGTGGGAAAAGCATAATATTCCCAAACGACTGTGATAATTCGTGACTCGTCGCTAAGCTCCTCGTCTGGTAACACAGGAGTTTGGGAATATGCGTTTCCCACGAAATATACAATAGTATATTGTATAATTAGTGGGAAAAGCATAATATTCCCAAACGACTGTGATCCAGACGAGGAGCGTAATGTAGTAGACACAGCCTGTATCTAGATGTATAAGTTATACGTGAGATTAGAAGGTCCATGGGACCTTACGTCTTGCAATACGTGATTATTCCATATCCGAATAATCGCGACTTGTTAGTAAAACAAGTCTGTTTGTTATTTAATTAATTATTATATAAACTCCGTTCGGAAGGATCAACAAGGTAGTATCAAAGCCGATCCCGACGTTCAATTGTTGATTATTATTGTAGTCGATTCCCACGTAGCTTCAGGCGAGAAGTCTCTCTCTGAACTACGGTATTATGTAGCAGATCTTGATGTATCTTATTAAACCCTTGCCCGAGACTGATGTGTGTTAATCTGCAACCCTTCGAGACTGTATACGCGACATACCGAACCGTACCCCAGCAGGGTACATCACAGTAGCGACGAGTCTGGTAACACAGGAGTTTGGGAATATGCTTTTCTCACGAATTATACATACTATTTTTTCTTCGATCGTTGATTTACATTTAAGAAATTAATTAAAAAATATTTCATTCAAGATGTAATCAAGTAAGTTTGAATAGGTTTCTCTATGTTCATATTGAAATATACAAGTGGTAACCATGGAAATTACTTTGTTATGACAAAAGTAAAATAATTTTCAAGTTGGATTTGTTTGATTCGTTATATTTTATAAGGAATTAAAAAAGAATTAATGAATATGAACACTGATATTGATTAATTGTTAACTTGCACGCCTCCTGAACTAGTAGAAGTGCACGCGGCTTCACTTAATTTACTTCCGGCGAAATCCAGAGAGAAGTATGAACAAGCGTACCAACGCTCCATGGATTTTTGCAGAAAAAACAACAGTGTATCCTTTCCTGAAAATGTACTGATAGCTGAATTGCTGAATTGGCTAAAACAATGAAATCTTCGACGCTGTGGGCATATTATTCCATGCTCCGATCAACTTGTCTGTTAAAAATAATATTAATATTGCCCAGTATCAAAAACTGAGAGCATTTTTGAAACGTCAAGCTATAGGATACAAACCGAAAAAATCCAAAATTTCAACCCAGGAACAAGTTCAGAAATTCATTTCAGAGGCCTCAGATGACATCTTTTTATCGACGTAAGTAAGTAGGTATAGATAAAATAGTATTACTTAAAATGCATAAAATACGAAATATACCATTTTTGAATAAAATAATATAAAAATCAAAACCATACTTTGTTTCATTTTATTGTAATAATCCATTTATAACATTACCGCACGCTACAGCAGTGCGGTAAGAATAATACCGACTGTTATTTTCTAATTGCTTACAACTGCCCACTATTCTGGAATGTTGAGTTTTGCGCATAGAAAACTGGTCAAAATAGTGTCCCTTTTCCCACGATCGAAGAAAAAACCGTTTTTCTTTACGGCCACGCGGATAAAGGGTCAATTTCCATACACTTATGGTAGACGCAGACGCTCACTTAAGCGAAGCGTCGCAAACGGAAGAGGCACGTCGTTTTTCGCCCAAGAAGTTTACGTTGAATTAAATGGAGCCCGCTCACTTAAGCGAAGCGAAGAAAAGAGGCCATTCGGTTGACGCGCGAATGATCTTCGAGGCAATCGAGTCAGTTATATAGTCAGTCAGTGGTAGTACTCAGTAGGAAATGCTTGCTGTAGTGTTTAAAATTTTTCTTTTGTCTGAAGTCGGAAAACAAGTCATGAAATTCACTGTACGTTTTCCTCCTTTGATTTATCTTTCTGACCCAGCATTTTTTATTCGCATCTTCTTCTTCCATACTAGCATTTATACCCGAAACAAACAGATAAGATAAGATCGTCTTCAGCGGAAGAGCTGCTAATCTTGACCGCACGATATAAAATATTCAAATGATACTGAAAAGATTCAAGGGACTCTCAATTCCTTCCGATACGCGACCTGACGATTCGTATCATTCGTCCCAATGCGCGGTCCTCGGGAAAATGACTCTACTCCCCGCCGCGCTTCCGTTCGCGCCGCTTCGTCCTTCGTCTAAGGGCTGGTTTCTCAATTGCGAGTTAACTGGAGGTTGCGAGTTGACGCATGTATTTAGCGATATTCATGAATGCCCAACAGTCGCAACACTCGGGTTACCCGCAACCTCGGGTTAACTCGCAATTGAGAAACCGGCCCTAAGTGAGCGTCAACCTTGAATCGACATGTTATGAAAGGGTTTTCAGAGGGGAGTAATAGAAAAATATTTTTGCGGCACCAAAAGATTCCAGAGTTTTGGATTGGAAAAAATTATAGACCAAAAGTTAGTTTCAAAGTTGTCTGTTATTTAAGCTTTCCAAAAGGTAGGTGACATTAAAATTAGGATTTATCTTCCTAATAAAATAGGATAGGCCATGTATATTCATCGTCTGCACGTACCCGTCCGTCCCGTCTTTCAAAACCACGACATGCACACGTATGCGAAAAGTTACTTTGTCGCTAGATCTTCGGATTTGAGGTTGAACAGTTTTTGAGAATCTGGAGGGTTTTCCTGAACTAGACAGGGATGCCTTCAAGACTATGCTGCAAGTAGGGTAAAGACCCTTTGCCACCCACTCGATAGTTCATATTATCATATTTGCTGCCCCTAAAAATCTGCTGCTCTTGGGTGCAGCCTACTTAGCTTATTTAAAAAATACGGCCCTGGGACTAGGGCTATTTTTATTGTAAAGTCGGTGCAATCTTACGAAGTCATTAAAAATAAGTTACAGCTGTCCTTTGAAATTTTGCCGCTTCGACATTAGAAATCAATACTTTCACTCATTAACGTCAATAATATTTCAAACTCTTGTGGGTACCTCAATGGAAGCAGCGAAATTTCAAAGGAACCGATTTTAATGACTTCTTCAATTAAGATTGCACATACTCTACTGATCCGATCAAGGGATCTGAGAAATTCTTGAAATCATTTTCAAACTGATTGAATAGTCATCTTCAATTAAAGTCATAACATTTTATGCAACTGGGTTTAGTTCTGTTTTAGTTCTTTCTGACAAATTCATTGTCACAAATAAAATTAATTTCTAATTTAATTTAAAATATTTTAATGGATTTATATTGGAAACGGTGCATCCTACCGAGATATGCTAAGTATACGTCCCTATTTCGTATATGAATGTATCTTTTACCTGAAAACAACTGAAAATATTGAGTTTACATACATCAGCAAATAATAATTGGAGCCTTCTTTAAAATCATAAAATTACAATTAATTATTGAGATTTTGAAAAATCATATCTCCGAAAGTATTGAAACAAAACACACGGTGGAATATTTATTGATTTTAACCATCAACATATATTCCGCGTGGCCGGGCTAGATCACCTCATCGGTCATTGTTTCACCAAGAGGAAAGTATCATTCGGGGGCAGACACAAACCAGGGTTTCATGGTTATTACCAATCATCAGTGTGACGTAGCCGAACACTGAATGCAAACTGACGGCGTCCTAGGAAGAGAACTGTAGGGTACTGTATGGAAAATCCTTACGAACTCCGATATATTCTTTTGAACCTCGAGCATTACAATTTGTTTTTTATCTAACAATAAAGCATGTGTATGAAAAAAGTGTTAGCAGAGGTTAGTGTAAGGGGGTACCATATAATTTGATATATTATACTAGAGCTTAGGGAAAAAACCTCAGCAAAAAAATCCTATCTCCCCGTTAGTGTTGTGATTTATGAAAATTGAAATTGTTAACAAAATGACCTGAAATATTAAATACTGAAGGGCATCTTTTTCTTTTATATCGCCTCTTTCTTCCACCAGCAGAGAAGATTGTCCAAGGTACCCCAAAATTAAATCTGGAAAAGGAATAGACAAAAGGAGAAAACGAGCAAATTAAAAAAATGGGTTCAAGCCCTGTGGACAGGAGCTTTCTGGCGCTCTAGTTCAAACAGACAAAGTATTGGTTTCTCAGAGATGGGAATTATATCAATGTATTCATATGATAGAACTGCATCATAAAGGAAATTCAATTCAAATAATAGTTTATTTATCAAGATTAAATGAGCAATCATGAGAATGAGAACTGCACCAAATTTTCAAATTTTTTTTTTGACACTTTGCGGTAATCTGGTCATTACAAAACTTCACATGCGTATAAAGGTCATGATTCTACAATTTGATGCTAAATTTCAGATAGATCGAGTGATCGGTTTCGGAAATATTCATAAAAAATATTTTTACTAAAATCGGCCATAGCTCCGAAACCCCTTGATGGATTTCGCCCATTAACGAACTTGTCCGAGATATTTACACTCCAAAACCACCTTGCAATTTTCAATCCGCTAACTCCTTTCGTTCGAGAGTTATCGTGCCGGTCGGCCGGCCGGACAGATTCGATTTCGCACTCGGATTATTGATCAGTGAGTCGAACCAAATCGTTTGAGACCATTTTCAGCCAAAAATTCCTAAATTACAGACACTTGGGCAAATTGATAAGCACTCTGTTCCGAGGAGCTAGAGCGCCAAAAAAACAAGTTTCGTATGGCAATTGCCCAAAACAGGTTCAAAGTACCTACAAATAGTAGGTATTCCATAAAACATGTATGAAAGAAGATAAGTAATAATAAAAAATTACCTTGTAATCGATCAAAAATTTCCCGATCTACGTTCACCAAATTTTCTCCTCTCTCGAACTACAGAATTATGCTTTCAATATTTACGTAATATTTTCAACCATTTTCGGGTGAGGTCCCCGTTGCATCGCTAAAATACGAGTATTTCAACCCCAATATTTTTGTTACAATATTCCCTTCTGTCAAGTTGACATTATGACAATTCATACATATAATAATTATATCAATCTGTGAAATACGATTTACATTGAAATTTTGAAAAATCATATCTCCGAAAGTATTAGCTTGTTAGAGTTAAAAATGATATGAATTGATTCTTATGATAAAACTGCTCATTAAAAAAAAATTAATTTGGAATTTGTTTTGTAAAAAAAAAAATTTTTTTTTGTTACTCCGAAACCATTTGTCCGATTTTGCCCAATAACGAACTTAGCCGAGATATTTATCCCCCAAACCCACTCTGAAAATTTCAACTCTCTAGCTCATTCCGTTCGAGAGTTATCGTGCCTACGGCCGGCCGAACGGCCGGACAGAATGAATTTCGACCACGGATTATTGATCAGTGAGTCGAACCAAATCGTTTAAGACCATTTTCATCGAAATATTCGAAAATTACAGACATTTGGGCAAATTGATGAGCACTCAGTTCCGAGGAACTAGAGCGCCAAAAATGAGATATTCTATACATTATTAAATAGATTTGAAACTCGCTACGCATTCTTTAAATGTTTCAGAAACATTATGAATAGCCCTAACCTAAGTCATGTTTGAACTCCGATTCTCTGCGATGAAGAAACCTTGAGCGATATTCATCAGCGACGTTCATTCTTTTGTCTTAAGAGAGTCAAGGACCTTGGCAACGCCATCTTCCTATGAAGCGACCTTTACTGACTGAAAACGCCCGGTTCAGTGTGGACTGTGGTTAGATCAACCACAAACCAGTGAACATTGAATGAGGTGAACTGTGGCTACTTGCCAATAACTAAAACAAGACACACGGTGGAATATTTATTGATTTTAACCACCAACAAATATTCCGCGTGGCCGGGCTAGATCACCTCGTCGCTCAGTGTTCCCCAAAAAGGAAAGGGTCATTCATTCAGGGGCAGACACAAACCCAGGGTTTCATGGTAATTACCAATCATCAGTGTGACTTAGCCGAACACTGAATAAAAACTGACGGAGTTCTAGGAAACTTATATCCACCGGTGGAGAACTGGTAGGGAAATAATCCCACCAGCGCCGCCTACGGAGAATTCTTATGAACTCCGACCCTCTACGATGAAGATGCGATGTTGCCATTCTTGACCGCCTTATGACAAAAGAATGAACGTCGCTGAACATCGCTCAAGGTTTCTTCGTCGCAGAGCCACAGTTCACCTCATTCAATGTCCGAAAGTATTAGTTTGCTAGAGTTGAGAATGATCTCAATGGGTTCTTATAATAGAACTGCATCTTAAAAAAAAATTGAATTTGAATGTCACTCCGTCACTCCGGAACCACCTGGCGGATTTTGCCCAATAAAGAACTTACCCGAGATATTTATCTCCCAAACCTACTCTGAAAATTTCAACTGTCTAGCTCATTCCGTTCGAGAGTGATCGTGTTAACGGAAGGCCGGACATAATAGATTTTTACCACGGATTCTTGATCAGTGAGTCGAACCAAAACGTTTGGATGCTTTTTCAGTAAAAAAATCGAAAATTGCAGACATTTGGGCAAATTGATAAGCACTTAGTTCCGAGAAAACTGTGCAGCAACTAAATTAAATTAGCTTAAAGAAAGCAGATTAAGTTTTTCTTGAGTCATTTCGAGAATATGAAATCGTTCTAGAAAATTAAATTATTCTTCATCATTTCTCCTTAAATGCACCGTTTTCGAGATTTTCTACATTGAATATTACAAAATCAAAAATTTCACTACTTTTATGAATCCACCTCCGAATCAAGCAGCAAACCACGTTATCACTACTTTTTCTCGTTCGCCATCAATGTCATAAATATATTTTATGCACGAGTGTATTAGCACATTGTGAAATATTTAAACGCTTGTAACTTTTTACCTGCGCCAAATCTGGAAAAATGTTAAATGAAAAATGTCTTTTGTTTGATGAGAGGAATCTATGGTTAAAATTAATGTACAACTTAAAGACTCACCCTGTATATAGGAACACGTAGGTACCAAAGTTCTGAGCCGGACATAGATAATGCTTCGGATACATGTAACTAGTATTATCGACATTTAAGTATTCTGCAAATAATTTTTTTTTCCTGGAGCAAAGCAGCTTTGAGCGAGTTCAGTGCCTGGATGGATGACCGCTCTGGTATAAATTTGAACAGCGCGCCAAGAGTTTATTGAATCCACACTACGTCCCTTGAATAGGATGCTTTCATTCTTTGTGGTGTTTTTGGCGCGATTGTTTTTCTTGAATAACCGGGCGACGGAAGTTGTTCACGAATAATTATATCACACATCTTATTCAGTTTTGGATTAGGATGATTTTCAGAATCGTAAGTATCAGAAATGCAGAAAAAAATGGCGTTGATACAATAGTTTTCGACTGCATCTTCATTACACATTATAAATTGAATATTTTAGCAAGTTTTCTGTTTGCTAAAAATAAAAAAAAATGTATGAACGTCGTTCTGCCGCTACCATAGTTACGATATTGGCTGATAGGTCACCCTGTCACGTGATTCTATATCTGCAATCTGATTGGCACCCCCAAATAGTCCTAGTTTATTTGGGAGAGCCGAGAATTCCATATCCATGGTCAAAATTACGAATCGTCAGATTTCATTAATAAATGAAGTTAGTAGTAGCACATCTGGATAATCTGTGATATAAACTACTACTTGTTGGTGCGCTGTGCAGGTACCTAAACAGCTAGAGTGCCTATCAATTCGTCCAAATGTAATTTTCGATTTTTTGGCCGAAAATGGTCCCAAACGATTAGTTTCGACTCACTGATGAAGAATCCGAGGTCAAACTTAATTCTGTCCAGCCTTCCGTCAGTACGATTAAGCTTGAACGCAATGAGTTCGATAGTTGAAATTTTCAGAGTAGGTTTGGGTCCAAATGCGCCGGCTAAGTTCCTTAATGGGCAAAATCCAAGCAGTGATTTCAGAGTTATAGCCATCTGAAATGTTGTATTCCAAGTAACTCGAAAACTAGTGGCCGAATTAAATCTTGGTAGTTAGTAGAAAAATACCAACACTTAGACTTATGGAAAGTTTCCTGAGGATCGATCCTCAGTTTCTAGTCATACGATCGTATGACTAGAAAATTATTAAATTTTTTTTTTGTCTCCAGAATCTGTCAGATATCGCTGAAACTCTGCAAGAGCCTTGAAATCCTAATTTTGCAGCAACGTTCTAGATTTAAATACGAACGGATCTGTAATGTTGGAAATATTGGCTGAATATCGAAATATGTATCACAGCTGTTTCTTTAAAAGATGATTTTAAATGGATATTTGATACCTATATAATATAAAACTACAAACTATGAAAAAGCGTAAAGTAATCTCCAAGAATTTTCCATATAATTTTTTTTCAATTTTTTTCTTTGAATGTTATACATTTGTGAAATTTATTTGAAATCGATATATAAACGCATTACTGGCTAGAAATGTGTGAAATAGGGTATATTGGACGTATTCGATTGATCTATATTTTGTAGAAGATACAGGAAATACAGAAAAATCACGAAAACTGAAATTTCACCGCAGATCCGTACAGACCTAGCATAGTCTGGCGGTTGAAGCACCGGGCTGATATAGAAATCATAGACAGAAAGGTAGTGGGATCGAGTTCCGGAGCAGAAATTAGTTTTTTCCGTTTTTTTTTCATTTATATTGAAATAACTCCGAGGAAACGGATTTATGTCTACGTGAAACGTGAGTAGGTATATATTAATATATACAAAATAATATTATAAGATATTGAAATTACTGCTATATATAGCATGTTTTTTGTGAATTGTCAACTCAGTTTCTCATGATGGCACAAGCGTACGGTACTGATTTCTTTCATAGAAATTACTCTCGGAATACATTGTTGAAAAAACTACTGCTGTAGCTTACGCCACCACAGACAAAGCACTGTTTTTTTCCCACCCAACAGTGGAATGTATGTATTCGAATGCATGGGACCTTACGCCACCATCAGACAAAGCACTGTTTATTTTCGACCCAACAGTGAACGTACCTATATGTATTCGATTCGAAAATCGTTTGAGACCACTCTCAGCCTAAAAGTGGACCAGTTTTTTTCTGGACGCTTGTGTTCACAGTCGGATTATTTATATTCTTCGAAATATTAGGAATATTATTTTTTTCCCTGGAGCTATAAGCAGGTTTGGGCGAATTCAGTACCTGGATGGGTGACCGCTCTAGCTATACATTTGAACAAGCGCGCCAAGTGCTTTTCCAATTTGTTGCTGGAAAAGTGGTCTACAAGTGACGTCAATTTTTGAAATTAGTCATGAAAAATATCAAGGAATTTGTGTTCGAAACTGACAAAAGAATTATTCTGTACTCGAATATAAGTGGTATTGTGATTTATGGGACTATTATTCCCATGGGTAATGGGTTTGAAATTGCCCCTTGAGAACATGCATGTGAGTTGTTCCAGGTATGATTGGATATTGAGTGTTAGGAATTTCAGCTTTTTGTACTGTTCATTTATTTCTAGACATTCCTTGAGATTAATTTTTCTCCTCTTTATTCCTATTATTGTAAACCCATTAAATTTACAATTGCATGTATAGTAGGGATCCATGATAAAAAGAGAAAAATGAATATTTTGGAATGTTTATTAGTGAATAATCTGTTTAAAAACCCTAAAACTGAATAACAAATTAGGCGTGAACAATTCACGCCAACTTAACATGCAATTGCCATTATCCATGAGTACTCTTGAAAGCGGCCGCAATGTTTTTAGGGGAAATTAGATGAAAGTGTTGTTTATTATTTATTTTATGATGTATTTCCATTTATAAGATAAATCATCAATTTTACTTATCTATTAAGGTTGAAACTTGTTGGGAGCTCCCCTATATCCTTTCAAATGAGTTGCCATATTTTATTTAGGTTCCGAAGGTCAGAATGTTTCGATAGTTAAATTAGAGGTTTGCTGGTTAGATCCAGCTCTCCGATATCTACCCTGTCTACACCAAAATTCTAAATAACAATATTCAATAAGTTCGGATTCATGTTTATGGTGATAATGGGAAAATAAAATTTCAAATGAGTATATCTCTGAAACCACAGGGCGAATGTTGTCCATTCACGTACTCGACGGGCGCATTCAGACATCAAATTTTCCTGCAAAATTCAAGACACTAAGTTTCTTATTCCGAAAACTATCGTGTTTACAGACGGACACAATCGAATCTGATTGAATCGCGATTATTAATTGTGAATCCAAATCACCCTGATGAGACCCACTCTAACATACACACAAACATTAATCAAGATGGGTAAACCTGTTTCCAAGTTCCTATAAACCAATTGCAGCACCACCTACCGGATCCAGTTTTGAATCTTAACCATCCGGAGATCCACTCAAACACACACAAAATTTCGAAAAATAAATTCTATAAACCAAATGTAGTGCCACCAACCGGGATCAATTGGAAATCTATATCACCCTGAGACCCCAATCGAATACACACGCACAATTTCATCAAGATCAGTCCAGCCATTTCCGAGTTCCAATAAACCAATTGCACCGTTATAGGGGTCCAATTGTGAATCGTAACAACCCTGAAGGCCGTATTCATAGTCGACCCTCAAGATGAGTTACAAAGAACGCGTTCTCCTATTGGTTTTGCCGATCGGTACAACTTGAGGGTCGACTATGAATACGGCCTTTCGATTATTGAAACCTCTCGAAATGTTCTGAAAAATGCGAACAAATTCATTCCAAATATTTCTGTCACCTATCATGTAAAGAGAAAACGCGACTGGAATTATAAGAATGCCGAGATATCTCGTCTACGTTTTGATATTTCGAATTTCCATTGACGGAATTTCAGACTCTAGGGTGAGAAATGAGAGGTTCGTTTAACGATCGATACAATTTATGGGCGACATCTGGTGCGTATTGTTGTCATTCCCGAATTTATTCTTGGGAATTTTAGGTTCATAATTTCATACTTCATTTCGAACAGCTGGAAATAAATATAGTATCGAGCCCGGCATTTTCTTTCAATGGTGGAATGCAATAAAATGAAACTGAATACCGTCGAAGCGGGCTGATACAACCATATTGGAGACAAGGGATAACGAAAGCAGCTGAAGCGATAAGGACTGAGAAGAGCACCAAGCGATTAATATCTCGATTGATCATTCGATTATAGAATCCTCTCGAGAACCTATATATCGATTTTATTGAAATCATTCGATTATGCCCAACTCTAAATACGGCCCTGGGGACCCTCTCAAACACAGGCATAAAATTTCATCAAAATCGGTCAACCCGTTTTTGAGATCCTATAAACCTATAATTGGGAGCCAATCTCAGACCCACTCAAAATGTCATCAAGATCCGTTCCATTTTTGCGTTCCTATTAATACAGTGACTCTACACAATATCTTGTATAGTCACTGTACCTATTAATCGATTGCAGCACCACCTACCGGTTCAGTTATAGTAAGCTGAACCTGACAGTCGTTGTCGTTTCATTAGACGATATTCTCTCAAAAAAAAATGGGTTCAAGCCCTGTGGTCAGGAGCTTTCTGGCGCTCTAGTTCAAACAGACAAATTATATCTCCGAAAGTATTGGTTTCTTAGAGTTGGGAATAATATCAATGTATTCTTATGATAGAACTGCATCATAAAGGAAATTCAATCAAAATAATAGTTTATTTATCAAGATTAAATGAGCAATCTGAGAATGAGAACTGCACCATGGAAGAAATCGAATTAAATCTGGCCAATTTTGCCCAATAACGAACTTAACCGAGAAATTCATCTCCCTAACCTACTCTGAAAATTTCAACTACCTAGCTCATTCCGTTCGAGAGTTATTGTAGAAAAACTTTTATTAAATTTTCAAAAATTTTTTTTGACACTTTGCGGTAATCTGGTCAATACAAAACTTCACATGCGTATAAAGGTCATGATTCTACAATTCGATGCTAAATTTCAGATAGATCGAGTGATCGGTTTCGGAAATATGCATAAAAAATATTTTTACTAAAAACGGCAATAACTCCGAAACCGCTTGATGGATTTCGCCCATTAACGAGCTCGTCCGAGATATTTACGCTCCAAACCCACCTTGCAAATTTCAATCCACTAACTCCTTTCGTTCGAGAGTTATCGTGCCTACGGCCGGCCGGACAGAATCCATTTCGACCTCGGATTCTTGATCAGTGAGTCGAAACAAATCGTTTAAGACCATTTTCATCGAAAAATTCGAAAATTACAGACATTTGGGCAAATTGATAAGCACTCAGTTCCGAGGAACTAGAGCGCCAACAAGTTTCGTATGACAATTGCCCAAAACAGGTTTAAAGTACCTACAAATAGTAGATATTCCATAAAACATGTATGAAATAAGAGTAATAATGAAAGATTACCTTGTAATCGATCCAAAATTTCCTGATCTACGTTCACCAAATTTTCTCCTCTCTCGAACTACAGAATTATGCTTTCAATATTTACGTAATATTTTCAAACATTTTTGGGTGAGGTCCCCGTTGCATCGTTAAAATACTTCATGTTCCGTTCCGAAATGTAAGACTTTTCTGAGAAAAACTAATTTCGGAGCAAACAACTGAGATTTTTCTCACTTCGCTCACATTTCGGAATACACTTTATTCTCATAATTCTTCGATTGATTAGATAATGTCATGGAAAATAAGTTGACATTATGACAATTCATACATAGAATAATTATATAATTCTGTGAAATACGATTTATTATTATACGAAAGTATTAGCTTGTACTCAGAAACCATTTGTCCGATTTTGCCCAATAACGAACTTAGCCGAGATATTTATCTCCCAAACCTACTCTGAAAATTTCAACTGTCTAGCTCATTCCGTTCGAGAGTTATCGTGCCTACGGCCGAGGAACTAGAGCGCCAAAAAAACTGAATTGAAGCGGCGCATCCGCCATTTCTTTAGCTGACCCGGACAATTTTTCACCCCATAAGATTCTTCCATAAACATCAAGGAATATTTTTAGCTAAATTGGTCCAGCCGTTCTTCCTGTTTTGCGCTTAGCAATACATTTGGATTATTTTATAGAAGTGGAAACGTTTAACGGGTAATTCCGCAAAAGGAGCAGATTAAAAATAATTCTGCTGGTACCTGCCGTTAAACCTTTCCACTTATACACATATATTACTCCGCATGATCCATATTTCTATTGTTTTATAGATTCTAAATGAATTGTGCTAAATTTTCTGACAGCAAATCAATATTTTGAAATTATTATTTAGATATAGCTGAAACTAATTTCAACATTTATTTTATATTTTGGACAATAGATAAGTTAATATCTAAGTAATAATAAGTAAGATAATAATAAGATTGAGCAACAGGATTCTGTACCAAATTCCTATAGTGTCTTTTCGAGTAGGTAATTGTAAATATTGAACAAAGCGCCTTTGAGTTGATGGTTCATTCCTTTTTCTCATTATAGAACTCCGACGATGTGTTATTTACATCGAAAATTATTCGCATTTTATTAAAATTGGTTAATCCAAGAAAACAACCATTGGCCTCAACTTAAGAAACTTGAAGTTCATATATTATAATAGTAATAGATAATATGATATAAATATTTATTCACAGATTCCTGTTGACAAAGGCGTATTCAGAATAGCCATTCATTATCCATCTTCAAGTGAAATATTGTATGATTAATAAATACAATCTTTATACATTTTATTGGGTAACAAAAGGAACACTTAAAATAATATTATAATCTTTATGTACGGAAAGTGACACTGTTTCAACTAGAGAACATGATATACTGAATAAAATAATTTTGGATTTCTTAACACTTCTAACTAAACAAATGTAAAATGAACCATCTTTCACCCTCTTAATGATACAAACTGGTGGAAAACTTCGAGAATATGTGGCTCCAAATCCTGCGTGAACAGCAGGGTCTCTAACGTGGAACTGTATTTCTGTACTTGCTCATGGTGCTGGAAAAAATAGAATTTGTGTAAACTTGACTCTAATGAATACAGCATGTATACTTTTGAAGAATAAAAATGAAGGAAAATTGTCAATAATTCCTACAAGTCAAGATTACTTACAGCTAAAAATACTTGTTGCAATCTACCAATAGTCCACTTATACCAGTGTGTATTGTAGTCTTTTCCATCTGTATCACACTTGACTAAATGTTCGGATAGGATCATAATAAATCTTTGGAAAATGATCAAGAAGAGATTTTTCTGATCTGCTTGAGCAGCTTCCAGTTTTTCCTCCATTCTTTCCACCATCTCTTCTGTTGGTTTTTCAGAGTCTTCCGCCTTTTTCTTTCCTTCCTCGTCATCTTCACTATCACTGTCACTATGCTCTTCTCTAGCCAATTTCTCCCTGGCTTCGCTCAATTCGGCAGTTAGCTTCGTCACATGCTTGTTCATTTTTTTTATAGTTATGTGTAGGATTTCCCAAATATACGACTTTGTAAATTCGGGAATCATATCCTTCGAAAAAATCCAATTCGCTACAGCCGAACACTCAATGATTTGAGTTTTCAGCATCTTGTCAACTAGTACGGTCATCATTTGCTGGTGGTTCCTCCACAATTCGATCATATTACGTAATATACATATTTGTGCCTCTTCAGACTCAGCCAATATCTACAAAAAATTGCTCAGTCAGTATTGATTGATCTATGATAAAGTATTATATTTAAAAAACATAATGAAAAAAAGTATTATAGTGTTAAATTGTATTTTATTACTTTGCAAAAAAGATACAAAAACGAAAAAAATTTTTCACCATTTTGGCCAAAAACTACACTCTCATAATGTGCAAGATCTGCCTGAATTTTACTGATTCTACCAGAAATAATAAGAAACATTGATATTTTCACCAAATTTCGTAAAAACTAATTATTTTTTTGTAAAATTAAAAATTGCTCAGTAACTATACTAATTGCGATTTTCAATTTTTACAAATAAAATAATTATCATAATCAAGTATCCACTATTCCAATACACTTTATAGTCAAACGTAAAATCGATTCTCCTTTTTTGCCATCAATCAGAGCGAATGAGATGAAATTCACCTCGCAACCATAATTAACATAATGACGATAACTTAACTTCTTTCTTTAATTTAGAAGTTCAGTAAAAAACTGGATTGAAAAAGAGTGGTTCAAAAAACCTATTTTGAGAGGCAACTCAAGGCTTTCAAATTTTTTGCATTAAAAATACGATCGTATTCGTTATATAACTTATGAAGCATACTTAATGCTATATCAAGAGATTCATTGGATGAAAAGTAATGATTAAAGGATATTTTGGGAGGATAATTCATCACTAAATTGTTTCTTTCTGGGTTGCTGGGTAGCGGCAGACAGGTTTCGTCCTTGTTTGGACTCATCAGTGCTACGTAGAACCAGAAAAAGGGAATAACGCTTTATGGGAAAGCGACCACTAATCATTAAAAATGATCGGATCAATGCTAAGAATAAACCACAGAGTGTGTCGTCATCAAAGTTGAGTAGCGTCAGACCGGTTTCGTCATTGTTTGGACTCAACAGTGTTACGCTTCGGAAGTTCTGAGTTCCCAAAACGTTGCAGAATAGTTGTTTTATCGTTGATGTTGTTTAGATTACTGTTTATTAGGCAACATTGTTCTATATTGCTTCTGACAAATAAAACAAAAGCAATTTCAAAATAATAAAAAAACGTATTTCGTAGAAATTTTTGGGAGAGAAAACCCAGAAAGGAACCATTTAGTGATTCATTGGATGAATTTGATGATTGTAGCATTTCTCCAATATCTTTCTGTATGTTTGGTATGTGATATATAGTATGAAATATGATAATTATGTACAACTGACAGGAGGCATTCGATGAAAAAGCATAAGTATATTCAGGGTGATTTCTGAACAATGACCCATACGGCAGGGGGTAATAGAGGACCATGTTAGGGGTCAGACCTCTTTTATGCCTACTGAGATACAGGGTATTTCCAGAAAATCATAGAATTTTCAAACTCCTATAAGTTCAAAACTGTTGTATCTATGTATCTATTTTGATAATACTTCTGCAGGCTTATTGTCTTTGAGATACTTAAAAGAATCCGAGAGCGAAAATGAAAACAGAAATAGGACCGTACTAGAACATTATTTTTTTTACGTCCGGGTACCAAAACATCACTCTATACATGAAAAGAAATTATTTTTCTTGTCAGCTTAGTGAAGTGGAGATAAATTAGTAGAGCTATCTGAAAAACAATATAGCCCGATTTATTCATTAAAAAACAAAACAAAACAAAACAATAATTCTCGAAATTTCGATGAAAACAATGATTATGAATGAGGTGCTAAAAAATAATTTCAATGTAAAAGACAGGACCGTATCTGAGCCTTTGTAATGATGATACATATTCGTGATGGTGTCGAAAACAATGTATTCAATTAGCAATATTATGAATTAAATTTCTAACAAAAACAAATTATAATTACTAATGAAATTTCATAGCGCTGTTCGAAATGACCTCCACTGACGGCTATGCATTTTTCAGCCCTCTTCGATAGATTTAAAACTGATTTTCATATGATTTAAGGGATATTTCGAATATCAGCCATCCATCCTCCATCAATTCTCTGAATTAATTAAGCTATGGTGTTAATAGTTTCCTGAAAGAGCAATTACCTATCAAATGACCATATAAAAATAGTCCATTGTGGTAAGATCAGGAGATCGTATTATTTTATTAAGAAATCGAGTAATGAATTTTTCCAAATATTTTCCTCATCTCGAAAGAAAAATATTGAATACAATGTTTTCGAAAACATTTTTTCTCCCCTTCACGAATATGTATCTTGACGAGAAAAATGAGAATCATATACAGAGTTATGTTTTTAATAGCTGATCATTCAGAAAAAGGTTCAGATACGGTCCTGCCTTTTACATTGAAATTAATTTTTGCAGCTTATTCATAATCATTTTTCATTGAAATTCGTCGATTATTTCGAGAACTATAGGGATTATTTTGTTTTATAATGAAACAATCGAGATATTTTGTTTATCACGAGGCTCTTCTCCGTAGAAAAAAATGTGCCATTCGAATTGGATATTGATTTAAAAAGTATTTTGTCTTCTCTTCCCGAAAGTGATAACAATTTTTTTTTCATGAGTGATGTTTTGGTAGCACATTAATATTCCAGTACGGTCCAGTTTCTTTTTTCATTATCACTTTCGGATTCTTTTAAGTGTCTCAAAGACAATACGCTCGCAAAAAATTGTCAAAATCGATTCAACAGTTTTTAACTTATAGGGGAATGAAAATTCTATGATTTTAAGGGAACACCCTGTATCTCAGAAACTAGTAGGCATAAGAGATGTTTCAGTGTCTATTTCTGACTCCTCATATGGTTCTCTATTATCCCCAGCCCGATGGGTCACCCTGTATAAAAAGAGCATTCCCCCTCATTTATAATATTGTAGATTGAACTAAATAAAATTTAGAAATTGATTACCTTGAACACATAGTGGAATTTGGATATAGCTGCAAAACTGTGTGAAAAACTCTTGGATCCCAAATTGAGAAGTGTCTGAACAAACACATCGATCTTCAGTGGGTTGAACCTGCTGTCAGCTTCTTCTTCCGATCTAGGATTTGGGAGATCTTTCAGGACACCTAATACTTCTTCGGGGGTGCACTTTTGTCTTATGGAAACAACCAGTTTGTGGGCGGTCGAAGTTCCGGGAAGAGAGGCTGCAAGGACATTCAATTATGAACTACAAATAGTATTTAGTATCTATGTATTTTCGTCTGATTGGTTTATCATTTGCTAATCTAATAATAAACCTTCGGCGTAATGTTAAAATGGATTATTTGAAAGGTCAATTCATGTTTTCACAATGTATGTAAATAGTAAAATGTATTTAGTGGACGAACGCGCTCAAGATCCTGACGTTATTATATAATAAAAATAATATTGCCTTTATTGTTGTATTATAGATATAAAGAAGTAAATCTTAAGATTCTCAACTCAAAGAGTATTTTAGCTACTAAAATAATTCACTAGCCTGAACAAGCCTTTTCCTCTGCAACATACAAAATTTGAGTAAAACACAGAATTGAACAATTACCTCAAAGTAGCAATAGCCCAAATATTACAAATAACAAAATTTATGAATTAACCAATTTTTTTAATGTGAGAATAAAAAAAATTAAAAAATATCAGATTCACTAATCTAACCTACTCGCTGCTCTGGACCACCAACAATGAATATTTATAAAAACTTTTGAATTAAGATAATGAATGACATTATTACAAATATCGTGAATTGATACGGCGTTATAATTTGATTGCGTTAATTTACCAAATTCAGTATTGGAATTGTCATCAATAAGTACATATACATTCTCATAAAATACCAAACATACAAAATGATAACATGGTCAAAAATACACCAGAGCAACCAATATTCTCTACAGGTATATGACCTCTACAGAGAAAAAGCTTTATGTCACAAAAAACTTTAAATACATTTTTCAAACCTCTCTATAGGTATGCGTTTAAGATTCTCCGGAACCATATTGAAGAACTTACACACAAGATAATCTGCTCTATTCTTCGACTTACCAAGTCTGAAGTAGTAGGTACTGTTAGCGCAAATCTTCTCTTTGCCTGATGTTATAGCTACGAGAGTCCCCATTTTTCGACAAACTCCGGTAATTAAACTGCTCCACAAAAGTTAAGGAAGTTCAGAAATTTTGAGACCGTTTCAAAATTTTTAATTTTTTTCACCAATTTTTTGAATATGTAACGTTTACTCACTTATCTAACTCATTATTTGCCCATTTATTTATAAGTTTCACAGTTTATTCTTAGTATTTGTATTAGTGAATTTTTCACAGTTCACTCAAAAAATTGAAAAAACAATGTTCAGTAAAGAGTATGGCCTTCTCGAATATCAACCACAACCCGACAACGCCTTTGCATACTTTCGATCAGATTGTTGAAGTGGCCTTGATCAATTTCTCTCCAGATTTGCGGTAAAAGCCGTGTGAGTTTTTGAAGTGTATGTGGAGGTGGTTGATAAGAATCCAAATCAATGTGTTCAATGGGATTGAGGTCTGGCGAACTAGGGGGTAGGGCCAAATGTGGAATACCATGGATTTCCAGAGCTTCATCGACAATTCTAGCACGATGGGGTGGCACATTCTCGTCCAAAAATAAGAAATTTGGCCCAATAGCAGCGTGAAACAAAGGAGTAATATGGCCAATGACTTGCTCTATGTAAATCTGCTCATTCGTGGTAGCATCAAGCACCAGCAATTCTGTACGTCCATTGAAACAAATGCCTCCCCAAACAGTAACTGTACCCTGAACGGATGAACTTCCAGAACCAATCAATAATACAGACCTCCATTGATCCTTCCAATTCACGTGCTCACTGGCCCAATCCAATCGAAGTCGCATATGATTTTGAGTTAGTGGAATCCTTCACAAAAGTCGTCGAGAATGCAGATTATCGTTTCAAAATCTGCGATGAACTGTTTCAATCGAAACCAAAACACCAGTAGCGTTCAAAAGGTGATGTTGTATGATTCGACAAGTACTCAATGGCTCTTTACGGGTAGACACAGTCAGAAACCGATCTTGTGCAGGAGTGGTAGATCTTGGGCGTCCACTTCTCGGTCTTTCGGTCACGTTTCCAGTTTCTCCATATTAATTGACAAGCCGGGAAACTACGCTTTCACTAACTTGAAGGAAATTCGCAACATCTCTTTGATTACCTTCCGCACTAAGTTTACATCTAGGCATAATTGAAAAAAAAATTGTCAGATTTTGAATCAGAGTTGATTGTACGTACGTGAAACAATAACTGATCCAAAATTATCAGAAACGCAAACGACAACTACTTGCCTGAAACTAAAAAAGTAGATATAAGAGAGTAAACATTTTATTTCTCATAAATGAACATTAGGTGGACAAGAATCGACTTCTGAAACGGTCACAAAGTTTCTGAACTTCCTTAACTTTTGTGGAGTAGTATACAGGGTGAGTCTTTAAGTTGTATATTAATTTGAACCATAAATTCCTCTCATCAAATAAAAGAATTTTTTCATTTACCATTTTTCCAGATTCGGCTCAGGTAAAAAGTTACAAGCGGTTAAAGATTTCACAATGTGCTAATACACTCTTGCATAAATTCATTAATGACATTGATGGCGTTCGGAAAAAGGCACGGTCAGAGGCGCATCTATAAAGGTAGTGAAATTTATGGAATTTCTGTTTTTATAATATTCAATGCAGAATATCTCGAAAACGGTGCATTTAAGGAGAAATGATGAAGAATAATTTAATTTTCTAAATCGATTGAATATTCTTGAAATGACTCAAGAAAAACTTCATCTTCTTTATGCCAATTTCATTTAGTTTTATGAATCCACGAGTCTAACTAAGAAACCATTGAAAGTAGGAAAAAACGGATATTTGGAGAATATTTTTGATAGTTATGGGGAACTCCACACCAACATTCATTTTGTTCGGAAGAAGCATGTCAAAGCTACATAATAAAAACTGATTTTTATTTAAATTTCAACAGCTTGTATCTGTTTACCTCAACCGAATTTGGAAAAATGGTAAATGAAGAAAGTGTTTCATTGATGGGAGGAATCTACGCTTAAAATTAATGTACAACTTAAAGACTCACCCTGCACAGGGTGTGAATTTGAAAACAACCAGGCCAATTATGTAACGACAGGGATGTTTTGAGAGAAAATGCTGGAATAGGTCAATTTTTATTCGGAGGGGGACATATTTTGAGCACATTTGCAAACCAAAATCATCTCAAGCCTAGGTGTAGGTTTCAGGGTAGGTTTGGGAAATGAATATCTCGGTTAATTTCGTTATTGGGCAAAATCGGCCGGATAGTTTCGGAGAAACGAAAAAAAAAAAATTTTTGTTTACATCATACTTTTTTTTGTATAATTTTTTAACTTTTTTTTTATAATTTTTGTTTACATTATAATATAATATCATACTTTTTGTTGGTTGATATTTTTATGCCGATGGTCAATCCATATGATGATGAGAATGGTAATGGTAAGTTAATAATATTGAGTTCGGAATATCTCCACTAAAAACAAAACTGGAATATTGGTGTATTGGAGTATTGGAGTGGATTTGAGGAAAGATATATATTATCGTTCATCATAGAATTGAGGAATGAATATCTTCGTTGTTGGGTAGAATTCGTCTATTGGTTTTGGATTGATAATTTTTGGCACTCTTGTTGAATTTAAATTCTTCTATGATGTTTGAATTAAATTTCTGCTAAGATGAAGTTCTTTCATAAGAATCCATTGATATAATTCCCAACTCCTAGAAACCAATACTGTCGGAGATATAATTTGTCTGTTTGAACAAGATCGCCAGAAAGCTACTGTGAACCCATTTTAAAGGATCACGTCGAATTTTCAATCACCCTGGATATAATTTATTCATGTAAGTTTTTTGCTATGGATCGTCTTATCTTCGTATAAACATCTCTTTCCAAAGCGTTGAAAGATTCTCATTAACCGAGCTCGCCGAATCCGGTAGCTTCTGGCGATTTAAAATTCAGGACGCAACTAGCCGCTACAAACTTAATTTATTTTTGAGAAAATAGGTCACCCCATCTCGCGTCTACGACCTCATTCCGCCAGAATCTTACCCTTGTTTCTTTCGAAACTCGTGTCATAATCTCAGAAGACCCCGCTTATTGCATCTCGCAGAGACGACCGGCCCGCCGTCGACACGAGAGCGAATTTCACAATTTTTTTTTCAATCCGCGTCACCCATTGTGGCACAGAAACGCGCTGGTTTCAATGTCGCCGAGGCAATTTATTAGTTGAACTTGTGAAATTGGAAAAAAATACAACGGAAGATCGGGGGAGATAAATCGAATCATGGTCCTTCCTTTCGGATTTAATCTCTGGTAATGCTTGTGTAAGATGTCGGTCCGTAACTCGAGCTGATCTAATCGGTCTCAGGACTTTTACGCGAGCTGTTCCTGAGTTGAATTTTCGATTTCTTCGCGTCTTACAGCTTCGACGTAGTGGTACGTTCGTAGAATAAAGTTGGGAAAGCACTGACGTGAGGTTACTCTGCGTTTGCGTGCTTGTTCGAATTCATAGCCAGAGTGCTCACCTATCCAGGTACTGAACTCGCCCAAGGCAGCTTGACTTCCAGGGAAAAAAAAATTTCACAATAGTTCCAACAAAACAGGGTCATTCTTTTAAAGGGACAATTATTAGCTTTATAAGGGAAAGTTAAATTGATACGCTCATAAACACAGAGGTTCTGGATCATAAACTACATTTTTAAAATATTGGCAGTTTTTTACCACTTTCGGTTATACCGGAAGTAGCTACCAACCTTCTTATTTTGGGAACCCTCATTTTTGACGCTCTTGTTTAGGATGAAAGTGGTCTTAAACGATTTGGTTGACTCACCGATCACGAATCCGTGGTCGAAATAAATTCGTTCCGACCGGCCGTAGGCACGATAACTCTCGAACGAAAGGAGTTAGAGGATTGAAATTTGCAGAGTAGGTTTGAAGTGTAAATATCTTGGACGAGTTCGTTAACGGGTGAAATCCACCAAGCGATTTCGGAGTTATGGCCGTTTTTAGTAAAAACACTTTTTATGAATATTGCCGGAACCGATCACTCGGTCATTCTGAAATTTAACATCAAATTGTAGGATCATGACGTTAATATACGTGCGAAGTTTTGTATTGATCGGATTGCCGTACAGTGGCAAAAAAAAATTTTACATTACAAATTTCAAATTCAATTTTTTTAAGATGCAGTTCCATCATAAGAATCCATTGATGTAATTTTCAACTCTATCAAGCTAATACTTTCGGAGATATAATTTTAAAAATTTCAAAAATACATCGTACTTCTATGTTTTCACAGAATGGAATTCAATTTCTGCTAAGATGAAGTTCTTTCATAAGAATCCATTGATATAATTCCCAACTCTGAGAAACCAATACTTTCGGAGATATAATTTGTCTGTTTGAACCAGAGCGCCAGAAAGCTCCTGTCCACAGGGCTTGAACCAATTTTTTATGCTCTCGATTCAGTTCATCTTTTGAAAAATATAAGAAATAACTGGTAGACTTCCCATTGCTTTATATCCAACAACAATTGAAAACAGCGTGTGAAACTAGTGCTATAAAGTGGTAATCAAACCATAGTGGTGTAGCACTTATTGAACTTGGTCCTAGGGCTCCACTTGAGTATCATGAAGATACTGCTATTTTTGTTAAGATTCAAAATGATCCCATAGAGCACCCATGGAAAATATAGGTGCGATATAAAATCATCGCATTATTGCATGGCATGTATAATTCAACAATTTGTTTGAATGTGAGAAAAATCCTATAATTCTACTTTTGAATTTAACGCCTTTTTTCCATCACCATATTTGATGACTGGCCTTCAGAGTAGGAGGTGTTGTCTGACCTGATGACATTGGATCTTCAAGTTCAGCCGTCAGAGTGAATCGCTATGACGCTGTCACATCTCTGTCAACCCTTTTCTAGGTTGAATTGTACACTTCTCGACCCTAACATAATTTACTACTCATGGGTCAGCCACATGGGTAATTACATGAACATCGTTCGCTGAACACGTCTTTTATTGCAGCAATATTTGTTTCATACAACTTATGTAACGTACGCATTGCATTTACCTTCTTCATAGTATAATAACCCACCATACAACGTCTAATATTCAGGTTTTGTTTCATTAGAAAGCTCACAAGTAATTGGTTTTAATAACTAAATCTTGGGATTTGTATATCAGCATAACTACTAATTTGGTTTCACTTAAAATAAAAGAATGATGGCTTTCATGTGGATTTGCGAAAGAAAGAGTGAACCTATTAGAGTTGCATGTCTTATATGAAATGAAAACAATGACAAGTGATTTTTTTCACTCCGTAATGTAACAATAATAATACTCGTTCTATATATCCACTTTTGTTCATCGAGTGCATGTTTACCATCAGTGATGCACTGATAGTCGAGAAAAATGTCTATGGGGCAAATATTCTGCAAAAATGTAAATATTACAAAATATTGCAATACTATTATTACGATTACGAACTTGATGCGTTTTTGACGCGCTGTTCTATGAACAGAGTGCCTGTCAATTCGTCCAAATGTCTGTAATGTCGAATATTTGGACGAAAATAGTCCTAAGCGATTAGTTTCGACCCACTGATCAAGAATCCGAGGTCAGAATTGATTCTGTCCGGCCGGCCGTCAGCACGATTGCGCTCGAACGTTAGCGAGTTAGAGGGTTGAAATTTTCAGAGTAGGTTTGGAGTCCAAATACGCAGGCTCAGTTCGTTAATGGTCAAAATCCACCGAGTGGTTTCAGAGTTATAGCCATTTGAAATGATGTTTTCCCAGTACCTCGAAAAATACTAATCTGATCGAATCAAAGCACGGATATCAGTTGAAAAATACCAAGACGAAGTCTTATGCAAAATTTTGTGAGGATCGCATGACTGGAAAATTGAAACAAAATATTTAAAAACATTCTTTATCTCAGAAATTATCCGTCAGATATCGTTGAAATTCTACGAGAGCCTACAGAATCATATTTTACAGTAAAGTTCTAGATTTGGACTCGATCGGATCTAAATTGGTGACTATATTGCCGGAATATCCAAATGTTCAAACGATCGGGGTGAACTGATCCACTGTATTTAGATTCGATCAAACAAGTTGTCAACAGTTTCTGATTTTCGGCTCTGAATTATTCCATGAAGTTAGTAACTTCATTAACATATCTGTCTTTCAAGAATTTCATGTTCCTCTTACCTCTATGATCTTGACATCACACTAAATTGTCTGAGAGCTATGACAATCTGTCATTTTTTAAATAATAATAAATTTCCATATCCATTGGAAAAGACAGTACCAGTTCCAATTAATGTTATTTTCATGTCTATTGAAATAATAACTCCGAGAAAAGCATCATATATTTATGGTAGATGATAGCCCTACATTAGGGTCCAGTAGCGGTCTTCGAACAGCTGAAGTTAAACAAGCACTGACGTGAAGTCAGGAGGTTTTGCGTGTATGTTCTATTGTCCATTCTCCTGTATTGGACACTCTCAACCGAATTTACCATGGTTCAAGCACCGACGTGATGTCAGGAGCTTTTGCACCATGGTAAATTCGATTAAGAGTGTCCAATACAAGAGAATGGACAATAGAACATACGCGCAAAAGCTCCTGACTTCAAGTTTGTGCTTGAACTAATTTTTTTTTTCGTAGTTGGTTCAAGCACTGTCGTCAGGAGCCTTCGCGCGTATGTTCTATTGTCCATTCTCCTGTATTGGACACTCTTAATCGAATTTACCATGGTGCAAAAGCTCCTGACATCACGTCGGTGCTTGAACCATGGTAAATTCGGTTGAGAGTGTCCAATACACGAGAATGAAGAATAGAAAATACGCGCAAAACCTCCTGACTTCACGTCAGTGCTTGAACCAATTTTTTTTTCGTAATTTTTTTAAAATTTTCTAGTGGTACAGTTCTCATAAAATTTTACACACGTCTTAATGTCGATATATTCTACAACTAGTTAGCAAGCTTCAATTCGATCGAGTCTATATTTTTTGAGTTATTAAATTGTTTTTTTCTGGGTTTTCTTTCCCAAATTCTGAAAAATATCTATAAAATAAAAATTAATTATTTTGTGATTTGCTTCTGCGTAAGAGAGACAAGATATTTGTCAGAAGCATTCAATTGAACAATGTTGCCTATCAAACAATAACGAAACAACATCAACGAAGAAACAACTATATCCTAACGTTTCGGAGTCTATATCAGACTCCTTCGTCAGGCGCTTAATGAAAATCTTTAGAATTATTTTGTTGATAGTTATTGTGAAATTCAAGAATTGTCACATTGACAGTATTTGAAAATCATAGCTAACATAGTTTTACTTTGCATAGAAATTTCCAAGTTCCAACTCCTTTTTCAATAAATTTAACCAAATATGGTCAATACCAATTGAGCAATTTGCAAAATTGCATTCTCTGGTATTGACCATATTTGGCTAAATTCATTGAGAAAGGAGTTGGAACTTGGAAATTTCTATGCAAAGTGAAACTATGTTAGCTATGATTTTCAAATACTGTCAATGTGACAATTCTTTAATTTCACAATAACTATCAACAAAATAGTTCTAAAGATTTTCATTAAGCGTCTGACGAAGGAATCAGACTCCTTCATATAGACTCCGAAACGTTACGATATAGGTAGTTGTTTCTTCGTTTATGTTGTTTCGTTGTTGTTTATTAGGCAACATTGTTCAATTGAACGCTTCTGACAAATATCTTGTGTTTCTTACGCAGAAGCAAATCACAAAATAATTAATTTTTATTTTATAGATATTTTTCAGAGTTTAGGGAGAAAACCTAGAAAAAACCTTTTAATATTGAGTATACCTCCCACAGTATCCTTTAATGATTACTTATTTTTTGAGTTATCGAGGAAATAATATTCCAGATGGATATAACTCCGAAAACGTTGGGCTGGTTATGGCCAACAGCGAACTTAACTCTCCCATTCAGATGCGCAACCTACCCTGAGAATTACAAGTTCCTATCTCCCTTCGTTCGAGAGTTATCTAGGCAACGGTCACCTACCCAGCTACTGAACTCACACAAGGCGACTCGGATCTGCAACAATATAGATCCGATCGTGTTCAAACTTGGATCTTGGTAGTACAGTTAGGTTTTGAAGGCTCTCGAAAAATTTCAGCCATGTCGGATGAATAGTTTTTGATATATATAATTCTTTTCAATGATTTTTTAAAAATTTTCTAGTGATACAATCCTAACGAAATTTTGCAAGAACTTTCGCGTTGGCATTCTACAACTAATAACCATGTTTGAATTGGACCGGTTCTATATTTTTCGAGGTATTGAGGAAATAACCAAATTTCAGATGGGTATAACTCCAAAACCGTTTAGCCGATAATGCTTATAAACGAAGTCAAATGTCGCATTCAGATGCACAACCTAACCTGAAAATTTCAAATCGCTATCTCTTTCCGTTCTCAAGTTATCGTGACATGAAAATTGTTTTTTGATATTTTTTTTTTATTTTCTAGCTACACGATCCTCACAAAATCTCACAAACGTGCTAAGGTTTATATTCTACAACTATTCACCAAGTTTCAATCCGATCGGGTTTATATTGGTTGAAAACAAAATTATTACTCGGAAACCATTGGACCGATTATGCCCATTAACGAACTTGATCGTTGTATTGGGATGCGCTACCTACCCTGAAAATTTCAAGTCGCTAGCTTTTTCCGTTCCCAAGTTATCGTGGGAACGGCCGGACAGAATCAAATTTGACCTAGAATTCTTCATCGGGGAGTCGAACAAAATCGTCTGAGACCATTTTCGTCTAAAAATTCGAAAGTTACAGACATTTGGGCAAAATGATAACGCGATGTTCCCCAGAACATACGCGCAAAAAGTTAAAATTCCAGTATCATTTATCATTCTTTCAATCAAATTACCCTACTCTAGTAATCACAAGGTCTGTTGTAAACCCC
Source organism: Halyzia sedecimguttata (assembly GCA_937662695.2). Taxonomy (NCBI): domain Eukaryota; kingdom Metazoa; phylum Arthropoda; class Insecta; order Coleoptera; family Coccinellidae; genus Halyzia; species Halyzia sedecimguttata. The sequence continues at coordinate 37,365,339 of OW569417.2, forward strand.
GTGAAGGAGTTAATCTCAGCAATAATTATGCTATGAACCCAAAATCACGTGTAATGAAAACTCAAATCCAAAAATTCATTTATTTGAAAATTTCACTTTCTACAAACTTGATGCGAAGTATGTCTACTATTAAATCTATTTAAATTGGGACGGGAGGAAAGGTAATCTCCCAGTGACAATCATTTTGGAACTCATTATTTTCCATTGACAATGTAAACAAAGGAGAAAGTGAGGTTATCCTTCTATTATGAATTATGTGTCTGGAATTACAAATTTAAACAGCATGCATAAAAGGGTCAAAATGAGAGATTTTCAGAACCAACTATATATATATATATGTTATAATCATTTATAAAGACCCTGCATTTTGCATGTTAGATATCAAGTTTTAATGAATTACTGTCGAATATAGACCACATTAGTTAGGTTAGAATCATTCGCTTGGCGGGAGATCCATATTCAAATTTTTTAACAAGGAATTTCAACCTTGAGATGAAACCACCCTATTTAAAAGAGACTGTTAGTACAGAGACAACAAGTATTGGGTACCTTCATCATTAGTGCATGTTTTCATGTTATTTCCACATTAAAATCTACTTCCATTTATTCTTAAATCAAAATTGAAACCATTCTAGTTCGAAAGATTTCCGTATGTCGTAGATGACTTTGGTTGTGCGTCATTACAAGGCAGATTTAGGGTTATGTTATTATTTTTGACTGATTTCGAGTGAGCTAAGACATACGTCAATCGAATTTGGTGAACACTTTTATATTTATTAATTATTTTGGAAATATACAATTTTGTTATGAAAACTTGATTCTAGATGGTTGAGAAAGGTTCACAGAATCTATTTCAACCAAAATAAACCTTAAGAAATTACCCAAAGTATCTAAAAACAGTCGAGAAATTCGCGTAAATTTTAGGTCCATACTAAATGCATGGGGAATTCAGTGCTCGGATCCACGGATGGATCGTAATTCAAATTTCCCGCCTAACCTAACTAATGTGGTCTATTGACCACTACTACTGATAAATACACGAATCCAAGAATCATCTATCACGAATCCATCGAACCATAAACTATACAGATACACTTTCGATACTAATCTATGGATTTTTAATCCAATTTTCGTCATTTGTCAAATATATATTTCACAAAACAATATACGAATCTAATACATGATTATGAAAAACATTTAATATGGATATCTTACCGAAGTCAATGACCTGATTTTGTCCATTCGCGACCTTGCTCTTGGCAATTCGTGCTTTAATTAGTCTACCATGCAAGTCTCAATTTTCTATGGACGGATGGAAAGGATGCAATTTGAACACGAATTCCGGAGAGTCTGGATCTAATCATTTGAGAGCATTTCCAGATCAAAATCCGCAAACTAACGACATTCGGACAAAATGAAATGATAGCGCCCAGGTACAAGCGCGCAAAAACAGGAATGGTATCAGATAATCAGACGAGTACGCTTTGCTACAATATATATCTCAATCACCTCTTTGCCACGTATATTAAAAGAGTTAATTATCAGAACAAGCAGTCAGAATTTTTAATAGCAACATAATAATGGTAAATTATTGTTCATTAAGAAGCCACGGGCCGGATAAGTTTCCCGTATGATTACCGGACTATCGGTCTCTTCAATTTCGATTTCCCTGGCATTTGAGTTCCGCGAAACCGACAGCATAAAAAAGTCCAGACGATTCTGTACGTGCTCTTGTTGATTTCAGGCAAAATCGAATAATGCTGATCCACAATTTGCATTATTTCACCTTGAGAACAGAATTCATAAATACAAATTATCATAGTCGAGTGGAACAGATTCATTTGAGTTCAGGTGGTTTTCCCGAACAATTTTGTATTTTAATATAACACAGAATAATTAGGATATTGACCTGAAATTTATTCCACGTACAGTACAAACATCCAACAGCAGAGATCGATTTTTTTGGAACCAATTTCCCGCCACACTTCAACACATATTACATCGGCTAATGAGTGACCGGTCTGACACACAGATGGCGCAACACCTACAGAATTAATGATTTCTTTAATAAGTACTAACCTTGAAAATTCTATATCAAAGTCATAATGACATATTAAATTATAACGTAAATTTGCCAATATTTTTTTCATGGCTTTTCATAATAGATTAGGAAGCTTATGGGAGATGATAGCCCTACATAAGGGTCCTCCAGCAGTCTTCGAACATCTGAAGTTCTGAATAATCTTCGCTCTTGGATGACCGAACCTCGTTTTAAAAAATCCCTCCCCCTTATCCTTTTTATTTAAATTCGAATATTGAAGGGATTTTCTAAGGACAAGTCTGATCAGTTTCAAAATTAGCGGAGGTGATTCTTCTGCAAGATATCCATACTGCTACAGAGGAAAATTTTTGTGAGAAGGGACTTTAAAATTTTATGTATTATTTTTGGCGCTCTAGTTCCTCGGAACTGAGTGCTTATCAATTTGCCCAAATGTCTGTAATTTTCGAATTTTTCGATGAAAATGGTCTTAAACGATTTGGTTCGACTCACTGATCAAGAATCCGTGGTCGAAATTCATTCTGTCCGGCCGTCCGTAGGCACGATAACTCTCGAACGGAATGAGCTAGACAGTTGAAATTTTCAGAGTAGGTTTGGGGGATAAATATCTCGGCTAAGTTCGTTATTGGGTAAAATCGGACAGATGGTTTCGGAGTACCAAAAAAAAATTTTTTTTTTACAAATAAATTTTTTTTTTACAAATAAATTCCAAATTTAATTATTTTCAATAAGCAGTTTTACCATAAGAATCCATTCATATTATTTTTAACTCTAACAAGCTAATACTTTCGGAGATATGATTTTTCTAAATTTCAAGGTAAATCGTATTTCTTTTTTTCACACAATGATAGAATTATTCTGTGGGTATTCTATGAATTGTTATAATGTCAAATAATTATTTTCGTGAGACATGACGTTGTCTCATTGTCATTCATTCCCGCAATCCTATAAATATGATAATTCTAATTTAATATCATACTTTTTGTTGGTTGATATTTTCATGCCGATGGTCAATCCATATGATGATGGGAATGGTAATGGTAAGTTAATAATATTGAGTTCAGAATATCTCCACTAAAAACAAAACTGGAATATTGGTGTATTATAGCAGATTTTAGGAAAGATATATATTATCGTTCATCATAGAATTGAGGAATGAATATCTCGGATGAGTTCGTTGTTAGGTAGAATTCGTCTATTGGTTTTGGATTGATAATTTTTGGCATTCTTGTTGAATTTAAATTCTTCTATGATGTTTGAATTCAATTTCTTTTAAGATGAAGTTCTAAATTTCAATAATGAATCGTACTTCTATGTTTTCACAGAATGCTATAAATATTCTGTCTAAGCTTTATTATATGATCTGTGTTCATACTCGTACATTTCATCCTGTTCTATAAGAGAGAGTCAAATTCATTTCAGCTATTTTAATTTGGTTTCTTCCATGGTGCAGTTCTCATTCTCAGATTGCTCATTTAATCTTGATAAATAAACTATTTTTTGAATTGAATTTCCATTATGATGCAGTTCTATCATAAGAATACATTGATATAATTCTCAACTCTGTGAAACCAATACTTTTGGAGATATAATTTGTCTGTTTGAACTAGAGCGCCAGAAAGCTCCTGTCCACAGGGCTTGAACCAATTTTTAATTTGTTCATTTGTCTCCTCTCGTCTTTTCATCTTTCAGGTTGAGTTTCGGGTACCTTGGAGGAACCTCCCCATTTTTGACGAAAGAATGCATTTTGCAGAAAGAAATGCTCATCAATATTTCAGCACATTTTGTAAACAATTTCAAATCACAACACTCATGATTTTTTTGATGATCTTATTCCTTTGTTCTTGTATCGTACGTTGAATTCTATGGTACCCCGTTACACTAGATTACAAGATATGTGTTGTGTCGCGCAGATGAACCCAGCCCTACCACTGCGGACCAGTCGGTCTATTGTGGCACAACTAAATACTGAGAGGTCCAACAAAAACTTAACACCTCGATTTTCCGACTTTGAAATGAAAATGTGGAAAATCGCTCGGATGCGTCAATTTCTGATTCGAGGGGGAAGAACTTTTCTGCTTGTTTCATCCCCGTAACTTCAACCTTCTAACGGGGGTGAGCAAAACCCCTTGATTTTGAATAGGGATGAGGTGTGTTGCGATAACTAATTTTAAAGATAGTATCGAGTACTATCTGACCCTAAAATTTCGCTTCAAAATATCCATCGATAATGAAATAACAGCGAAAATGGTGAAAGAGGCAATGTCGAATTAATCTCGAGCATATTATTCGTATCCGATACATTTCAAAGGTATGTAGTAGTTATGTTGTTTTTGTCCAAAAAAGTATTAATATCTTGTCCAAAAAAGTAGACAAAACCATGTTTTTGACCTGAGTCTATCGTGAATTTTTAAGAACGTTACAGGTGTGTCAAAGCGATTTTAGATTTGTAGTAGAATTACAATGATGTATTCCGTAGAAGAAAGGGTGCAAATGATAAAATTATTTTTTAGGAATAACGACTCTGCTCAAACAACAGCGGCCTTATTTAACGAACGACATCCTGGAAAAAATGTATCTGCTGCTTACGTTGTGCAACTGGTTGCCAAATTAGATGCTACTGGTTCAGTCGGAAACATGAAAGAGACGAAGCGAAGACTCTGGAAACATCGTTTGTCATTTCATCTGAAAATTCTGGGAAAATGGGAATATTTAAGTATCTCGGCAATTTGTTCCTAATTACTGCACATTATTCATACGTTTCCATAAGAAATAACCGACTTGGTTGTCGTATCGCTTCACAGAGGCTCCCTTTATAATTGGAACTATTTTAGGCTGATGCACCAGTGCCAGAGTAACAGCTCTTGCGAACAAATTTTCGTCGTAACTATCATCAGTAAGGAGATATTCTACTTTTTTGCGGTAGTGGGACACCCTGTATATGCTTCTGTTCCTATTGTACAAATGAATGAAAAATGAACAGGAAAATTTACGTTATAATTTAATATGTCATAAATCATATGCACGAAGAACCAATAATCGACAATGAATACGATGCGTTTCATATGGTGGCGCCGCCATGACACATTTACCATGTCGGTCAATTTTGCCCAATTTTTATCTGTCAAACATCATTATTTTAGAGATCTTAGGTGAGATCGAATTAGTTTTGTACCAGTGCTAAACAAATTTTCCACTAGCGCTCCAATCAATTACCTCTAGACCAGGAAACATAGAAAAAAAAACTTTGACAAATCATATCTCCGAAATTATTGGTCTCTGGGAATGATATAAATGAATTCTTACGATAGAACTGCATCATGAAAGAAATTAAATTCGAACAGACCGATTCTCCCCAATAAGGAACTTATCCGAGATAATGAGACATTCATTCCTCAAATCTAGTCTGGAAATTATATTATATCAATTAAAACTTACTTAATTAAGACAATATTGCAGTTTTGTTTTTACTGGAGATATTCTGAACCCAATTGGATTATGTATCTTACCAAAGAATATATTTCCATCATCATATGGATTATCCACGGGCATTATATTATGACCTTAAAAGTATAATATCATATCATCCTCATAATTCTACGACAAATGAGGTTATTTCATTGGTCATTTTGCATTCAATCATATTTTGTTTTTTAGAACAGGAGGTGTATTTTATATCCAATATAACGAACCAGAAATAATTTTGACATTCTGCCCGATAACTAACTTAACCGAGATATTTATCTCCTAATACTAATCTGAAAATTTCAACTGCCTAGCTCAATCCGTTCCAGAGTTATCGTGTCAACGGAGGGCCGGCCGGACAGAATTGATTTTGACCACGGATTCTTGATTAGTGAGTTAAACCAAATCGTTCAAGGACATTTTCATCAAAAATTCGAAAATTACAGACATTTGGGCAAATTGATAAACACTCTGTTCCGAGGAACAAGAGCGCCAAAAATGATAAATGATACTGGAATTTTACACCGTTTTAAAGAGTTTTCTGTCAGAAAATATCAAGCGGATGGAATCGAGAATGAAATATTATTCATTAGTTAGGATTCTATTCTCCCAAGTCATTTTCAAGAGATATGATATTAGCTATTGAACATATATGAATAATTTGTTGGAAATGATATCGATGGATTCTTATGATGAAACTGCATTTTAAAAAAAAATTGATTTGAAATTTGTAATGTAAAAAAAATGTTTTTTTCGTTACTCCGAAACCATCCAACCGATTTTGCCCAATAACGAACTTAACCAAGATATTTATCTCCCAAACCTACTCTAAAAATTTCAAGTGCCTAGCTCATTCTATTCGAGAGTTCTACAATAACTCTCAAAAACAAATTTTAAAAATAAAAAACATTTGCTTTACACTTTCCAGTAACCCGATCAATACAAAACTTCGCATGCGTATATAGGTCATTATTCTACAATTTGATCCTAAATTTCAGATAGATTGAGTGATCGGTTTCGGTAATATAATAATGATAAACATTGTTTCAAGCACTAACGTGAAGTCAGAAGCTTTTGCGCGGATGTTCTATTGTCCATTCTTCCGTATTGGACCCTTGATCGAATTAACCATGGTAAATTATGTTAAGGGTGTCCAATACAGAAGAATGGACAGTAGAACATACGCGCAAAAGCTTCTGACTTCACGTCAGTGCTTGAACCATTTTTTTTTTCGTGATTTTTTTGAAATTTTCTAGGGGTGCGGTTCTAAAAATTTTTTTTTTCGTCATTTTTTTCAAATTTTCTAGGGGTACGGTTCTTACAAAATTTTAAACACGTCTTTATGATGATTTTCTACTACTAGTTACCAAGCTTCAATTCGATCGAATATTTATTTTTTGAGTTATCAAGGAAATAATATTCCAGGTGGGTATAACTCGGAAACCGTTTGACCGATTATGCCCAAAAACGAACTCAACTCTCCCTTTCGGATACGCAACCTACCCTGAAAATTGCAAGTCCCTATCTCCTTTCGTTCGAAAGTTATCGAGGCAACGGTCACCCATCTACTGAACTCACACAAGAATGCTCGAATCTCCAACAATATTCAATCGATCGTGTTAAAACTTGAAACTTGGCAGTAGAGTTAGGTTATGAAGGCTCTTGCAAAATTTCAACAATTTCAAACGAATAGTTACTGATATATAGAATTTTTTTTTCAATGTTCAATGATTTTTTTTAAATTTTTTACAAATACTATCCTCACGAAATTTTGCAAGAATTTTCGCGTTGGCATTCTACAACTAATTATGTTTGAATTCAATCGGTTTACTATTTTTCGAGTTAATGAGGAACAAAAAACAACCAAATTTCAGATGGCTATAACTCTAAAACCGTTAGGCCGATTATGCTCATAAACGAACGGAAATGTCGCGTTCTGGTGCACATCCTAACCTGAAAACTTCAAGCCGCTATTTCTTTCCGTTCTCAAGTTATCGTGACAACAAAAGTATTTTTTAATAATTTTTTTAAAATTTTCTAGTCATACGATTCGCACAAATTTTCACAAACGTGCTAAGGTTCATATTCTACAACTACTCACCAAGTTTCAATTCGATCGGATTTATATTGGTTGAAAACAAAATTATTACTCGGAAACCACTGGGCCGATTATGCCCATTAACGAATTTGTCCGTCGTATTGGGATGCGCCACCCACCCTGAAAATTTCAAGTCGCTAGCTCTTTTCGATCTCAAGTTATCGTGGCAATGGCCGTACGGCCGGACAGAATCAAATTTGACCTAGAGTTCTTCATTGGGGAGTCGAACTAAATCGTTTGAGACCATTTTCGTCAAAAAATTCGAAAGTTACAGACATTTGGGCAAAACTATAACGCGATGTTCCCCAGAACATACGCGCAAAAAGCTTTCAAATTATTCAGATTTTTCTTGAGCAACATTCACACTATCAATTATTGTATTACCATTGTTTTCATTGCTCCTTTCGGTCATACCAACACGACATATACTTTCACTACGCAGGATCGATACGCAATTAACAATAGGAACAGTCGCAGGAATGGTATAAGCAGATGGAAGAAGTTACAGTTGTAATTAATATTGAATAATAACATTTTTCCCACATTTCTCTGTTTATTGTTGTTAGATAACGGGCATATCTTGTAATGCGTCTGAAAATGGCGAACCGATAAGTTCTTGCTCCAGCAAGCATGAATTTTTTTAATTGATGTTAGACGAGTATTAGGTGACAATTGAAGATGCACTTCCTAGCGAGACAAGGCGTTGAGTAATAGAAAAGAGGAGTAATTGGTTTCAATTCTGACGAAATTGACCGAAAGAGAATTATTGTTGTTTCATGAGAAGTTTATTGCTCATTATTATTTATTACAAACCAACTATAAATTTTCGCAACCAAAATATTCTTTCGATCTCCAGTCATCGCCATAATGATGTTCACAAAAAAAAATGGAAAATGCACCGACGTGAAGTCGACAGCTTTTGCGAGATTGATCATGTTTGGGTCCTCAAAACAATGAAATCAATTCGTGTGAAAGCGTCACGTGTAAATAAAAAAGTGGGAAAAAAGTGGACAGAAGCTTTGGCGCTCTTGTTCAAACTTTGACAAATCATAACTCCGAAAGTATTGGTTTCTCAGAGTTAGGAAGAATATCAATGTATTCTCATCATAGCACTGCATCATAAAAGAAATTAAAAAAGTGTAATTTAAAAAAAAACAAGAGTGCCAAAAATTGTTAATCCGAAACCACCAGACCGATTCTACCCAATAACGAACATATACGTGATATTCATTCCATCGCGATAAAGCAATAAAAATCTTCGCCCGCTAGTGTGGCCCCAGCATTACAGGTAGATAAGATGACATCTATGAACACAGATCATATAATAATTTATAGATAATTACAGCATTCTGTGAAAACATAGAAGTAGGATTTATTATTCAATTTTTGAAAAATCATATTTCCGAAAGTATTAGCTTGTAATGCTGCGTATTCACTTGCAACAGAATGCCCCGAACGAACTAAACGCGCCACGAGCGCTGTAACAAATTTGTCTAGTCAATACGTCGCGCAGAACAGAACCGAACGCGCCAAACATTTTCCGAGGTTTGTCGGTAAATGCGATTTGCACTGGAACGCAGCGAATACCGCAAACTCTTGTGCGGGCTGCACAATGTTTGTTGCAGCGCGCGCGGTGTGTTTGGTTCGTTTGAAGTGTTCTGTTGCAAGTGAATACGCACCTTTAGAGTTGAAAATTATATCAATGGATTCTTATGATGAAATTGGATCTCAAAACAAAATTTGTAATGTAAAAAAATATTTTTTTTTTCTTTACTCCGAAACCATCAGACCGATTTTGCCCAATAACGAACCTAAGCGAGATATTTAGCTGCCAAATTTACTCTGACTCTGTTTAGCTCATTCCGTTCGAGAGTTGTCGTGTTAACGGCCGGACAGAATCGATTTTGACCACGGATTCTTAATCAGTGAGTCGAACCAAATCGTTCGAGACCATTTTCTTCCAAAAATTCGAAAATTACGGACATTTGGGCAAATTGATAAGCACTCCGTACCTAGGAACAACAGTGCCAAAAATTTCCATTTGTACATAATTTATATAACTCAACTCTTTTCCAGTTTTCATCAAATGACGTTATCAAATGTCCACATGTTTCTTTATTTTGAACATTTCTTAAACAATTTTGGGCGCTTATTCTCCTCAACAGAGTGTCTATCATGTCGAATTTTTGATCGAAAATGGTTAGTTTCGACTCACTGATAACGAATCCGAGGTCAAACTCAATTCTGCCCGGCCGGCCGTCCTATGGCACGATTACTCTCGAACGAAATGTTGATGCGCAAAACTGCGCCTAGTGGTTTCGGAGTTATAGCAATCCGAAATTTTGATTTCCCAATAACTCGAAAAATACTGATATGATCGAATTTAAACTCGGTAGTACAACTAATTATGTATCTCAGAATCTATCCGTCAAATATTCCGATAGCCTTCAAAACCTAATTTTACAGCCAAGTTCTACATTTAAACTCGATCGGATCTATATTGTTGGAAATATTGGAAAAATATCGAGATTACAGTGTACTGTTTTTACATTTGGAACTTTTTGAGCAATGTAGTCATCAGGCGCGTCTGCACTAGGTGCAATTTCCTCACGAAACAAACAATTGCGCTAGTGCAAACGGAGATTTAGGCCTAAGTGGCTGTAATTTTCGAATTTTGACCCGAATTTTGACCATTCCACTGATGAAGAATCCTTGGTCGAATTCAGTAGGTTTCAGTCCTGGACAGTGGCGGCTGGTGATAATTTTGTTCAGAGGGGCGCTGATTCAAGAATACAAAAAATGTATATATATTTTGAAAGGTAATTACCAAATGCCTACATTTTAAAATGAAACTGAATCCTTCTGTTTTTGTCGCACATGAACTTCTCGATCACCTTTTCATTGAAGTCAGGAACGTCTTTAACTCAATTTTGTTCGATGGACAACATTGCGAGTGCCGTCAGTCATTTTTTTCGACATTGTATTCCTTAGAAACGTCTTGATCAATTTTAAAGTAGAGAAACAACTTTCAGTTTCTGCGGTTGTCAGTGGCATCGGTATTAAAATAACCAAAACTATACGTACGTAAGCAAGCGGTCACGTTCTCGTTTTCTTGTGTTATTAATCGAGTCTGCCGACTCATTATCACGTAGTGCAAGATTGCATTTGCCACACAACTTCAGACTATCGATAATTTTTGACAGGACGTATCGGGTTTTTGATACCATTTCGTTGTGCTTACGAATATTTTCGACATATGCACAACTTAAACCAGAAGCGATATTAGTTGTGGCCCATAGCTGGAAGCTTACAATCTTGTTAATATGTTTGGCCGATTTTTCGTGTTTTTTTATCTTTTCACCGATATGTTTCAAATCACGTACACCTTCTTTTGTCCAGTTATCGTCCCCATCAAACAGTAAGCAAACAAACCAAAAAGCGCATGTTTTTCTTCACATCCGCAAAACCTTACGAGTCTTTTCGTAAACATTTGCGTCAAACTAAAGTTTAATTTTGTTGGATCACACACTCTCAGTGTCAGTCCTTAAATCATCAACGCAACTTTATAACACGAAACAATTGGCACCTACAATACTTATCTATTTAGCGTAACCATAAACAAGGTATACTACTACTGAGCGAATACGCTCATACTACTACTGAGCGTATACGTTCAGTAGTAGTATACCTTGTTTATGCTCCAGAGAGGAATAAATAGCTATAGCTATTTATTCCTCTCTGGGCTTCTACTTATAAGCCCTAATTATGACTGGGAATCGCGTGAGACTAGCTGGTCTCTGAGTGAGGACGTTTTCCGTTTCCTTGGTAACCGGCGATTTCGCATGGGCGATCGAGATTCAGCCCGGCATAGTGCAGACGCTCATAGTATACCTTGTCTATGCGTACGCTTAACGCAAATGTAATTATTGTGAAATATAGATGGTCTCTAGGTAATAATGTTTTAATTTAATCCAGTTTGAAGAGCACGAATATGATATATACAAATTAATTGTTTATGTATGTACGTCATTTTTTTAGGAAGGGCGGCGCCAGGGGTCCTGGATATGCCAGTGGGGTTCGTTCCCGGCAACTCTCCCATATTACTCACGGATTTCTAAAATAATCGATGATACCCGAGTACTAAAACAATAGTGAATTTTTCGGGTAGTTAAATGCGAGGATGCACCTAAACCTTGGTCCAACGTTCCAAGGCGTCAAATCATGGGATCTGCATTCAATTCAAACAGTTGTCATTAGCACTTCATTACCCTTTGGCGTGATACGCGCCAGTAATGACTCCTCTCCCCTTTCCCGAAGACGAAACGAGCAAGTCAATGGAATGAACAATTCACGTACTCATTTTGGTTAAGTTATTTTCACACGAGCGTCGACCTTGAACTTAATTGGTAACGATTTCGATATGACTTAATGAAGGCATTGGAGGTTCACGCTTTGTAGCTTCGACAGCGAAAAAAGTGTTAACTATGGTGGCAGTTGTTAATTTGAAATTACTTCCATTAATTGAATATTTGCGTTATCATTTCCAGATCATGAATATATTGGAATCAAGAATCGAATTTGCTACTATATGCATGGAATCTGTAACATAGGTACTTTTCTTCTTTGCCAGTGAAAAGTGTCACTTTAACCTCCTCAGTTTTTGCGCGCATGTTCTGGGGAACATCGCGTTATCATTTTGCCCAAATGTACAATTTTCGAATTTTTTGCCGAAAATGGTCTCAAACGATGGGGTTCGACTGTCTGATGAAGAATTCGAGGTCAAATTTTGATTCTGTCCGGCCGGCCGTTGCCACGATAACTTGAGAGCGGAAAGAGATATCGACTTGAAATATTCAGGGTAGGTGGCGCGTCCCAATACGACGGATAAGTTCGTTAATGGGCAAAATCGGCCCAATGGTTTCCAAGTAATAATTTTGTTTTAAACGAATACAAATCCGATCGAATTGAAACTTGGTGAGTAATTGTAAAACACATACTTAAAGACGTTTGTGAAATTTTGTGAGAATCGTATCACTAGAAGATTCAAACGAAATTTTTAAAAATAATATTTGTCACGATAAACTGAGAACGAAAAGAGATAGCGGCTTGAAATTCTTAGGTTAGGTAGAATGCGACATTATAGTTTGTTTATAGGCAAAATCGGCCGAACGGTTTCGGAGTGATACCCATCTGGAATATTATTTTCCTGATAACTCAAAAATACAGACCCGATCAAATTGAAGCTTGGTAACTTCTGCTACTATGTAGACATAAAGACGTGTGTGAAATTATGCGAGGACCGTACCACTAGAAAATTTTCAAAAGATTACGAAAAATATTATGTATCTCACGATAACTTGAGAACGGAAAGAGAAAGCGTCTTGAAATTTTGAGGGTAGTTTGCGCATCCGAATGCGACACTTAAGTTCGTTAATTGGCATAATCGCGGCCAAATCGTTTTGGAGTTATACTCATCTGAAATTTTGTTGTCATTTCCTCTATAACTCAAAATATACAATTCTGACCCAATTAAACCTCGGTGGTTACCTGTAGAATGTCGACCCACTAATTTTCGCGGAATTTCGTGAATATCGTATTCTGTAGTTACCGGCGCACTTGGAGCCCAAACCTACCCTGCAGTTTTCAACTCTCGATCGAGCTAGAGCTTACGATCCCTGCTTACGAACGGCCGAAAATATCAGACATTGGGCGAATTGATAGCCGCAATATTCAGGGGAACAAGCGCGCCCAAAAAAAATTTTGAGAACGATTCAACGGAAAATTACGGCAGAAATGCGAATACCTGCGCAAACAAATAACATCAGTATATGAATTTACAGATATAGGATATTTTACAATTTTAATTGAAATAAAAAATATCAAAACTGGAAATCAAATAATAATTCCTAATTGAAGAACTTTTATGGCAGTTTATACCATAATCAATTTTTCGAAATTAATTTCAACATCCTGTATATCAAAAATTTGTTTACATGAACTTTTTGACTTAAAATCGTGCAAAATTTAATCTCCTCAAATATTGACATATAAATTATAACAATTAGAAATTATATATTGAAAGTGTTACTTTCTTCTCGTTCATGTTCAAGCACTTGACCCCCCCCCCCTAGTGAGTAAAATTATAACTTTCCTCTCTTGGAAGGACAGTTTTGTATATCATGATGACTTCAACATAATTGAATATTAATTCGCTGAATTTCTCAAGAAAAAAAATTACGAATAAATAGTCCACGTCATGGAATGCACATAGATTCCAGTTTCATCCATATTCAAACAAAATGTGATCACGTCTCGTGTTTCCACTGTTTCCGTTTCATCACTGTCATGCAACACGGCAAACTACAGAAACGAAGAATAACGAGAAATTTAAAACTCACATTTTTATTTCGCCAAGAAGTAATATCCATTACGAATGCTCTATCAAATCACATGGTTTGGTCTTAATGGACCGAATTATTATTGGAACACTCGGCATCAGTTTCGCGATCTCGTTATAGAATCCATTGGATTCTTTATCTCTTTCGTTTTCTGTAATTTTTTTTTGTTCGGGTTAGTTTGAACGTTCGAATGTCGTGATAGAAATCATCAAAAAGCTATGAAGCAGGATAAATCAGACCGAGTTCCAGATAGGACGATCCAACGAATTATCTTCGTACAATAAAACTATCTAATACTATTCTGTGCTTTCCACATACTCATCAAAAAAAGAGAAATTCCATTTTTCCCAGATGTTTTAGAAGCGAAGAGAAGATCCATCGTGCACCCCTCTGTTTACCACATGAAAATTTTTTGGCGCTCTTGTTCCTCGGAACAAGTTCTTATCAATTTGCCAAAATGTCTGTAATTTTTGAATTTTTGGATGAAAATGGTCTTAAACGATTTGGTTCGACTCATTGATCAAGAATACGTGGTCGAAATCGATTCTGTTCGGCCAGCCGTCCGTTAACACGATAACTGTCGAACGGAATGAGCTAGACAGTTGAGATTTTCAGAGTAGGTTTGGGAGATAAATATCTCGGTCAAGGTCCTTATTGGGCAAAATCGGCCGGATGGTTTCGGAAAAGCAAAAACATTTTGTTTTACATTGCAAATTTCGAATTCAATGTTAAGATGCAGTTTCATTATAAGAATCCATTGATGTCATTTCAACTCTAAAAGCTAATACTTGCGGAGATATGATTTTTCAAAATTTCAATAATACATCGTACTACTATGTTTTCACGGAATGCGAATTATATCTGTCTGGGTTCTATCTGTGCTCACTGTTATGTAATCTTATCTACCTATGACATACATATGTCAAATGTATGTCTGTTCTAACAAACAAAGTATGATTGAATGAAAAATAACCAATTATAGGACATTATAATTACCCCTATCCTATATGCCCTTGGATAATCCATATGGAGATGGAAATATATAATTTGGTAAGTTTATCAAATTGGGTTCAGAATATCTTCAGTGAAAACAAAACTGGAATATTGGCTAAGTTTCAATTGATATAATTTGAGGAATGAATATTTCGGATAAGATCGTTCTTTAATTTTAATTTAGTTGCTTTTATGATGCAGTTCTATTATAACAATCCATCGATATTATTTCTAACTCTGAGAAACCAATAATTTCGGAAATGAATTGTCAAAGTTTGAACAAGAGCTCCAAAGCTCCTGTCCACAGGGCTTTCCCACTTTTTTATATTGTCTAATATAAAGCGTGTTTCATAATATATGCGCAGGACTTCAGGATGTGATAGCTCATCCAAAAATATGAGTAAAAGTTTATATTAACTGACCCTATAAAATGCACCATTTTCGAAATCAAAGATTGGCAAATATCTCTGGACCGTTTATCCTACAGCAAACAGTTTTTGTAAGCATTTCTTACTCATAATAAGCTATGTTTTGTGCGGAAAAGTTATATTTAAGTCATAGTTGGTGAAGGTTTTGAAGGGGCAGTGAGTGTTTTTCTCTCCAATTTCTACACCACTGGAATTAGTACGGTTTTGAGACGCGCATTTGAACCACCAATGTTTTTTACACAAAAATGGTACCCTTGGTCATAAGTTCTAAAGTCGACCGTTTTCGAGACAAATCAACTTTGACAATGTTGAAAAACATGGTAAATTTTTTTAAATACAATTTTTTACTTACTAATTAGACAAAATGTATTTAAACACACATTTAAACTATCTCGAAAATGGTGCATTTTAGAGGGTCATTTAATAGAATCTTTTTTTCATATTTTAGTACGAGTTATCATATCCTGAAGTCCTGTGCATATATTATGAAACACCCTGTATAGACGAATACATCCCGAAGGTATTGCCTATCAAAATATGTTCCTGGTTATTTTTGAAAAAAATCAAATTTTTCTTTATTTATACGGAGATTTCCTGTTACATATAGTAACAGGTTAAGATTTAAAAAAATATTTATCGCTAATACTTACTATTTTGACAAATATTTTTGTATTTTGATATCATACACTTAATTGCAGATAAAGTATCTATCAAAATATAGTATTAGTGATAAATATTATTGGAGCGCTGTTCACCTGTAGAGTTTCTATCAATTCGTACAAATGTCTTTAATTTTCGAATATTTGGCCGAGAATGGTCTTAAACGATTAGCTTCGACTCACTGATCGATAATCCGAGGTCAACATTGATTCTGTCAGGCCGTCCGGCTTTCAGCACGATTACGCTCGAACGCAATGAGTTAGAGAGTTCAGGGTAGGTTTGGAGTCAAAATACGCCTTCTAAGTTCGTTAATGGGTAAAATCTACCGATTGGTTTGAGAATTATGGCCATCTGAAATTTCGTTTACCGAATAACTTGAAAAATACTGATCTAATCGAATTAAAGCGCGGTAGTTAGTTGAAAAATACCGACAAGAAGATTTGACTAGAAAATAAAAAAAATAATATCAAAAAAATTCTGTATCAGGAACTTTCCGACAGATATCGTTGAAAAAAGCCTGCAAAACCTTATTTTACGATAACGTTCTAGATTTGAACTCGATCGGATCTATATTGGTGGAGATATTGCCAAAAAACTGGTCCACTGGATCACACTCGACAATTACATATCGGTTGAAAAACATATACAGGGTGTTTCCTAAACATGCGGCAAAAATTCAGGGGGTTGTTCCTTGGACTATTTTAAGCATGTTTTGTCCTTGGATGATTTTTGAAAAACCTCTTTGTTTCGAAGATACAGGGCGAACAACATTTTTCATATTTTTAAAATTAATAATAGTTTAAATAAAAATGCGTACCGCACTGTGTTTACTAAGTAGGTACAATTTATTTTTAAATTTGTTTAACAACATTCCAATTACTAAAAACGGCCAGTTTTTTGACTAAAAATTGATAAGTGCAGATGGTAAAGGAATACAGATTAAACACGGTTTTCATTTGAATTCGTTTTGTGATGTATTAGCAATTAACATTTTATCTTTGACTATTATGAATCGCTATACAAACGCCGAGATGACTGACATGCATTTCATTTATGGACTTGCTGATGGAAATTCATTAAAAGCTAGGAGGTTGTACATTGAACGATTTCCTGGGCGTAATATTCCTGACAGAAAATTGTTTCAAAATATTCATCAACGTCTGCATGAAACAGGCGCATTGAAAAAAATGGGGGGACCATGTAATTTTTCATAATAAAATGTTATTATCCAAAATTTTGTTTCCCCTATATCTTCGAAACAAATAGGTTTTTCAAAAATCATCAAAGGACAAAATATTCTTAGAATAGTCCAAGGAACAACCCCCTGAATTTTTGCCGCATGTTTAGGAAACACCCTGTATATTGTTGATTATCCAGAGCAATTTCATTCCAAAGAAATTTATATAATATAAATTCGGTAGGTACTAAAATCAAATTAATATTGTTTATTCATTTATTCTTCGATAATTTTTCAATACGAGAGAATCATCGTCAGTTTCAAAGGATGTTGAAAAACAGTTATTGAGGTGCATTTATATCGATATTTAAATCCAATCGTTGGTCAAAGGTAATGAAATATGGTATATTGATGGATTGAAACAGATATTTTCAGATCAGAGATCCTTAAATAAAATGTTGTGTCCCCTACTGAATGAAGGTTACATTTTGTTCTATTGTAACAATAGCTCCGAGAAAACGGTTATCGAAGAATTTAGGTTGATTTTTTTCTTGAAATTGCTGCTATATAGATGTTTTTTGTGAATTGTCAACTCATTTCTCATTGCACAACCGTACGATTTATTTCATAGAAATTGCCCTCGGAATACACTATTGAAAATAAATCACTGCTATACAGGGTGTTTTTAACTTATGACATAATTGTATGATTGAACTGATTTGTGTCATTACGCCATCACCATCATAAACAAAGCACTTTTTATGTTCGACCCAACATTGAAAGCATGTATTTGAATGGGAAGTTACGCCACCACAAAGAAAGCACTGTTTATTTTTGAACCAACAGTGAAGGTATGTAAGTATTCGAATGGGACCTTACGCCACCAAGACTGTACAATTTCGAACCAACAGTGAATGTGTGTATTTGAATGGGTCCTTACGCCACCACATACAAAGCACTATTCATTTTCGACCCAAAAGTGAATGTAAGTAATATAAGTTTAACAGAGATCTTACGCCCCCACAAACATAGTGCTGTTCATTTTCGAACCAACAGTGAATGTATGTATTTGAGTAGGTTCTAGCGCCAGCACTGTCACAGCACTGTTTATTTTCGACCCAACAGTAAATGAGTCGAAACTAACGGTTTGACCATTCTCGGCCAAAAAGTGGACCAGTTTTTTTGGACGCTTTTGTTTACAGTCGGATTTATATTCTTGCAAATATTCGGAATATTATTTTTTTTTTGCAGCTAAGCAGCTTTGGGCGAGTTCAGTACTGCTATGCAGAAAAAGCCGGGATGCAACCTCTGCAAGATATACAACAAAACCACCATCGATCAGCCTGGTCAGGGGAAAATCCCCGCTAGATCTCCGGCGTCACACGTCACCCCCAGACTTCCGCGATTTTTCATCACACCCGACCGCGGATTTCCGCCTTCCAGGGGCACGCGACAGCCACCCGGTGCGCCCGATCGGCGCGCCGTCCTCTCCTCCCACGGCTGCCTCCGGAGGGCCGACGAAGAAGTCATCAAGTCGACGGAGGCGCCGGCCGTCCATCAGTGAAGATCCGGCTTTCGTCAAGTGATATGCGCCGCGTCCATCTCGATTTGCCGCGTCTTCGTCGACTGTCACGTTCACACGGTGCCCATTGTGTTCCGACGACATGGGATACTTTCCCTTGTTTGGATCGGTCGTCCTTTTGTTGGTAAATATCTGGCGAAATTGGTTCATTTACCTTTCAAGTATTTCAGGTTTCCTAGATTCTTTTTTTGTACAAATTATAGAGGGTGATTAATTAGAGGTGGCGACCGGCCGATTAGTATTTTAAATTGTGCTCTTTTTGGCGCTATAGTTCCTCGGAACAGAGTGCTTATCAATTTGCACAAATGTTTTTAATGGAATTGAACAATTTGGTATAGTTTTCAAAAAATACCTGCCCAGTGAGTAGATCATTTAGGGTGTTCTTGGCGTATTCCTCATAACACTTTTCAAGACATCGAATAGCTTCATTTCTTTACCAGTTTTATTATGTGTACTTCCACAGATGTATACAATAATTGTTCACATCTTCACTACAAGGAGCACAAGAGAATACATTTCTCCAGATGTTCAGATAGAGACGAAATTTTCAAAGCATTGGGATTTAGGGGCAATAAAATTTGTCCGTTAAGTATTGAATTCATAATGGCATCCTTTTTTATGGTTGTGAATTCTATTTTTTCTTGGAAAATAATCTCAATTATCGCATAAGGTCATAACGAATTAATAATCTTCTAAAAAATCGTGTATTTCTAGAACGATCGATGCATAATATACACAAAATATATTGGTAATTACAGTGGAAACTCTTCATATTCAATTGTTTTCTGTGACTGTTGAAAAAAGTCGAGTCGTATATAAAACTTCATACAAAAAATTTAACGAGACCAAAAACGGGACTCTCGTGTTGCGCTGTATGTGGGCTCGGTATCGCCTATAATTTTTTGAAAACGTTTCGTCTCGTCTCGTTCTCGCTCTCGCGTGAAGCCCTAGGGAATTCGTTAAATGTTTAAATTTATACGGACCCTATCAAATTACTTATGCCAACGGAGATATGCAAATAAAATAAAAGTTATCATACGCAAAATAAATGGATACCAATATTCAATTAATGTATCATTTTGAAAACCATAATTTTCTTCGCATGCTTGTCTCTCCGCTCGAAGTGAATTTCAGCATGGCCAAGCATGTCATACGCAGTAGGATTAAGAAATACAGTCGTGAATACATTAAACTCATAATCGGATTCGATCTAATAACTTCTTAATTTCCTTTACTCCATAACACTACTGTCCCAAAAATTGGAGTATTTAGAGTTGAAAGGCTGCATGCAATTAAATTGTGAACAACTGATTCATCTATAGCAACATTTACAACGGAATACCGTTTTAAACCATGTACTATCCGAAATATTCAAATTCAATCTACTATTTTCGACGTTCGTAGATAAATTGGACACTCTTAAGCGAATTGAGTGTCCAATACAGGAGAACAGACAATAGAATTAACCATGGACACTCTTAATCGAATTTACTATGGTGAATTATATTGTCTGTTCTCCTGTATTGGACACTCATAATCGAATTTACTATGGTGAATTCTATTGTCTGTTCTCCTGTATTGGACACTCTTAATCGAATTTACCATGGTAAATTCGATATTTTTTAAGTAATCGAGGAAATAATATTTCTGATGGGTATCACTCCAAAACCGTTGGGCCGATTATGGCCAACAGCGAACTCAACTCTCCCATTCAGATGTGCAACATATCCTCAAAATTGCAAGTCCCTATCTCCTTTCGTTCGAGAGTTATCTAAGTAACGCTCCCTATCCAGCTACTGAACTCACATCTCGGCTCGGATCTACAACAGTATAGATCCGATCATGTTCAAACTTGGAACTTGGTGTTAGAGTTAGGTTCTGTAGGATCTCGCAAAATTTCAGCGATGTCGGACGAATAGTTTTTGATATATAGAATTTTTTTCAATAATTTTCTATGATTTTTGAAAATTTTCTAGTGATACGATCCTCACGAAATTTTGCAAGAATTTTTGCGTTGCCATTCTACAACTAATAACCATGTTTGAATTGGATCGGTTCTGTATTTTTCGAGTTATTGATGAATTAAAAACTAACTAGTAATAATAATAATAATGTCTTCATTAGCAACCCAGAACAAAAATACACTTGGGGCGAAGTCTAGCGTCAGCTACTTCACTCAACCTCTGAAAAAATAAAACAAGAAAAAAAAAAACAAAAAATATATGGAAAAGAGAAAATATCAACACAAATAGACAAAATTAATGAAATATATAGTGAACTGAACTGAAAATATGTACATAAAAAATAAATAAAATATCAAATCCAAACCTACGACTGGTTCACAAACAGCTTCATTTTCAATCCTTTTCTCAAAGAATTAAGAGAAGTTCTTTCGCACGTAATTAAAAATTAATTGTGAATTTCAGATCGGTATAACTCCAGAACCGTTTTGCCGATTATGGCAATAAACAAACTCAAATGGCGCATTCAGATTATCAACCAAACCTGAAAATTTCAAGTCGCCATCTCATTCCAGTTTTAGGTTATCGTGACGTAAATAATATTATTCAATCATTTTTTTCCAATTTTCTAGCAATACGATTCTCACAAAATTTCACAAACGTCCTTAGGTTTATATTTTACAACCACTCCCCAAGTTTCAATTCGATCCGATTAGTATTGGTTGTAGACGAAATTATTACTCGGAAACCATTGGGCCGATTATGCCCATTAACGAACACACGACGTTGTTGATGATCGGCCGGCTTGAGTTCTTGTGTTAACTGAGCTTTATAACCCTTAAGACCCAAATCTTTATGCAAAATACGGTGTAATAACGTTTGTGGAATGCCTAATTCCAAACAACGATGAGGAATGGACAAACCTGGGTTTTCTTCAACTCTTTCGGCTACAGCAGCAATATTCTCGGCTGTTCTGGAGCGACGTGCTGGGGTTTTATTCTTCACATAACTAACTTGTCCCACAGCTCGAATTTTTCCACCAATTTCTTTATTGCGGTCCGACAAGGTGCTTCACGACGACCCAAAAATGTTCGAGTTTTACGAACCGTCTCTGCCAAATTTTCACCATTTTTGGCGCTCTAGTTCCTCGGAACTGAGTGCTTATCAATTTGCCCAAATGTCTGTAATTTTCGAATTTTTCGATGAAAATGGTCTTAAACGATTTGGTTCGACTCACTGATCAAGAATTCTTGGTCGAAATTCATTCTGTCCGGCCGTCCGGCCGGTCCGGCCGTAGGCACGATAACTCTCGAACGGAATGAGCTAGACAGTTGAAATTTTCAGAGTAGGTTTGGGGGATAAATATCTCGGCTAAGTTCGTTATTGGGCAAAATCTGACAGATGGTTTCGGAGTAACAAAAAAAGAAATTTTTTTTTACAGAACAAATTCCAAATTAAAATTTTTTCAATAAGCAGTTTTACCATAAGAATCCATTCATCTCATTTTAAACTCTAACAAGCTAATACTTTCGGAGATATGAATTGTTATAATGTCAACTTTGACGTTGTCTCATTGTCATTCATTCCAGTAATGGTATCAATATGAGAATCATAATATGAGGAGCAACTTATCAAAACGCATTAAGTCCAAAATAGTATATTATATACCGCGGGACTGAAGTAGTACATTTAATCCTGAAGGTAAAGTTATGATCAAAAATTCAGAAAACAGTGCCATCAGTTTTGTGGCGATATTTCGAAAATATGTGGCATTGCGAAAGACAGGGACACCTCATTCAAAATTTTTTGTTCAATACATCAACAAAGAATGTACTACGCGAGTAGTAGGAAAAAACATGTTTGGTACATTTCCACGGCAAATAGCAGCTTTCTTGAAATTAGAAAATGCGACGTCTTATACGGGACATTGTTTTACACGCACATCTGCGTCTTTGTTAGCTGATTCGGGAGCAACAATAGACGTGCTGAAGAGACATGGAGGATGGAAATCCTCCAACGTGGCCGAGGGATATATTGAATCGTCTATTAAAAATAAACAAAAAATTTCAGATAAAATATTTGGTCAAGTCGCCGATTCGTCCACTATAATTATGCCACAGTCCTCATTCTCGCTTCCTGTTTCCGCAGGATCTTCGAAACAAACACCAGTTCAATATGAAAAGGACCTATCTGTTACTCGTCAGTTACCTGCTGCATTAACCCAGGAAAGACTGGTCAATATGACGAACTGTCACAATATTGATTTGAATATTAACGTTAATTACCATTCTAATTAATTATATTTTTCCATAAAATATCCCTTAAATTCATTTGTTTGTGATTTAATCGTTCCGGGAGTTTCGTCAATATTTAATCCCAGAGGGATTAAATGTGACACTTTAGTACCTCTCACAAGGGAGTGAAGTTGTCACTTTAGGCCCGGAAGTACGAAAACCATTTTATTGGGAATCAACGAAAAACGATTTTTTCTTTCTCCCTGGCTTATAATTTGAGTATGTCGAGTTTGTTTGATAGAAATTTACATCTAAAGGTAATAACTAATCTCATTTAAATCAATATTGATCAGATATACACAGAAAATGTAAAAAACGTTTGGACTTAATGCGTTTTGATTCATCTCCATCTTCCAATTCGAATTTACCATGGTAAATTCGAATTAAGTGTCCAATACAGGAGAATGGACAACATAATTTACCATGGTAAATTCGATTAAGGGTGTCCAATACAGAAGTATGGACAATAGAACATACGCGCAAAAGCTTCTGACTTCACGTCAGTGCTTGAACCAATTTTTTTTTCGTGACTTTTTAAAAATTTTCTAGGGGTACGGTTCTTGAAATTTTTTTTTTCGTAATTTTTTTCAAATTTTCTAGGGATACGATTCTTACAAAATTAAAACACGTCTTTATGTTGATTTTCTACTACTAGTTACCAAGCACCAATTCGATCGAATATTTATTTTTTGAGTTATCAAGGAAATAATATTCCAGGTGGGTATAACTCGGAAACCGTTAGACCGAAATTGCCCAAAAACGAACTCAACACTCTCTTTCGGATACGCAACCTACCCTGAAAATTGCAAGTCCCTATCTCCTTTCGTTCGAAAGTTATCGAGGCAACGGTCACCCATCTACTGAACTCGCACAAGAATGCTCGAATCTCCAACAATATTTAACCGATCGTATTAAAACTTGAAACTTGGCAGTAGAGTTAGGTTATGAAGGCTCTTGCAAAATTTCAGCAATTTCAAACGAATAGTTACTGATATATAGAATTTTTTTTTTATTTTCAATGATTTATTAAAAATTTTCTACAAATGCTATCCTCACCAAATATTGCAAACATTTCCGCGTTGGCATTCTACAACTAATAACCATGTTTGAATTCAATCGGTTCAGTACTTTTTGAGTTAATGAGGAACAAAAACCACGAAATTTCAGAAAATTTCAGATGGCTATAACTCTGAAACCGTTTGGCCGATTATGCTCATAAACAAACTGAAATGTCGCGTTCTGGTGTTCATCCTAACCTGAAAATTTCAAGCCGCTATCTCATTCCGTTCTCAAGTTATCGTGACAACAAAAATATTTTTTAATAATTTTTTAAAAATTTTCTAGCCATACGATTCGCACAAAATTCCACAAACGTGCTTAAGATCATATTCTACAACTACCCACCAAGTTTCAATTCGATCGGATTTATATTGGTTGAAAACAAAATTATTACTCGGAAACCACTGGGCCGATTATGCCCATTAACGAACTTGTCCGTCGTATTGAGATGCGCCACCTACCCTGAAAATTTCAAGTTGCTAGCTCTTCTCGTTCTCAAGTTATCGTGGCAACGGCCGGACGGCCGGACGGACAGAATCAAATTTGACCTCGAATTCTTCATTGGGGAGTCGAACTTAATCGTTTGAGACCATTTTCGTCAAAAAATTCGAAAGTTACAGACATTTGGGCAAAACTATAACGCGATGTTCCCCAGAACATACGCGCAAAAAGTATGATATTATATGAGGAGTAACTTTTCAAAACGCATTATGTCCAATTTGGGCGAAATTGAGTTTGAAGCGGATTCAGAAATGTTTTCTGTTGCTCTATAGCCCTATGTAAACAAAATCTTCCAAATGGCATTATGTCCCTCTGTAATTCAAATCCAAAGTATGTAAGCCGCATCGCAATGAATTATGTTTACGTTTGCATTTTTAAAAGAAATAAAATATAACCAAAAACATGTTTTATCGATTTGCTCATGTTAATTAGGTTACAGGCCAACACTTACTGTGCAGACTGTTTTCTCTAAATGTATAAAAAATCGCAACAAACAGCATTATTTTCAATTTCAACCACATCAAAACGCATTATATACAATGAGATGAATCAAAACGCATTAAGTCCAAACGTTTTTTACATTTTCTTTTTGTTGGTTGATATTTTCATGCCGATGGTCAATCCATATGATGATGGGAATGGTAATGGTAAGTTAATAACATTGTCATTCATTCCAGCAATCGTATAAATATGAGAATTATAATATAATATCATACTTTTTGTTGGTTGATATTTTCATGCCGATAGTCAATCCATATGATGATGGGAATGGTAAGTTAATAATATTGAGTTCAGAATATCTCCACTAAAAACAAAACTGGAATATTGGTGTATTGGAGTAGATTTGAGGAAATATATATATTATCGTTCATCATAGAATTGAGGAATGAATATCTCGGATGAGTTCGTTGTTGGGTAGAATTCGTCTATTGGTTTTGGATTGATAATTTTTGGCACTCTTGTAGAATTTGAATTCCTCTATGATGTTTGAATTCAATTTCTGCTAAGATGAAGTTCTAAATATCAATAATGAATCATACTTCTATGTTTTCATAGAATGCTATAATTATTCTATCTAAGCTTTATTATATGATCTGTGTTCGTACTCGTACTTTTCATCCTGTTCTATAAGAGAGAGTCAAATTCATTTCAGCTATTTTAATTTGATTTCTTCCATGGTGCAGTTCTCATTCTCAGATTGCTCATTTAATCTTGATAAATAAACTATTATTTGAATTGAATTTCCTTTATAATGCAGTTCTTTCATAAGAATACATTGATATAATTCCCAACTCTGAGAAACCAATACTTTCGGAGATATAATTTGTCTGTTTGAACTAGAGCGCCAGAAAGCTCCTGTCCACAGGGCTTGAACCCATTTTATAGTGAATTTTAATAATTTCAATGCGTTCTTGAAGCGTGTATCGATCCATTTTTATTAATGGCGTAGTTTCTACTTGTCAAATGTCAAAAAATGACAGCTTCAAAAGTGACATCTACCGAAATAGCGGGCTATTCAAAATAACACCTCTTATTGGAAAACCCTTTATTATTTGAATGGTTTTTTGTTCCTTGTTTGATAACGTTTCCAGTTTCAGGCAAGTTCTGTTCGCTTGCGTTTCTGACAATTTTGGATCAGTTAATGTTTTACGTTCTTACAATCAATCTGAACATTAGTTTTGCAATAATGCCTAGACGTAAACTTAGTGCGGAAAGAAAGCAATAGAGAGTCAAAATTGACATAATTCATGGGACGGAAAATCTAGTATCTTTGTCTCACGGTTTTATGAATGTTCTGTGAGATAATTTAATAGTTTTAAATACTGCTCACAATATATATTTATAATTAGAGTTACATATATGTGAAGAAAACAATAATAATAGGTTCTTTCTTAAACCAACATAACCTATTTTCCGATATTGTCACCTTCTGTCAGTGTCAGAGTAAATCTGTCAAACCTTCAGAAACTCTACTCCGTGGAGTTAATTTTCGAACACAACCCTGAGTAAATCTGTCAAACCTTCAAAAACTCTACTCCGTGGAGTTAATTTTCGAACACAACCCTGGAAATACCTGGTATTCCACATTTGGCCCTGTCCCCTCGGTTTCCATACCTCAATCCCATTGAACAGGCTTGGGATCAGCTACAAAGAGGTTTGGATTCTAATCAAACACCTCTTCATACGCTTCGAGATCTCAAGACGGCTTTTACCGCAACTCTGGAGAGAAATTATTGATCAAGGCTACTTTACTGAACTTTATTATTTAAATTTTTTGACTGAACTGATTTTGCACTACAAATATCAAAAACAAATTTTCACCTGAAACTGTGAAACTTATGAAGAAATAGTAAGATGAGTGAGTAAACATTTAGATATCTCTTATTTAAAAAATTGGTGGAAAAAATGGAAACTTTTTTCACAGTCTCTACATTTCTGAACTACTTTAAATTTTATGGAGCAGTGGTGTGGAGTTCGTGGAAATTACTAGAATTACCCACTGTTAGTCAAAAAAAAGTTACGGTGTGTTAGAACATGTTGGATAAATTGTATAATATAAGTTTTGCTCAATTTCAGGGGTGCATTTTATTCTACATAGCGGATAACTGAGCAAATAAAACAGAATGCTAATTTCTTTTGAAAATTCATAAAAGAATGCTGCACTATCTCTACATATAGAGCCACTACTTAAACAAACTCATTCATTTGCATTTATTTCGACACATGATGATTGTATTAAAATGAACTGAAGGAGGATTGAGTAACGGTAAGAACAATTATTACAGCTGTTATAAAATTTAATCTTGAAAGGTCCTCGATTATTTATTTTGCATATTTTCTCAGCGTTATAAAAATTAATCCTTTTGAACTTTTTGAAACTCAACTCAACTCAATGAAATATTTAGATAAATAGCTTCAATGCAATATAGAAACGTCCCTGCAATTTTTGAAAATGGATGAATTTATTGAACGAAAAAATTGTATTGAATTGTGATTAAAAAGTCGAATTTCTCGTGCATAAAAAATGTTAAAAGAATATTGTAGGGACAAAAATGGTTTACAGAAAATGTTAAATAAATAAAAATTGGTTCAAGCAGTGACGATAAATCAAGAGCTTTTGCGCGCATGTCCTATTGTCTATTCACCTCTATTGGTCACTCTAAATCGAATTTAGCATCGATATATGGGTGATTCCGTTCTAACTGTGATATTCAATGTCCTATATTGTTTGTTCTCATAGGTCATTAATTAATAATCAATTTATGAAATTTTTGTGCTTATTGGAAAATTATGAACATATATCAACATTATTTTCATATAATATAACTTGCCACTTACAGAAAACTTGCAATATATCACTTAAATGTCAGTACCATGTCCATTTCTAGAATTTATTTATTAAATGTCAGTACCGTGTCATGTCCATTTCTAGAATTTATTTATAAATTGTTAGTTTTTTTTTCGTAATAAATGATTTAAACTAATTACCTCATAAATTCTAATGTTTATGATCAAACTGAACAAAATTGACACATTTTTTATTTAATGTATTAAGTAAAGCTTTTAAGCTTTAAAGACGAAAGTTATTGAACCGGAATTCAATGTTAACTTAATACATTAAACAAAAAATGTGTCAATTTTGTTCAGTTTGATCATAAACATTAGAATTTATGAGGTAATTAGTTTAAATCATTTAGTACGACAAAAAAACTAACAAATTATAAATAAATTCAAGAAATGGACATGACACGGTACTGACATTTAATAAATAAATTCTAGAAATGGACATGGTACTGACATTTAAGTGATATATTGTAAGTTTTCTGTAAGTGGCAAGTTATATTATATGAAAATAATGTTGAAATAAGTTCATAATTTTCCAATAAGCACAAAAATTTCATAAATTGATTATTAATTAATGACCTATGAGAACAAACAATACAGGACATTGAATATCACAGTTAGAACGGAATCACCCATATACCGTTTTCTCATCTTTTATAAGATATGAATATATTTCATACCATTTTAATGACAGACTTGAGTAATGAGAGAATCGTCTATGATCAAGGAATTTTTAATTCTGACGTAAATGTATTCTAATGAAATTGAAATTCGTTTAATATCTAATATTTTATGAAAAAAGAGTGTAACTCGAAAACCGTTTGGCCGATTATGCCAATTAACGAACGTAATCGCATTCGGATGCACGACCTACCCTTGAAATTGCAAGTCGCTATCTTTTTCCGTTCTCAAGTTATCTTGAGATAAAGATGGCTGTAGAGTTAGGTTTCGAAGGCTATCACAAAATTTCAGCAATGTCGGACGAATAATTTCTGTTATATAGAATTTTGTTCATTGAGTTTCAATGATTTTTTAAAATTTTCTAGTGATACGATATCCTCACAAAATTTTGCAAGAATTTTCGCATCGGCATTCTACAACTAATACCATGTTTGAATAGGTATCTTGCATGTATTTTTTTTATTATTGGAATCGATTATTATATTCATAAGAATACTGAAAAAGTTCAACCGCCGTCAAATATTTCAATTTTCAACGAGAAAACGATCATTCAAATTTGGTTGCACATAATGGCAGTTCAAACGATCGAAACTCTCAGTGACGTAATCCGTCATATCTACACTCACTCGCTTCTCCTGCCCGTTTCACTCTTTGTTCCGGGGTCTCACAGCCCTATAACAGGGCTCGTAGTCGGCATTGGGTGTAACAAGCAGATGGTACATTTTGATTACGTCTGCCGTTATAGTAACGCTTCTACCAGTGAGAAGCGTTTCATCTCATTTGAATTTGCTTCTTGATGTACCGATTTTCAATACCAAAATATTCAAATTTTATAAATTATGAAAGTGTATGACGGCATTCATGATGATCTGGCATTGAAGTAGATTCAGAAAAACATATACATATGGTATTTCGTGTTACATGCAAGAGACCTATTGGCAAAATCGGCCCAACGGCCCAACTTTTTTTTATTATCTAGAGATTCGATCGTATCTGTATTGGTTGATGACAAAATTATTACTCGGAAACCGTTGGGCCGATTATGCCAATAGGTCTCTTGCATGTAACACGAAATACCATATGTATATGTTTTTCTGAATCTACTTCAATACCAGATCATCATGTATACCCACATCCACTTTCATAATTTATAAAATTTGAATATTTCGGTATTGGAAATCGGTAAATCAAGAAGCAAATTCAAATGAGGTGAAACGCTTCTTACTGGTTCTTGGACGCGCCACCTTTATTTTCGTTCTCAAGTTATCGTGGCAACGGCCAGCCGGACAGAATCAAATTTGACCTCGAATCTTTCAGTGAGTCTAACCTAATCGTTTGATACCTTTTTTGGCAAAAAATTCAAATGTTACAGACCTTTGGGCAAAATGATAGCTATTCCCGCTATTTCCCAGAACATGTGGGAAAAAACTAATGTTGACTCTTTTATTCGACTTCACTACGTCATGCTGCACTTTGCATAAAATTAAATAAATTCGAAAGAATAAATAAATAAATTATGTTATATTCTCACTTATTTAATACAGCCCTACACTCTGTAAGAAAACAAGGGAGAAACGTGATGTCAAACCGAACAAATTCTCGTTGAAAAAATTGGTTTAGGCCTGTGGACAGGAGCTTTCTGGCGCTCTTGTTCAAAAAGACAAATTATATCTCCGAAAGTATTGGTTTCTCAGTGTTGAGAATAATATCAATATATTCTTATGATAGAACTGCATCATAAAGGAAATTCAATTCAAATAGTTTATTTATCAAGATTAAATGAGCAATCTGAGAATGAGAACTGCACCATGGAAGAAATCAAATTAAAATAGCTTAAATGAATTTGACTCTCTCTTATAGAACAAGATGACATGTACGAGTATGAACACAGATCATATAATAAATCATAGATAGAATAATTATAGCATTCTGTGAAAACATAGAAGTACGATTCATTATTGAAATTTCGAAAAATCTTATCTCCGAAAGTATTGGCTTGTTGGAGTTGAAAATGATATCAATGGATTTTATGGTGAAACTGCATCTTAAAAAAAATGTAATTTGAAATTACATTTTGGGTTAAAAAAAAAATTTTTTTTCGATACTCCGAAACCATTTTGCCCAATAGCGAACCTAACCGAGATATGTATCTCTCTAACATACTCTGAAAATTTCAACAGCCTAGCTCATTCCGTTCGAGAGTTATTGTAGAAACAAAATTTAAAAATTTTTAAACATGTTTTCGACACTTTACGGTAACCTGATCAATACAAAATTTCACATGCGTCTAAAGGCCATGATTCTACAATTTGATGATTGATAGATCCAGTGACCGGTTTCGGAAATATTCATAAAAAATGTTTTAACTAAAAACGGCCATAACTCCGAAACCGCTCGATGGATTTCGCCCGTTAACGAACTCGTCCGAGATATTTACGCTCCAAACCTATCCTGCAAATTTCAATCATCTAACTCCTTTCGTTCCAGAGTTATCGTGTTAACGCGCGGCCGGACAGAATCGATTTCTACCACGGATTCTTGATCAGTGAGTCGAACCAAATCGTTTGAGACCATTTTCAGCCAAAAATTCGAAAATTACAGACTTTTGGGCAAATTGATAAGCACTCTGTTCCGAGGAACAAGAGTGCCAAAAATGTATTCCGAACATTTCCTTGAGCTTGACCAGGCATCGCTTGTAGAGTCATGGAAACTGAACAAGAAATAGACAAGAATCATAATTATATCACACTTGTAATAATGTATCAGATGTGAAAATTAATTCCGCAATTGAAGGAGCGAGAACAATGAATCTTTCATAATCTGGTAAGTTTCAATTAAAGCAAACATTTCCACTTTCAGAGTTTTATACGGAAAGATTTCAATGGGTAGTTACGTTTCGGACTACAACATGATAGATTCGATCTAAAAGAGAGTTTCATGGTAAGAAACTTTCAAAGAGTGAAATAATGCAACTTGATTCGATGCACAGTTCAAAAACTATTTAAAAGCACTGTTGTGCAGTGAGAGCTTTTGCGCGCATTTTCCATTGTCTATTCACGCCTCATACGAAGTCGATCTAGCTGAAATTCGGTAATCGATTGTAGAATGGTGGCTCGAAGATATGTGCGAAATTTCAGCGGATTCTGACGAATAGTTTCTGAAATATTCAGGGTGTTTCAAATTTTTTGTCGAAAATTGTGATCAAAAATTGGCCATAACTTCTGTTTTTCAAATTAGAACCCTATTTTTTTATGATTGCATTAGATTCTGCGGTGAAAAATAATTATAGTTTTCTTACATGATTATGCTCCTAAATAAAATAATTTCTGAGTTTTTTTCTTGTTTGGGAGCATAATCATGTTTGAAAACTATCGTTATTTTTCACCGCAGAATACAACGCAATCATAAAAAAATAGGGTTCTAATTTGAAAAACAGAAGTTATGGCCAATTTTTGATCACAATTTTCGACACAAATTTTGAAACACCCTGTGATGATATTTCTGAAATTCTGAAGATGCATGACCTTTCCACATTCTTCCTCTTCGATGTTCTAAAAACGGTTCAAGCTCAGGATGTTCAAAACAAGAATAATGAACATAATTCTGACTAAACATATTTGACTTTATTTCCGTTTTTTTTTCGATATTTTGAAAACTATTCCAATGAATACAATGGTTTTAACAGAAATGTATTTAGCATTGAATACTTAATCATACCAGGAATGCAAAACTTGAAAAAAAAATTTTTCACCAAATTTATTTTCACTCCCTGTATAACCGGAAGTGATTGGGCTTTTAAAATATTTTAGCTCTGTAGAGAATTTCAAGCAATATCATAATCTCAATTTTTAGATTTCAAATATGTTCAGTTCTCCAGAAACGTCTAATAGGCACTCGAACTTGGGACACCCTGTATATTATAGTCGAGTCTGCAAATTGTTATCTGAGACAATAGACAGTTTTTCGCCGAGGTGCATATTACATTTTTTCGTCGACCTCTACATACTTTTATGAATTTCGGACCTCTTAAATAATTTCACAATAGCAAATGACATAAACTTATGTTTGTATTGAACCGTATCATGCCGTAGTCATAGTAACCACAGCGGACGAAAAAGTATATTTTCGTCCGCAGTACATGCCTTCAATAATAGTTGGTTCAAGGCCGCAAATTAGTACGTAAAATATCACTTTTCATAGAGGTCGACGAAAAAACTATTTATTTGTCCTATTTCATTGGCCATTGCCTGCCAAAATTATTTTTTTCAAACAACAGTAACTAGCCACATTTTGAAATTTTCATCGGCAGTAAACATAAATCAAACCCACAGCTGAATATCAAGCTTTTTACGCGTTTAATACACAATTTCGGACCGTTTGAAAGAAAATGGCATATTTCATTTGGGGGAGAAGTGTGATAATTTTTTATTATTTCAAACAAAATTAAAATTGATTACGACCAGTTTTTTCCGAGAAGACCGCCCTGAACAAGTAGCCAAACATTATGAATATCTGAAATTCTAACATTTTCCCTCCCATCTTCCAGGTTCTGAAACCTATACCACATAAGAACCACCATTCTCAACCTGAAATATTTTCGTTTGATTTACAGATACATTCAATTAAGGATGTAACCGCCATCACTCCCAGAAGATTTGTCGAAGATCAGGTGAGGATTTCCAGGACACAGATAGACGAGCCACCCATTGCCGACTGGGAGATAGGTCTTCGGGAGGCGACACATCAAGCCCTCCTTCGTGACGGATATTCTGGCCCTTCATTACATGACGACCTGCAGAACGCACCATTCTCCGGCAAGCAAACCGTCAATGCCTTCGGGGACATCGCTATATTGGCCAGGGGACAATTATACGGTACCCCCGTTGGATTCAGCTTCGTACAAGACCCTTATCACAATGATTGTGACGAGTGTCATAATGAAAGGAATAAATGTAGGGGTGGCAAATGCGACCACTTTATACCTTATGGGGCACAGCAGCTCATAGCTCTATGGTCGGTCAAAAGGATAAGACATAGAGATGTGAATTTCGGATATAGATATGAAATAGAGTACACAATTTCCCCCGTAGATAAAGCTCTGAGAGCTGGTTTCGTCACAAGGAATGGAAAATTCGACTACAGTATTCCTGGACACGTATTTGTAATCAAAAGTAATCCGAGGTATACCAACGGATATGAACACAATGAGTTTTACTCCAGTCCCGATCAAGTGAAGTGGCACAGGCAATATAGACCAAGACCACCAAATGAGATATATCCTCATGTATTGATTACACATGCGCATGGACCGCCTATAACAAACTTCCACCATAACCAACCACCTACAAACGTTCAAGATGAATCAGTTCCACAAAAGAACAACTTTGAGGAAATCCAACTTTACCGAAACTTGATTAATTCCTTATCAGCGAAAACAAGTACCACTGGGCATAGATTCAAGATAAGTACCCAACGTACAACCCCAAGACCTACGATAGACAGAATCCTACCACAATCAACATCTACGAAAAAGGCCTTCCAAACAACATCCAGTACTCCTCAAAGAACGACTCTAATACAGTTGCCCACAGGACAGATAGTGCCACTTACGGAAGTCGCAACAGCAACGGTTCCAGATGGACAGTTACAAATTCTAAAACCAGTTGAAGGTGCAACACTCCAAACTGTACCTTTTCCAATCGATAGAGTTCATTTTGTTCCTTCATCACCGCTCACAGTAACTGAAGTGACCAAGTATACACAAGCAAATATTCCGAACCAAATACCATCAACTAAAGTACCCATATTTATCATGAAAGAATTAATACCACCACCATCATCGCCGTCGGTAAGACCAGAAGTGGTGAAAGATATGGGTTCTACTAAATTTCCTAAGACTACTATACACTTCTTTGCCGCTGAAGATGTTGATAAAACGGTACAGGAAGAGAAGGATATTAATGATATATTTACTATTGATAATAGGAAATATCCAACACGAAAACAACTAACTAAACCTCCAGCATTAAGCGCCACCAAGAATTACGATCGAAATGATGATGATTTTAATCTGTTTCCCACAGCAAAATCAACCGAAGCAATGAGGAGGGTTACAGAAGCTCCATTTAGAGACACATCGCCTATAACAAATCAAATATCTCGACCATATAAGGAAACTGGGACAACGCAATCTCTTCCATCTAGTACTTCAACAAGACAAGAGCAACAAACAATACTTGACAGAAGAAGCACAACTGCTACTTCTACAACTACTGAAACACCATTCATGTACGGAACTCAAAGAACTACTATAACATTACCCATGCCAAATACATTAGATCAACAAACGACCGTGGAAACCACATTTGGAAGACAAACTTCACAACCGAAAACAAGTACGATAACACTACCAATGCAAACTACATTAGGTGAACAAAAAACCAGAGCAACTACATATGGAAGGCAAACCACAGAAAGTCGTCATACAACACCAATGCAAAGCAGCATGGTTAGTAGTTTAACCTACAACTACGATATTCCAGGTACTCCAGAACCTAACGAAACGATAATCACAGTGACCCCAATTCCCACACAACCTGTTGGGCAAAGTGCATTTGATGAATCTACAGTTAGGTCCTACGAATACACACAAGGCAGGTTAACCACCTTCAGCAACCATGAGTACACAACGGAGAAAAGGGAACCATCTACAGATAACACTCTATCAAGGACTACATTGATATTTCCTAGTACATCAGTGGGTGATACCACTTTTTCACCTAGAACAACTAATCCAGTAGCAAGTGAAACAACAAATTATGGCAGAACAACTCAGACATACACTGAATCATTACCAACAACAGAAAGGCGTTTCATCACACCTTCATTAAATACTTTAGTTACATACTTTGGTCCAGAAACTACCGAGTATAACAATATGGCTTACCCGTTAACTGAAACTATACAGTACCAATCTACAACAAGTCCTACAACTAAAATGACCACAGCAATATTCAAATCATCTAAGGCAACTCGATTATCAACAACAAAGTTGAAACCGACAACGACTAAAACCACTAGTAATGACTTCCTAGTGGAAGAAATATCAGATGAAAACGATTCAGTACCAATCAGTAAAAACAAGAGTAAATTTCAGGATTACACAGATGACGATATTTTCGGACCAGCTGAACCTAAACAAAAGGGAAAAAAATTCAACAGTTATAAACAACAACCGCGTAAAATATACAAAACTAGTTTCACTACTGAGCCCACAAGAACAGTAGCCAAAACGCCTAGAATTATTTATTCAGATTTTTTCGAAGCTTCAACTGTACCACCAACAACTTCACTGACACAATTTTATGCAGAATCGCAAAACAAGTACATAACTCAGCCTTTAGATTCAACAACACAACGAATGCCATTAACAAGTCAAAGTTACCTAACCTCAATCAGTTATAGAGTAAATAAAAAAAAGCCGACAGTTATAGGTGAACTAGAAGCTCTGCCTACTGTAAAGGCAAAATTGAGGAACTTAGTCAATGAAGAGAAACTACAACTTTTCAGAGCAGAATTACCAGAAATGGAAGAGAATCCACTGAAGAAGTCAAACGAAAGGGAAGCATTTGATAATGTTGCCCTACAACTGGTAAATCACGCTAGAAGTTTGGAATTGTTGAATACAAAACCAGGTGTGGAAAACAAGAATCCATTACATGAAAAAAAAAACATGAAATATAGAAGACGTTCATACATGCCAAAGACCAGAAAAAATCTAACTATCAAAGCGAAGAATAAAAAAGAACAATAACTGCATTTCAGAAAGCAATAATACTTTCGCAACAATGAAATTAAGCTTTGTTCAATATCTTGTGATAGAGCAATTTATTTTTATAGAAGTAAAATACACTTGTTAGTGAAATTTATATTCGGATGAATTCCTGGCGAGAATCTTACTGGGTGTTCATTTTCAATAGAATCAAGTCGATTTATTGCACTAGTGAGTAGTCCTGACATTTAGAATTATTTTTCAATTTACTGAACTAAATTTTTTATTGTAATATATTGAATCTATAATTTTAATGAAAAATCGACTGAAATTCCTCTTGGATTGATGTAACCTTAGTAATGATAACATTAAATATTATTTTCTACGTAACGAATTAAATATTTCTTCAAACTGAGCATGAAAGATTTTTTACCGGAAAATTCTGAAACATGCAAAATCAATTAGAAAGCAATAATATATGCCAAAAAAGTATAATGATTAATTGTGTGTAATTATGTGTCTTACATAAGTTGTAAATATATTTTTATTTAATATGGATTTTTCAATACTCCTAATCTTGCTTCCCTCTGCATAACACAACACAAACTTTCTACTATACAGTGTACAATCATATAGGAAGCCTTCACTAATTGTTTTGATTTCATCTAGCCCAACTAAACTATAATTGACTAGCCCGTATGGTCAACTGATTACCGCTCAACAGTTTTGTGTAGAAGTGGCTGCAATAATACTTCCCAATTGTTTTTGTTTCTTGTATTTCTGTGAATTAGTTCAACAATGCCACAAACGTTCATGAAATTGATACAAAGGCGTTAAAATATGAGCGCGAATATCAAGAACATGAGGAAAGTCCTGTAACAACCAAAATGGCTGATATTGAGGAAGACCTTATGAAATGGGGAAGAATGAGCCAACAACTATGGTCCATAACAATATCAGTTAGAGTGAGTCACAGTGAAGTCTGGAACACTAGTAGATGAGAACCAAGATGTCCATACCATTATAAATGGTTACTAAATACCAGAAGAACAAAAATTTTACAGAGTCGTTTTAGGATACAGACCAATTCATACGTAGAGGTACAGGAGTGATTAGTTTTCATAATGCCCAGGTTTGGTCAATAGTAAAATGCAAAAAAGACACCTTTGAGACGCAGCATATGCATTTGGAAATTGAACATTCGTCTATTCATTCTAAGAACAATGAGATGAAGTCAGTTGAAAATATTGATCGAAGTCTCAAGTTATGGGGGAAATATAGTTAGATTTCAACGTTTCTTTTGTAGGAGCTATGTCATAATGATATTAGATTATTACGTGGCTGATATCATGGTTTCTAATGTCGCTGCTATCACCTTCGATAATTGGTGAACAATATGGTTTCTGTGCAGGTCGGAGTGCAGAACTGAATCTAATATCATATACAACATATATTGCAGAGGCATTGGAGACGGGACTGGAGGTGCACTCAGTATACACTGATTTCGCTAAGGCCTTTGATAAGGTGCCGCACAATATCATGATTGGTAAGCTGAGGGCATTTATGGAATTTCTGGTCCAATGCTTGAGTGGATTCAGAGTAACATGGTGGGCCGTATCCAGAGGGTCAAGGTTAATAACTTTATATCTCGTGAGATACTGGTAACCTCTGGAGTTCCGCAGGGATCGCATCTAGCGCCGCTGATTTTCAATCTCTACATTAATGATGTGGCATCTTGTTTCACTTCATGCCGCATACATTTATTTGCGGATGATCTGAAGGCATTTAAGATCATTTCAAGACCTGCTGACTGTCTGGATCTCCAGCGAGACATTGATAGATTTTTGGGGTGGTGCGAGTCTGGGGGGATGGAACTGAATGCATCTAAGTGCGGACTCATGATTTTCTCCCGAAAACGAGTGAAAACCTGTTATTATTATGTCATTAAGGACGAGATTCTTGTAACATGCGAGACAATAAAGGACCTCGGTATCGTACTTGTCCCTGAGCTGTCCTATGCTGAGCACATCAACTCAATTGTAAACAAAGCTTTTAGAATGCTCGGGTTCTTAAAGAGGAATACTCATGATTTTCATTCCATCCGTACGCTTAGAATTCTTTTTTGTAGTCTGGTTAGATCTCATCTCGAGTATGCATCCTCTGTGTGGAGTCCATATTATGAGGTGCATTCTGCAAGAATCGAGAGAGTACAGAGGAAGTTTCTTCGTCATATTAATTTTAAATTCTTCAATAATGAGCGCACCTATCTGGACCTATATCGCGATGTAGGTCTACTTCCATTGGAGACTCGCAGGGTTCACCATGATCTACATTGCCTTTTTAAAATTTTCAACTAAATAGTCGATTGTCCTCAGCTAACTAGTAGAGTGACTCTGAGTGTTCCTCAGGTCAGAACTCGTAGCCATCAGCCTTTTCATGTACCATTTTGTCGTACAAACTATAGTAAAGGTACATTTTTCCCTAGAACCATGTCGTTGGCCAACAAATTTCCTGAATTGGATTTCTTTTGCACAGAAAAAAGGTTCCTCGGCCAGTTGCCTCGGGTTGTTTCGGTTTGTTATCCGTAAGAGTCTTGTTGTCTGTGTTAAGGTTTTAAGTATTTATTTATGTAAAATATTTTATTGGAGACTTTGTCTCTGTATTGTAAGAAAAATGTATCTTTTGTCCGTCAATAAATATTATTATTATTATTATTATTATTACGTGATTTTTTCGGCTCATTTTTTCATTCTTTTATACAACAGAAAGTGAAGCATACATTATATATTACATTAGGGTCCTGTAGCGGTTAACAAACATCTGAAGTTCTGAATAAATATCGCTAGCATTGGCCAAAAATGGTTTAGAAAAAACCCTCCTGGCCTTATGAACAACAACATTTACTTTTTAAATTTAAATAGAGGGGATTTCTGAGAACAAGAGTAATTACCTTTAAAAATTGGTGCAAATGATTTCTTCAAGACATATATGAGGCTACAGAGGAGTATATTGGTGAGAATGGACTTTTGAAAGATTATGTATTATTCAGGATGAATGGACTGGCAGAGACCAAAGTTCAGAGCAATCCACAGAGTGTGATTTCATCAAAGTTGTATAGCTACACACCTGTTTCATCCTTTTGAGGAGTCATCAGTGAAGCATAATTCATCGATGATGAAAAAACACTACAAAGAAACCGGTTTCATCTAAATCCAGCAATCACTTCCGGGTACAAAGTAGACAGAAGTGACACCTGACGTTCAATCAACCTAGCTCCTCGCTGCGCCTCCTCGATCCCTGCATATATTCTTTTCTCCTTCGTGGTGATCCGCAAGTACTCCGTTTGGAGTCTCATGTAGTCCACCACTCGGGTTCGAAAACGCCCAGATTAAAACTGCTATTCCTTTCATCCTGAAATACTAGTGGTTAGATTTCCTAAAGCGTTATTCTCTTGTTATGTATTGTTTTTAATTTATTTATTTTTCTCCTCTTGTCGTTTCATTTTTAAGGTTGAGTTTTGGGTTGCCCAGGAGAAACCCCTCCGTTTTTTGACGAAGGAATCCAACTTGAAGAAGGAAATGCCCATCAATATTTAAAATTTCAGCCGATTTTGTAAACAATTTCAAATTTAACAAATCACAACACTCACAGGAAGACAGGGTTTTTTCCTGAGGAGTTTCCCTAAGCTCTTGTATCATGCTTCGAATTGAATGGTACCTCGTTACAATAACGTCTGCCAACACTTTTGAAGCTCTCAATCAAAAGAATATATATTATATAAGTACAGCTATCAATGTTTGTGATATATAGAGAATATTATGTAGGTCAAGTGGCTGTCTATTGTTGTAGCACACACAGGTGCCTTGGCACCTAGGTGCTTTGTAATGTGATCTTGTAGTCATAAATAAAATTAAAATAAACTGAAATGAATATTATTATTATTGAATGTAGCCCAGTCGAAATAATTCTAATTCGTTATAAAGATTATTTCAAGTTGATGACTGCATAAAGATAAATATATGAATGGAACACTTACCAGCGCCATCTTGTGAGTACTTATAGTATGGTTCAGGTTTCTGTGGTATGAAGCAGCTGAAAGAATCTGGTAGAATTTCCCTTATACGTTGCCAGTAAGACAATCTGAAAAAATTATAATAACTTATTAAACTCTTCCCGTCCTTTCATAATTTCCTTAAAATTGAATGTACAAGTTCCATTCCCCTTTGAAGCGAATTCGCATACCAGGTACATAAGCAAAGATAACACACATTCAGACCTATTCTGTTGGGTTATTGCTATAAACATTGCTGCTCAAGTCATATTGTTATCTACCTAAGTACAACAATATGTCTATGGTGTTGAGTATTCCGTTCGGTCTGTTATAGTAATGTTGGTTATCAATTTTGTCTCAGCAATATTGCTATCAAATAGTTCAAAAATCAGGGATTTGAGTGCAGGTAACACTTTATTTTATGACTTTTTTGTGAAAAAGAAGTAGAATTTAACCTTACTTGATAAACATTTTGTCAGTTTTTCTACGGTTTTTCGTTAATCCTAACCTAATATATCCTATTCTCAAATGTCAGGATAGCGAAAAACTAACAAGTCTCAAACCAGATTGAGTTATTGATTAATTTCCTGGAAACACAACGAATATTGGTAATCGCTACCATGACTGAAAAATTGAAGACTTCCAAACACCTAAACAAATGTAGAATTTTAATTTTTTTCTGCCAGTCACTCAGTCTTCAAATGCACATCTCTAGGTGAAAAGGAACAGTATTGCTCCTAGTTTGCTTATGGATTAATTCCCGCAGCTCTTCAATTGAATCAAAAGCAGCCATCTTAGGCTGAATAGTTTAGTGAACTTTTCTGTTGGCAAATCAAAGGGATTACTGATGTCAGTCTTGAGAGTTAGAAGTTCCCTCAAAATCAAACATTTCCTTCGATCAATATATACGATTATGCATACTATATTTATTAAAGGACCTATCTATTTTCAATATTTTTGATCTCTTGGAAAAAAAATTAAACAAATTCTTTGCCATATTCAAAATCTTGTTTTGCTCTTGGCAAGTACTCTATTATGAGTTTGCTGAGATACCAATATGGATAACAAGATTTCTTTAAAAATTATAGATCATAATAGCAATGTTTCGAATCTTGATGTGGAAGCAATACATTTTTCATAGGAATATTGCTATTGACAAACAGAATAGATTTGATTAAATTATGAATATATAGAGTATGTTACACTATGACACATAGATTTTAAACAAGAATTAAACATCAGTATGGTACCAAAATTAAGTTTACTTCAATAAAACATCTATTTTTTTAAATTACAGACTTCAATTACTTTAAGGGCCAGTTCCATAATAGAACGTAAAGTCGACTTTTTCGAAAAATGTCTCCTCTACTGAGGAAACGTGTCCCATAAACCCACTTTAATGTTAAACGAAGCATTAAGTTGAAATATTGGCACTTTACGGCAAGAAAAGGATACTGTTTGGGCGAGCGCATGCTTTTTTATTAAACATAACCTTATTCATTGTTTGATTTCTTCGTTTTCCTATACTTTCATGTGGGATGAGGGCTAAATTAACAACTACAGGGGTAAGAATAGTCGCTACAGCTGTTCTGTACAATGTCTCTATGAGGAGGAAGGGCATGCTTCAGGATTAAGGAAGTTAATTTGATCATAGCTCATCAATTGAGACAATTAATAATAAAATGAACATTTCGCCAATTTGATATGTATGATAATATCTTTGTTATTAATTTATACATATTTCTACATTCAAAATAACTTCAACAGTTAACGTCATTAGTGGAATTATTTAACCCTTTGCGGCCGCCTTTAGAAAAAGATGCATAAAAAAGGAAAGAACATAAAAATACAACAACGCGGAAGGTACTGAACATTCGTTTCCAAGTAAACGGTATATTTTTGCGTCATGTACAAGAAGACGTAAAAATCGGTGGTAAGCTTCACTAACCACAAAGCAGAATCGTGAATGAATTTAATATTTGTTGTCTCTGTTTGTGTGTCTAGTATACCACGAAGCTTGAAAGGGTTAAAATAACTTTAACATCATTATAGATATGTATTCTCAATTTTATTGTATCATTTGAAGTCTGAGTGGTTTCTCAGTCTCGATGTACGTTGATGGAGTTCTAATTCCACCCTCATTATTTTCGCCCTTATATCCAGACAATGAAAACAACAAATGAAAATTAGTTCTATTTTTAATTTCAACATACGAAAATTCATTCCATATTTAAGTTCAATTTCAATTCCAGATTTTTTTATTGTATGAGCTCTTTTCACATGTTCATCAATTATATCTTTCTCCGCAAAGAGAATCCAGTTGTCAACACTGCTCTTCAACACTGAAAGCAATGTTTCTCCTTTTATCTTCCAGTATTTTTATCTCGTACTATTCTTCGCCAACATCAAGTTGAATTTCAAATTCAAATAATATAACCTTGGTTTATTTAATATCTGTACGCAGAATACTGATTCAAATTCTTGTTCTCAGAGAATTTGGCATGAAATCTAAATTGAAATATCCCCAAATGTGTATCGGGTGTCTCAAATTCGTTGTTTAAAAGAACACAAGTTTGTATTATAACTCGAAAAGTAACCACAATGAAGATAAATTGGTAACACCAGTAGATTCTACTAAAAAAAGTGCCTGTAGAAGGTTTTTGTTTCAAGATGATAGCTTCAGTATTAAAGAAGTTATGAGTACTTTTCACTTCACGCCATTTTCCAATTTTCGCTCATAACTCTAAAACAGTTGAACTTATAAGGTTGCGGTTTTTACCAAATTGATTCTCTCAAAAATCGAGACCGAAAATGTGCCATCCATTTTTTTCTAGCTCAAAGGGATCCTGAGATCCCCTCACTAAACAACGAATTTGGGACACCCGATACATAAAAACACTAGTTGTCAGAGTAGCCAACCATAGGGAATAAAGCAGTGACGTATAAAAGGAAACTTTAACAAAGAGATGGCTTATGGAACTAGAGCCACTTTAAAGGAGCCTTAACTTAAAGGACGCTTTTCAGGTTGATTATGGAACTGGCTCTAAGCAGAATCACAGTAAGCATGCAAAACATTTTTTTTTTAAAACAGTTCGTAAATCTTATGAAATGTAAAAGTTGTAGTTAAAATAGAGGAAGGCTTACCTCATACATTTTAGCATCACTTCCCTGATGAATTTTGGTTTTGGATGTTCAGGATCCAAACTAAGACACGAATCCCAATCCTCCCATGTCCACCTATATTGAAAGTTGCTCAAATGATACG
Source organism: Halyzia sedecimguttata (assembly GCA_937662695.2). NCBI lineage: Eukaryota > Metazoa > Arthropoda > Insecta > Coleoptera > Coccinellidae > Halyzia > Halyzia sedecimguttata. The sequence continues at coordinate 37,409,127 of OW569417.2, forward strand.
AAAACCAATTAACAAATCTATCAAAACAGGAAACGTTCATCGTGTCTATCCTCATGAACAACATTTCAGTGGCTTGGGCCAATACTTGCGGCATGGTCGCCGGTTGCAACTTGCAGAGTTCAATGAGAATCGAACCATAACATATTTCTATGTATCTAGGAGTCGGCATGTTAAAAAGTTCAGCAAACATCACTTCAACGATGCAGTATTCTAGCGGTATCTTCAGTTTGTACGGGAAATCGAGGATATGGGCAGCGCAATCCTTCCGTTCTAAATGATACATTTCAATGATGGAGTGTAAGTGTTCCTCTATGAGAAAACGTTCAATGGAATGGGCTCCCGGCAGAATTGGTCCTTCTGGACAGTCAGTGTAATCGAACAATCTGGAATAAAGAAGAAAATTTATTTTGACACTGATTTCTTGCAGATGCCATTGTATTGTATTATTATACTGATCCTCCTAGGTCTTCCCTGAGGAGTCAGCAGAATCAGTTGGGTTCTGTGTAGGCTTTGTTACTGTGTGCTTACGCCACATTAGGCACAGCACTGTTAATTTTGACCCAACAGTGAATAGTGGCGATTACTTTGGTTAGAAAATTTCTTTCCTTGCCTCGGGATTGAACTTGGGATCTTTGGTTCCTCAGTCAAATGCTCTATCACTGAGCTAATCGCGCTACACAATGGTGCACCATGATGAAACATTTTTAATAATAGAAATATCATTTAATGGAAAGATAAAAGTTCATACAAAAATGATACATCCCTTCGTATTTTTTTTAACTGGTTTTTATTGCTTCCCGAACACAAAACTATGCAGGAATTTCCCCATTTTGAGTACAAAATTTTCTAGTCATACGATTCTCATGAATATTTCGTCAGTATTTTCCAACTAACTACCGAATTACAATTCGATCAGTTTTGTAATATTTGAGTTATTGGAAAAACAAAATTTCAGGTAGCTATAACTCCAAAACCACTCATTCGGATTTGCCTATTTACGAACTTAAACACAATATCCAAGTATGATTAAATGATTTGCATATTTTTTGTAAGATTATTTTTTTATATCAAACAAAATATACAATTCATTCAATCATAGAATTAAGTTTGACCTTGGATTCTTCATCAGTGGGTCGAAACTAAACGTTGAGGACCAATCACGGCCAAAAATGCGAAAATTACAAGACATTTGGGCGAAATGATAGGCGTTCAGGGTAACAAGCGCGCCAAAAAAGAATAACACTACAATCGGTTGGATATTTTTAATTATTGTGCGTATGTTCTGGGGAACATCGCGTTATCATTTTGTCCAAATGTCTGTAATATTTGAATTTTTCCGAAAACAGTCTCAAACGATTGAGTTCCACTCCCTGATCAAGAATTCGAGGTCACATTTGATTCTGTCCATTGATGTTGCCACGATAACTTGAAAACGGAAAGAGATAACGACTTGAAATTTTCAGGGTAGGTGGCGCATCCCTATAGGACGGACAAGTTCGTTAATGGGCATAATCGGTCCCACGGTTTCCGAGTAATAATTTTGTCTACAACCAATACTAATCCGACCGAATTGAAACTTGGCGAGTAGTTGTAGAATATAAACCTAAAGACGTTTGTGAAATTTTGTGAATATCGTATTGCTGGAAAATTTTAAAAAAATTATTAAAAAATATTATTTACGTCACGATAACCTGAGAACGGAAAAAGATAGTGCCTTTAAATTTTCAGGTAAGGTTGAGAATCTTAATGCGCCATTTGAGTTCGTTTATAGGCATAATCGGCAAAACGGTTTTGGAGTTATACCCATCTGAGATTTGGTTGTTATTTTCTCAATAACTCGCAAAATACAAAACCGATCCGTTTCAAACATGGTTATTAGTTGTAGAATGGCAACGCGAAAATTCTTGCAAAATTTTGTGAGGATCGTATAACTAGAAAATTTTTTAAAAATCATAGAAAATTATTGAAAAAAATTCTATATGTCAGAAACTATTTGTCCAATATCGCTGAAATTTTGCGAGAGCCTTCACAACCTAACTCTATTACCAAGTTTCTAGTTTGAACGGATTTATATTGTTGGAGATCCGAACAGCCTTGTGTGAGTTCAGTAGCTGGATGGATGTGCGTTGCCTCGGCAACTCTTGAATGAAAGGAGATAGGGGCTTGCAAATTTCCGGATAGGTTGCACATCTGAATGGAAGAGTTAAGTTCTCTGTTGGCCATAATCGGCCCAACGGTTTCGGAGTTATACCCATCTGGAATATTATTTCCTTGATATCTCAAAAATATAGACTCGATCGAATTGAGGCTTGGTAACTAGTTGTAGAATATCGACATAAAGACGTGTGTAAAATTTTGTGGGGACCGTACCACTAGAAAACTTTTACAAAATTACGAAAAAATGGTATGTTTCTCATGATTCCTTGAGAACGGAAAGAAATAGCGACTTGCAGTTTTCAGGATAGATTACGCATCTGAATACGACATTTAAGTTCGTTAACTAGCATAATCGGCCGAATGGTTTTGGAGTTATAACAATCTGAAATTTGGTTGTTATTTCCTCAATAACTCAAAAAATACAAATCCGATCCAATTCAAATATGATTATTAGTTGTAGAATGCCAACGCGAAAATTCTTGCAAAATTTCGTGAGGATCGTAGTACTAGAAAATTTTTAAAAAATCATTGAAAAAAAAAATTGGTTCAAGCACTGACGTGAAGTCAGAAGCTTTTGCGCGTATGTCCTCTTGTCCATTCTCCTTTATTGGACACTCTTAATCGAATTTACCATGGTGAATTCTATTGTGTGTTCTCCTGTATTGGACACTCTAAATCAAATTTACCATGGTAAATTCGGAGTGTCCAACACAGGAGGCTCCTGACTTCACGAAAAAAAATAAAATTGGTTCAAGCACTGACGTGAAGTCAGGAGCTTTTGCGCGTATGTTCTATTGTCCATTCTCCTATATTGAATTTATCATGGTGAATTCTATTGTCCGTTCTCCTGTATTGGACACTCTTAATCGAATTTACCATGGTAAATTCGGAGTGTCCAATACAGGAGAACAGACAATAGAATTCACCATGGGTAATTCGATTAAAAGTGTCCAATAAAGGAGAATGGACAAGAGAACATACGCGCAAAAGCTTCTGACTTAACGTCAGTGCTTGAACCAATTTTATTACTATTTATGTTGTTGACTGACACTTCTTATCGCCGCCCGGAGAAGTACCAGGCTTAGTTTCTGCATAAACGTTGTGTGTAATTTTGTTTTTTAGAAGTGAATTATGTCAATAACGTGTAACGTGTCAGTGAATCAGTCTATTGCATGATAAATTAACTTTTTTCCTCAGTACCAAAGTTCAGTACAAATCTATGTTGAAAATATTGTAGATGTATTTTTTAAAATAAATTGGGAGCATTATATATATTTCTTTCTTTCTTTCCACAGTTTAGTCGATCATGTGGAGTATTTATTTATTTATTTATTTAGCAGAATCAGAATATTACACTACATAACATATTATATCATAAAATCAGAAAGTAGTTAAAGATCATGCACCTAAGTGACCAAACACTTGTGTTGTGCAATTCCAAAAACACATAACACTATTGTAGACATTTTCCAAACATGTATGAGCAAAAGTTTCAGCAATTTACCATTTCTATTCTACACCAATATATTTATAAATTTTGTGTAATTTCGAAAAATAAATCTCCTAGCTTCAACCGAAAAACACTTGAACTCAGTGATAAGCGTAATATCTCTTGGCAAGAGATTGCACGCTTTGGGCATGGTGTGAACAAAAAATCGATGGCAAATACCCTTCTTGAATCTTTGGGTCGACAAGAACCCCCTAGCAGCACCACAGGTTTGATATATCGAAGGCATACAATTACTGAAAAATTTGTTTCTGAAAGCATGTAAACATAAATAAAAACATAATGTGAACATTAATATGTAAACATAAATAAAAACATAAATAAAAACATATAAATGTGTATCACATGTAAAACCGTTCCTTATTCGTTACATCACTATTTATGTATTCAGTGTCATCTCATAAGCCTCTGTCATAATCTAATAATATTTTTCAACTCACCTGAAGACAACCCAAGGCATAGGATATTCAAATGAATCCTGATGTGGCGGAGGTACGATAGAAGGCAAATTATGTTGTAGGGCTTCACACAATGTAGAATCAAAGGCTAAATAGGGCCTTGGAATATGCTTTTCCTGCCAATTATCTTGACGCAATTTCCTTATTTGAGACCAAAGGCAATCAAGGTATTCTTCTTGGGGATGAGGTACATCTACTGCCCAAACTCTTAGTGCATTGTGGTGCTTCTTATTACGTTTATTCAAGAATACCTCAATTTGTACCAAGAGATGTTCTAATGCTTGTTCTTTTTTTTCGTATAGTTCCCTTCCAACCCACGGTAATGTACTCAACACTGCGAAGCAGTACCAATCTCGGCGGACCTGTACACAAGAAAATATAGACTATGAATTTTTCCAAATACTACAGAGAAATGATGATCATTCAATAAAAAATCTTGGATTTACATTATCCACAATAAATACAGTAGACAATTTCGGATAATGCGGAAAATGGCGAAAATCATCAACTATGATGTATTTTGTACAGGAAAAATTTATTTAATTTTCATTTAAATAATAAACAACAAAACAAATATATAAGTCATAAGTATTAACTTAAATGTGATGTATGAATTGGAAAAAGTAACTATGCTTTCATAGATGTAATAAATTCTAATAAAACCCAATATGTACTCTTATGCATTCACATACCTAATACACAACGAGTAAACATGTGTTTTTATTGCTTCACAGAACAGTAAACAGATGTGTTGTATGTTATACTGACAAAAAATATTACAATTTCGGATAACGTGGAGGTATCGTAAGAATCATTTCAGATAATCCGGTTCGTATGTCGTCGATAATGCAGATTTCACATAATCGCGATTCAGATAATTTGGAGACTACTGTACTTATTTGAATATACTAAATCAGCTCTACAAATATTCTATGTAGTTAAGAAGTAATATTATGCTTAGTTGCAACTGTCAAAGGTTATAACATTGAGCTTTTAAATAGTTTCAAATATGATATCCGAATAGTCTTATTCCTGGTTCAAAATAGTTCCAATATATACAATTAAAGTAATGTAGAATCTCAGAGAAAACAGTGAATGTGTATCAGTCAAACAAGAACATACTGGGTCTTCTTCTGAAAAGAGTTGAAATATTTATTCATCGTAGAACTCCCATGTTCAGAATCAATCAATTTAATATCTTATCATAGAACGTTCACTTAAATTTGAAATCCAAGTGCTTTAGATGTACAAGAATTTGCAAAATACAATTTATTATCTCACCCTAGGCACATTTTCTTCATTGGCACAGTCCATCATGTTATCCAACAATTGCAAAAGGGACGTAGCAGAGATAACATGGCAATTGACCAAGTCAGCAAGGAATCGTAGGGCATATCTTGCAGCATCCCATTTGCAAAGCTTCAATGATTCTTTGAAAGTACGAACCATGTATTCTACAAATTCTCCTCCAAAATTGAAATTCTTTGCGTTGAGCAAGCCAACCAATGTTGTATAGATGGTGCATTTTTCAGGCATACGAATAGCACAGTCTGTGAGAATCCTAAGAATTTTTATTCTGAAAGATTGTAAATCTGCCTCAAGTACTCCGGCTAGTCCCTCTAAATTCGACTCTAGAGATGACGTACTTTTTTCACCAACTCGTAGTATAAGAGACTCTAATCTATCTTCTATCTCTTGATTTTCGGAAACCCTTCGTCTCTTACGATACACACGATCTACAAAAATATTGTTTTAGAATTTTATGTAGGTTAAGAAAGAGAAAAGTTTATACCGTATCCGTCGTCCTCATCATGTGCTCTTCTTCGACTCATTATTTTCTTTAATCAAAAGAAAAAGTCTTGAACGATAAAATATGCTTATTTGTATTGTAAAATTATTTACAAATTATCATACCGGAATATGTTGATGTGTTTGATGTTTGCAGTGCTGCCAGAGTATTTCAAACTATAGTAACAGATGATCATCGAAAATAGTAACAGATCCAAGAAAAACGTAACAGAATTATCATTAACCTAAAAATTAATGAATTTGACTCTGTGCTATTGAAATTTCATTTATTGAAATTTGGAATAATATATTATTAGTGTTCTGTGGAAATAATTCTGAACATTCAAAAATAAACACTTACAAATTACATTTCGTCTGAAGGAAAATCCGATTTGCTTCAAATGGTAACAGATTTCTGCTCAGAGTAACAGAGTAACAGATTACTTTCGATAGTAACAGATCTGTTACAATTGTAATAGATTGGCAACACTGGATGTTTGTTGAACGACAAGCTAACCTCAATCTGGAATTTTGAGTCCACAGCTTGAACCACAGAAACTAGTTATTTTTCTTTTATATTACCCCTACCTTCCAAATTAAACAACCAAACTAGCATTTCTTCACAATATTGATGCAATGCATTGTATTGTAATGCAAGAATATTCCATCCAGCAATTCACAAGCGATACTATTTTCAAGGACTTGTACGACCAACTCAACGAAAACTAGCACTTTTTGGGCGCATGTTCTAGGGGAACATCGTCCTATCATTTCGTCCAAATGTCTGTAATTTTCGAATTTCGAGCTGAAAATTGGCTAATAGACTAATTCGGACTCCCTGATCACGAATCCGGTGTCAGATTTTTGGGTGCCGTATGGCCGTAGGCACGATAACAGGAGCACCGAAGGTCCTATCGACTTCAAACTTTCAGGGTAGGTTTCTGATCAAAATGCGACGGTTAAGTTCGTTAACGGGCAAAATCGGCCGGACGGTTTAGGAGTTATAGACATTTAAAATTTTGAGGTTATTTCCCTGATATTTCAGGAACTAAAGAAGATGTTGAATCGAAACTTAGTAGTCAGTTCGAGGATATAAACGCGCAACTTTTGGCAAAATTCTGTTATGATCGAAACGTTGGTAATTTTTAAAAAAATATTTCTTTTAATTTTTTCGAAAAAAATTTTTTTTTTCGTGAACTATTCATCAGATTGCAACAAAAACTTGTACTAACGTCAATTGTAGTATTTTCCAACATTGTGCAAAATTTTGGCTCTATACGATTTCAATTTCTGGAGATATAAGACAAAATGTGTCAAATTTCCTGGGTCTCTCTCAGTATTTTCATCGATTATTCTATGAACTCTTTGAATTCCACCGAAAACAAATTCAAAGACATAAACATAAAGAATCAAGTCATAGTTTAGACGTCGAAAGAAGGACGATGTTGATCGACTTGAAAAGGTACCTATTTCAAGAAATGCAATAATGAAATGCTTAATTTATGGATATAATATTATCTAAGTATTGTTGGAATCGGGCAGTTGAAAATTTTTTAATAAAAAAATTTGTACCGACGTTAAATCAAGCATTCTACACGAGTGTGCAAAATTTCAGTTCGATACGATCTCAATTCCAGAAGATATTGCTTAAAATTCACATTCCAGCGTGTTTTGACGTTCTATGGTCACAGAAAATCGTCACAAAAATCTATTTACCTCATTTGACGGCTGTTTGTCAAATCAATTAATTCCAATAATTGATGTCAGATTTCCTACATACCAAGTTCAAACACATTTTATTATATGGAAAACACTTATTATGATCACGTTCTACAGGAATTGATACTAAATAGAAGCTAGATGAAGATTATTGTAATGGAAAATTTGTGTTCCAGAATAATATTAAGGTATTCAACATGATACTGCTTTTTTTCTTTACTGGTCAGTACGGGCCACAAGGAACATGCGCCCAATAGCTCCTGTCCACAGGGCTTGAACCCATTTTATTCATTTATACAGTTATTCCGTCGACATTAACACAGATTAATCTGTGACATAACTTGACACCCCCCCCCCCCCATAGGTTTCGAGTGAGCTTAGACAAACGTCCATCAAATTAGCCCAACACTTTAATTTTCATTAACTATTTTGAAAATATATAATTTCGTAAACAAAATTTGATTCTATAGCTTGTTGAGAAAAGTACATTACTGAATCTGTTTCAACAGAAATAAATCTTAAGAAATTTGCCAAAGCATCTAAACCTAAACACAGGCGAGAATTTCGCGTAATTTTTAGGTCCCCAAATACATTGGAAATTCGGCATTGGTCATATCCACGGATGGATTATAATTAAAAATTCTCGCCTAACCCGATTAAAGTGGTCTCTTAATCATTCTGTCAGTTAGATCTCAACAATTCGATTTGAGATTTTCTTGCCAATGATGAATGGAATTGGATTAATGGATATTTATGGAATGTTCAGTAATAATATTTCAAGAATGGGCGATGATTAAATGATGTATAATCTTATACCTCTACCATTGATATTTTGAAGTAAACATCACAATTTCCCTGAAAATCGCTCATTCAAACAAGAATTGAATATTATGATAACACAAGAGTATTATTAATTCGAAATGATATTTATTCAATAATAACATGGATACGAATCTAGCCGCGTCATATCAAATGTCGCGTGATGATGAAACTTTCCTTATTTACGGTTTTTCTTTTGTTCGCGATTTCTGTTGATATATTAACCTCGAATGTTGAGTAATTTGGTACACCCTGTTTAAATATTTATAGTTCCCATACTAAACCATTTCCATAATGGGAAATATGGAATACTTAGCGTAAACATTATTGAGTTGTGCATAAATTTACGAAATTTTTTTTTCCTATCAGGTTTTCCAGAATTTTCGTTGACAACTTAAGGACTCTAGATGCACGCAAGCACTCTGCAAAACCGATTCGCTTCGCTTTATAGACAAAATGAAGGAATTTATTCAACATGCAATATGAACCGTTTCTCGCGACATTAATATTTCAATACTCTGTAGCACAATGATATGGATTCCTAATAATGAAGGAGAACACATTTTCGCGTCATTATAGAAATCGATAAATTAAAAATACTAGTTGATATATCTACCTATCCCACAGCCATCTATACAGGTAGCCTGGAACACAACTTCACAACTCCGCATTTGAACCTCCCTTGTGGGCCTACTGCAGACTGTTTCAATCTTAAGGCTGGTTTATGCTGGCTGGTAACTTTAACTTATCCCCTAACTTAAAAATTGCAACATAGATTTTCAACGATATGGTTGATATTGAGGCTGAATAATCCGTTTACTTATTATTAATGCTAATAAATAATAAGTTAACGGATTATTTAGTCTGATAGTAAACCATAACACTAAAAATAAATGTCTATATACATTATATATATATGATTAAGTTAAAGTTACCAGCCAGCATAAACCAGCCTTTAGACTAAAGAAAGAGACTATCGTATATTTCGAATTGAAAATATAAGGGAAATATTTGAAACAGATATTTTCTTTGGAATCCCTGGAAGAATACACGCGATTCGAGACCCTGCTTGGTCAATAAATTAAATAGCTGTATTTCTATGCACAATGATCTTGAAATAAAGTTATTGAAATAATTGTCATTTAATTCATTGCTTCAGCAAGCACCACGTGAAGGCTGTAGGGTACGCCGAATATTGCCGTACATATTGAAAATCATATTCAATTTTCTAATTTTTTGTTTCATATCCATTTGTTTGATAATATGATATTAACAATGTTATTCCTCATTTTTACATAATTCTCTATTCTTTATGGTAAGTTAAAGAAAAACTATTGTTTCTTATCCAACGTTTCGAATTTTAATAAATTCATCATCAGGGCTCTGTAACAATGGGTATTACATTAATAGCTTTTGATATAACTAAAATGAGAAACGAGAATGCCAACAACAATATTGGAACATTTTCAGTGAATTAAAATATTAATAAAATTTAAATTTGCAATTTTTAAAAAAATATAGACTTACCAAAAAGCAGTCTCTCCGAGATAAACTATTAAGATATAGCACGAAAACAGACATTTTAGATACATGTTCAGTTTACAGGACAACAACTTAAAATCGAGCACGAGACAAACGAATACTGAGATGAAATCATAAAATGACCGTGAATCCGTAGGTATGGTTCTTGTACATATTGATAGAAAAACGGTAGTAATTGAAAACAACGTATACTGACAAGAATCATTTCGATAACCGACTTATCAGGTTAAAGTATAGGCTGTATTCAACCCCTCTATCTCTCTTCTGGTATTAACACTGTCTTGGTGAAAAATGTGTATCATTTCACTGAAAAGTCTTTTTGACAGTGAAGATTTCCGATCAAGAATGATGGGCTTTCCAAAATCAAAAGCATGAGTATTTTCTCTAGTATGTTCAACTAAGGCTGTGAGATTTTTGACATTCAACTTTTTTGTGTCTCATTTTAATAAATGTTCTGAGATACTAAAACATATTTTCGTAACATCTAGATGTCTCGAATACTTATTATTTGAAAAATCTCCTTTTGTGAACATATGCCACAACATTTTATTACGTTTTCAAAATAATCAGTTTCTCACATTGGAAAGTTAAGAAAATGGAATCTGACTTAGTCAGGACAAAAGAATATCGTCGTTGCGCCTTCAAAATGCGACATGTGACTTTTGATAAATTGTGCATTCATATCATATTTTCGATTTCGTACTTGTCGCTTTTCGATCAAATCCAACTGGAACCGAATCTAGTGTGATTATCACATGGCAGATTTTAACAAAATATCCAGCTTGCGCAGTTCTTAATCGAAATATACACTTAACGCATTTTGCACAATATATGCACATGTCGCGTTTTGAAGGCGCAACGACGATATGTTTCTCAATTAATTCCACTAATCATATTTCAAAATATTGAATTAAACCAAAACAAATTGTATAATACTATTTTCGATAGAACAAAAAAATCTCATGTCATAAAACTAAAACTTTTGATAGAAAAACAACACAATTCCGTTCCTATAACAGAAGGTAACAATTGGTTTATTAATAAATCTACCCACGTAATACCTCAAAATGTTCAAGAATTACTAAGTATGGGAGAAAAGTTCAATTTACCCTAAAATGAAAAAAAATTTCCTCTAAAAGACATTTTAATTGACGCAGAACACATTATAAATAATTTAAAAAATAATAAGGAAAAAATCGATAAAGGAATCAAAGTTATCAACACTTTAAAAAATTTCAGCAATTCGAATCAACTCAAAAACAACAAAAAACATACATAAAAAAGTTTTTGATGACATGAAGGCAACTCAGATTTTTCTTAAACAAAACCCGGAACAAATAATATCGAAAGCGGATAGGGGGAATATCACCGTTGCCCTTGACAGGGAAGATTTCAATGAAAAAGCTGTTGGAATGCTGAGTGATAATAATACTTATCACGTATTGAACAAAGACCCAACCATCAAAATACAGAACAAAACATTAAGTTAGTGAAAGAACTTTTAGATAACGGGTTTATAGATAAAATGGGTTCAAGCCCTGTGGACAGGAGCTTTCTGGCGCTCTAGTTCAAACAGACAAATTATATCTCCGAAAGTATTGGTTTCTCAGAGTTGAGAATTATATCAATGTATTCTTATGATAGAGCTGCATCATAAAGGAAATTCAATTCAAATAATAGTTTATTTATCAAGATTAAATGAGCAATCTGAGAATGAGAACTGCACCATGGAAGAAACCAAATTAAAATAGCTGAAATGAATTTGACTCTCTCTTATAGAACAGGATGAAATGTACGAGTATGAACACAGATCATATAATAAAGCTTAGATAGAATAATTATAGCATTCTGTGAAAATATAGAAGTAGGTACGATTCATTATAGAAATTTAGAACTTCATCTTAGCAGAAATTGAATTCAAACATCATAGAAGAATTTAAATTCAACAAGAGTGCCAAAAATTATCAATCCAAAACCAACAGACGAATTCTACCCAACAACGAACTCATCCGAGATATTCATTCCTCAATTCTATGATGAACGATAATATATATCTTTCCTAAAATCTACTCCAATACACCAATATTCCAGTTTTGATTTTAGTGGAGATATTCGGCATGAAAATATCAACCAACAAAAGTATGATATTATATTATAATTCTCATATTTATACGATTGCTGGAATGAATGACAATGAGACAACCTCATGTTTCAGGAAAATAAGTTGACATTAAAGCAATTCATAGAATACCCACAGAATAATTATATCATTCTGTGAAAACGTAGAAATACGATTTACATTGAAATTTTGAAAAATCATATCTCCGAAAGTATTAGTTTGTTAGAGTTCAAAATGATATGAATGGATTCTTATGATAAAACTGCTTATTGAAAAAAATTTAATTTGGAATTTGTTTTGTAAAAAAAAATTTTTTTTTGTTACTCCGAAACCATCTGTCCGATTTTGCCCAATAACGAACTTAGCCGAGATATTTATCTCCCAAACCTACTCTGAAAATTTCAACTGTCTAGCTCATTCCGTTCGAGAGTTATCGTGCCTACGGCCGGCCGGACGGCCAGACAGAATTAATTTTGGCCACGGATTCTTGATCAGTGAGTCGAACCAAATCCTTTAAGACCATTTTCATCGAAAAATTCGAAAATTACAGACATTTGGGCAAATTGATAAGCACTCAGTTCCGAAGGACTAGAGCGCCAAAAATGTGCGAAATATCTCACAACTGAAAATGGTGTGTTCCCTAAAATGTATTATTTACCTAAAGTTCACAAAAATTATGTTCCTTTGAGACCGATTGTTAGTTTTGTAGGTTCCCCAATTTACAAGCTTTCAAAATGGGTTAGCGAGATATTAAAACGAGGTTTTGAGAAGGATGGGTACCATGTCAATGATTCTTTCGAGTTTTCCAATTTTATTCGTGACAAAATAATTCCTGATAATTTTATTCTCATTTCTCTAGATGTTATATCTCTCTTTACTAATATTCCAGTTGACCTCACGATAACAATAATTAAAGAACGTTGGAGTAACATTTCGGACATCACAACATTGCCCATGGACACTTTCATCAGAACTTTTGAATTTTGTATTGATTTCAGCTATTTTAATTACAATGGAGTTTTCTACAAACAGGTATATGGCTGAGGTATGGGGAACTGTATGTCCCCAATTTGCGCCGATCTCGTTATGTCACAACTACAAAAACAATGCCTAAACAAACTATAATTTTCAGTCCCCTTTTTCAAAAGGTATGTGGACGACATTTTCATAGCAATTCCTATAGACAATAAATCCGAAATTCTTGATGTGTTCCAGAGCTTTCATCCAAAACTAAAATTTACTTTAGAAGAAGAAAAAAAACAATATTTAGCCTTTTTAGACACAAACGTTATTAAAACTCCGAACAACGTCTTGAAAGTAGATTGGTATCATAAACCAACTTTTTCAGAGAGATTTCTCAATTATCACTCACAACATAATTTCCAACAAAAAATCAATATCATCAAAAATCTGAAAAATAGAGCTCTCAAAATCTCTAATCCCGAATATCACTATAAAAATATTGAACAAATTAAAACATTTCTTTACAAAAACAATTACCCACCATCATTGACCAATAAACGACGACAAACAATCAAACAGGATAAACATCCAATAATAAAATACAACAAAATACCATATGTGAATAATCATTTTAGCGATTTTAGATGAAGAACAATCAAAAATTGCATTTTCAAACAATAGCACTATTGGACAAAGGTTTTTTCACGTCAAAAATAAAAAACTCCCACTGACCTACAATCGAACGTAGTCTATAAAATTAATTGTAATAACTGCACTAAATGCTATGTTGGTCAAAAAGGAAGATATTAAATAAAAACGAATCTCAGAACATGATAGAGACACAAAAAAGCGGATAAAGTTTTTCTTGAGTCATTTCAAGAATATTCCACCGTTTTAGAACATTATATTATTCTTCATCATTTCTCCTCAAACGCACCGTTTTCGAGATATTCTTCATTGAATGTTTTAAAATGGAAATTTCACTACTTTTATGGATCCGTCCCTGAGCGTTGGAATCCAGAATCAAGCTGTAAACCACGTTACCATGCCTTTTTCTCGTCCGCCAACAATGTCATAGATAATTTATATGCAGGAGTGTATTAGCACTTTGTGAAATCTTTAAAGGCTTGTAACTTTTTACCTGAGCCGAATCTGGAAAAATGGTGAATGAAAAAACTGTTTTATTTGATGTTTCGAGGAAATAGCGTTGTTTTTGAGTTGAGTTGTCTCTATCGTGGCCCTGGGGCCAATTTTTAAATAACTATATTTGTAAAATCTATATTAAATTACGTTTGGATTTGAAGAGTAGGCGTAAGCAATTACGTTCCCAACGGGAGTCCCATAACCGCATTTTTTCTTTATTTCGATCTACGTTAAAACTAATAGCCAGACTGTATCGATAGCCAGATTTGTTAAAGGACCTTGAAAAATATAAAAAGCACTGACGTGAAGACAGTACTCTTTGGCGCGCATGTTCACGTTTGCTAATTTGAATTGAATGATGGGAGTTTCAAGCTCGGTGGATAGAACGAGCTGGAGATCTGCCCAGAGGATACTGGACACCATTCACTGTCGGGTCATAAATTAAAAGTGCTGTATCTAAGCTGGCATAAGGATGGAGTAACAAAGTTGACAAAGAACATAACTGACTCTCCTTAGTCACACAAGCTCCTAGGAGCTTCTGAAGGATCTCCATGGGGAAGACTTGGGAGGGTCAGTATAATCATGATCATGTTTATAGCACGCGCGCCAATTGCAGATTGACTTCACAATGAGAAGAAGGCTAAAATAGCATTCAAATTTTATAAATTATGAAAGTGGATGAGGGCATACATGATGATCCGGAATTGAAGTCGATTCAGAAAAGCATATTTCGTGTATTTTGATATTTCGTGTTACATGCAAGAGACCCATTATTGAAATTTTGAAAAATTATATCTCCGAAAGTATTCTGTAGTTTGGTAGAGTTGAGAATGATATCAATTGATTCTTATGATGAAACTGCATCTTAGAAAATAATTAATTTGAAATGTATAAAAAAATGTGGCTACGGCCGGACGGCCGGACCTAATCGATTTTGACCACGGATTCTTGATCAGTTGGTCGAACCAAAGCGTTTAAGACCATTTTCAGCCAAAAATTTGACAATTACAGACATTTGAGCAAATTGATAAGCACTCTGCTCCGAGATATCGTCATGAACAATAAATAACTATTTTTAACCTGCACGAGATGTTTCCATAGGAATATCTTTTGAATTACGTTTGTCATAGTGACAGTTCTTTGTAATTCGTGTTCAAAAATGTTTGCCAGTTTAATAATGAAAAGATTAACACTTGAACAACGCAACCAAATATTGTGGAAATTAATATTCAAAATCAGTATTCACTCATACAAAAGTTGAATAATTTGAAGTTCTCAAGCTCTTTAAAAACACCCTTCACTTATGGAGCAAATTATAAAATTTAAATAGAGAATGGCTGCATATAGAAACCTTAAAATTTCCAGAGTGATATCCGTTGCTAGAAATCAGTCTGTATATGCAGGCAGTTTACAGTTTACCTCAAATTTTGACGCTCTTGTTCCTCGCTTATCAATTTGCCCAAATGTCTGTAATTTTCGAATTTTTGGCTGAAAATGGTCTTAAACGATTTGGTTCGACTCACTCATCAAGAATACGTCATCGAAATCGATTCTGTTCGGCCGTCTGGCCGTCCGGACAGCCGTTAATTCGATAAATCTCAAACGGAATGAGCTAGACAGTTGAAATTTTCAGAATAGGTTCGGGGCATAAATATCTCGGCTGAGTTCGTTATTGGGCAAAATCGGTCAGATGGTTTCGGAGTAACAAAAACAAAATTTTTTACATTACAAATTTCAAAATAGGTTTTTCTCAAGATGCAGATTTACTATAGGAATCCATTGATGTCATTTTCAACTCTAACAAGCTAATATTTTCGTAGATATGATTTTTCAAAATTTCAATAATAAATCGTACTTTTGTGTTTTCACAGAATGCGATAATTATTCTATCTATGAATGATTATAATATAATCTGTGTTGATACATGTCAACATATTTTCCTGAGACATGATATGTCATATTTTGATATAATGCCCATGGTTAATCCATATGATGATGGGAATGGTAATGGTAAGTTAATAATATTGAGTTCAGAATATCTCCAGTAAAAACAAAACTGAAATATTGGCTAAAGGTTCAATTGATATAATATAATTTTCAGATTGGATTTAAGGAAAAATTATATCGTTCATCATAGAATTAAGGAACGAATATCTCGGATGAGTTCATTGTTGGGTAGAATTGGTCTATTGGTTTTGGATTAATATTTTTTGGCACTCTTGTTGAATTTGAATTATTTTATGATATTTGAATTTAAATTATGCTATTATGAAGTTCTATCATAAGAATCCATCGATATAATTCCCAACTCTTACCAATACTGTCGAAGATATGATTTGTCAAAGATTGAACAAGAGCGCCAAAGCTCCTGTCCACAGGGCTTGAACCAATTTTTCTATTTATGATTAGTGCAGTCCTTTCTGCTGCATAAGTAGCTTATACCTAGCTATTTTGAATTGATTAACATTATTTCCCTTCACATCAGTAATTAACCTTGCGTCATGATCGGTCCGCATGCTAGTATTGTGAAGTAATGCCTTGGCAACTCAAATGCGATACAAACAACTCGGCAACTTCCCTCATTCTGCATTTTTACGGTATAATAAGTAGAACCATCAAATTCGCAATATCGCGTCTGCCATGACGAAGGGATCGTGAGAAACGAGTTCTCGTAAAATATTTAATTTTTCCGTAGATTTGAATCGCTAGTGAGGTTTTTTTCGGCACTGAAGGGAAGTTTTTGATGTTATTACAAACCGTAATCTTTCGTTATCTCCGTTTGTGCTTAGTTAAGAAATTTGGTGGATAAATCGTGATATAGGTTGTCCTATAGAATAGAAGGTGATTTCCAAAATATTTTCAATCTTGTCTTCAACAAACCTGTAAAAAACGAAAGAAATTATTGATAAAATTAGCAAATGAAAAATTTCTACGGAACTTTTCAACAACCAATTTAGGGTATTTCCTAGAATTCGTATATTTTTCATGAATAAATTCATAAGGAAATTCGATTGGTTGAAAATAACAAACCACTTATTTTTACGAATTTGTGAATAGAATGTCGGAAAAATTTATTAAAACCTCAGTATGACGTCTGATGAAGATTTTTTGGTGGATAAATCTTGATGCAGGTTGTCTTATATAATAGGAGGCGATTTTCAACATATTTTTCTGGTATTCAACTGTGATAATTGTGAGAATTTTTACATTTTTTTTTCTATTGAAAATTAACTAAATCCAGATCTGAAAAATCTGAATTCAATCGAAGCTTCTCTGTTTGAAAAAAACTCTCAAATTTTATTTTGAATTTCGATTTCTGCTTTTGTAGCACATTAGATATATATTTCTTGCCAGTTCAATCGTGATACTTTCTCACATTTTGTAACATGCAAACATCGATAGAGATTGTTTGGCAAATCAATAATCTTAATATATATATTTCTTGTGTGCGTGTGTATGTGACTGAACTCCTCCTAAACGACTGGACCGATTTTGATGAAATTTTTTGTGTGTGTTCGTGGAGATTCGAGAATGGTTTAGATTTACTAAAAATGACGGGGAGAACCAAATTTTTCATTGCTCACCATAATTATCCTTTCTTTGATGGTATACCTGGCACCTCCGCCAATTTGCAACGCGATGTGTAACTTCGACTAGACCGATTTTGATGAAATTTTTTGTGTGTGTTCGTGGAGATTCGAGAATGGTTTAGATTTACAATTTGGTCTACTGGAAAATGTTTTTTCAATTAATTTCTTATTTATAAGGAGTTGTTGATTTTAGAATGTTTTACATTAGATCCGGCGGACGGCGCTATCATCGCATTCAATTTTAGTTTGTCCCGACAGATGGTGCTACGATTAATTTGTTATTCAATTCATGTGCTGATTAAAATATTAAATGTAATTATTTTTTAAAGAGTTTTGAAGTGTGTATAAATAATCTTGTGAATTCAGATGTTTTTTTTTTGTAAGGAGTTTTTGATTTTGGAATGTTTTACATCAGATTCGACGGATGGCGCTATCATCGCATTCAATATTATTCTATTTTAATTTTAGTTTGTCCCGACAGATAGTGCTACGATCAATTTGAATTGGAGTTGGCGTTAGGGTTGGAGTTGTCGTTGGCGTTGAGGTTTGCATTGACGTTGGAGTTGGAGTTCACGTTGGAGTTGGAGTTCACGTTGGAGTTGGAGTTCGAGTTGGAGTTGGAGTTCACGTTGGAGTTGGAGTTCGAGTTGGAGTTGGAGTTGGAGTTGGAGTTGGAGTTGGAGTTCGAGTTGGAGTTGGAGTTGGAGTTGGAGTTGGAGTTGGAGTTGGAGTTGGAGTTGGATTTGGTGTTGGAGTTGCAGTTGGAGTTGCAGTTGGAGTTGCAGTTGGAGTTGGAGTTGGAGTTGGAGTTGGAGTTGGAGTTGGAGTTGGAGTTGGAGTTGGAGTTGGAGTTGGAGTTGGAGTTGGAGTTGGAGTTGGAGTTGGAGTTGGAGTTGGAGGGCAGTACGAAGTCTGCCGAGCCAGCTAGTATTACATAAATTTGAACAATTTTTTTGTTTGAAAATCTTGAACATAGAAACCAATTTAAGATCATTTCTAAAATGTTTGTATAATGTATTAGAATCGCAAGAATATCCAATTGGTTAAGATGGGAAATATTTCAGATGGATCTAATTTTCTTGGTTTAAACATTTTTGAGGTTCACTTGTGATGATCTCAAAATGCAGATTTATTTTCGCGAAAAATTAATTAGGATTTCAGTTTTCGAGGTATGATAGGTAATAATTAGAATTACCTATACCAATCAACCTCGAATATATCGAAAGTACGAATGTCTAGATGATTATATTACGGTTAACTTTTTTGTATTCTACTCTAGGACGTCATGAAATAAAATGCGATATCAAAAACGAGAGCTCCAAAAAGGACGCCTTTTCTGGTTCATTGTCGGTTATAACCGCCTTCATATAGATGGCGCGTCGTGCCGAATTTGGAAGGTTATTCCAAGAATGTCGTATTTAAAAGACATCTGACTTTTTAAGGAGGATTAATTGAGTACTGCATACTATAAATTTATTTTATATTAATATTAATATGCAAATCATTCGATCTATAATGTTAAAAAAAGCAATAATTATTAAACATACTTGGCGAATTTTTCTGACCTGATCAATCGCCGGAAACATGAAAATGAAAGTTCAACTGAAAAATTATAGGGTTACCTATATTTATGCAGTTTAATTATTTTTGATATTGATTTGGAGTAGACCTGGCATTATCTGAAATGAATAAATTATTGATTTATTGTTGAAATATACGAAAACTATACAATATTATTTGAGATAAGTTATGTAGATAGCAAAGTTATTTATTTTCAATTTTCTAGAGAAATTCTAGTATTGGTAAAATTATATTTTTGGATGATGATCAAATGCATTCTACCTTGTCGATTGTTGCACGTTGAAATACAGAAAATTAAGAAGTGACATTAATATAATCACCATAATACCAAATATGAATTAATAATTTTTGAAGAATTCGTGAAGTTCACGAAAAAATATGAAAATTAATGATACCTTTGACTGAAAAACAGTCCACGCGATTTAATTTCGTTGCGTAGAATATTCCACCACATTTTTTAACACAGCAAGTCACGATATTTCAATCAGAAAAGGTCCGTAAGAACAAGATAACAGAAGATTACATCTTTATGCGAAGCATTGGTGGCTCGTCAGGGAAGGCAGGGTCGGCACAACCGATAAAAAAATCTCAGGAAGAAAATATTATGTAAATTCACAAATTACCAGAATTGAATTATTTATTATTTGCCTTTTTTGATAATATCCATATTATACACAAATTCCAAACAATATACCTCTTAATCAGTTTTTGGAGAATACTTAAAATCAGGTATATGCATGGTGTATTCTTCCACTATGGGTATATGCAACTTTTTGAAAATACTCTGTTCCGATCCCGCTACTATTACTGGGCGATGTAGTGTAAATATCAATGAAACTGATTAATTCAAACTAATTTCTGGTACATTTTATTATTCAAATAATGATAAATATTGAATTCGCCTCTTATTTAATGTTTTTTTTCAACGGATATCCGATATTTTCAGTTTCACATATCAAATTAAAAAGGTTCAATGCTGCTCTAAACAAATTCTTGTGGTATTTCGTGCATGTCATAAACACGCATAGTGAATATGTGATACTAATACATTTCCGACCATCTTCAATAACTTTTCGAAGAAAAAAAATTCCATAATTACACAAATACAATACATCGTGATGTATTGTAGCTGTATGCGTCGCAGGGTAGTTTCGCCTACCCTGCCATGATTCGTCAACACTAAAGTCATCGGGATATCTCGATTCTCTGCTTCTCTGCAGAGCTTACGTGGTTCTGCAACGTAATACAGAATGGATGGATGGTCGTTCCTATCGATTGTTCGACGTGAAATTATCTTCTCTAGTAGATTTTTTTTTTTTCTTGTGCAAAATGAGCAACAACCACGTGAATTTGTTGATTCTAGTAAATATCCTTAGCGGATTTTCTAATTGATACAACATTAATTAATTTTATTATTATTATTATTATTACAGAAATAGTAAGAGCTGAGGTAATAACCTATAAAAGCTCAGAAAAACAGAAAGTAAAAATAATGAACAAATACATCGCATAAAGTGAAAAATATAAAAATTAAAATTGGTACTCGCATAAACTATAAGCTGAAACTTCTAGAAAAAAATACATTAAAGTGAATTGACACACATTTGTCATAAGGTTAGACTTTGTTTGAAAAATATACAAAGATCTCACACGAAATAAGTATTTTGTTCAGATAGGTTCGGGAAAGCTCATTCAATGACATATATTAGTTTTCGAAATTCCGGCGTTTAACCGGTAGTACATAGAATAATAAATTATATTGCTGGTATTACTTCTTTTTTCTGAAAATAAGAAGGGGCCAATGGGTAACTATGGGATATGACGATATCCCATCTCTAAATCACTGAGTGAACTTTTTTTATTATTTGAGTCATCATTAATTGAAATAGAAGCAAAATTTTTTTCTCACTGAACTCCTCTTAAATAACAGGACCAAATTCAATGAAAAAAATTATATATACAGGATGTTCCAAGTTCGATTGCCTATAAAATGTTTCTGGAAAACTGGACCTATTTGGAAATTGGAATTATGATATTGTTCATTAATCTCTACTAAGCTCAAATATTGAAGCCATCTTAGAATTTCCAATTATACAGGAAACGAAAATTAATATTCTCAAACAATTTTTGTATTATTTTTTCTTCTCTAATATGATCAAGTATTGAATTCTACATGGATAGCCGCATTCATCCAAATAGTTCTGAAAATATAATTTTCAGGAGTGTCAGGAGCTTTTGCGCGGATATTTTATTGTCTATTCAGATACCCTCCATGCTACACAAACCTTTATTCCGAATTTTTAGCGTTAATACTGAATTAAAATTTTAACATTAACAAAATAGAACTTACTCAGTGGTGATTCGAATCCGAAACTCCTGCGCAGCAGGCAAGTACACTCACTTCTCGGCAATCAAGATGTGGTTACAATTCTGAGATTTACATGATTTGAAATTTCGAAAGAAGTAGGTAGATTATCAGTTCGTAATATCATTGTCACAATAATAACTAAAATAGAAAGCCGATCAAGCTCAAATCCAGAACTTGATTGTAAAATATCGGGTGAAAAGTTTGTGCGAATCTGACGAATAGTTTCTGAAATCTAAAATTTTTGAAGAAAACAAAATTTTTAGGGATTAGAAATTTTGAATAATCTGCACGTCAGCATTCTACATCTAATTACCAAGTTTTAATTCGATCGGACCTGTATAATTTGAGTTTTTGGGAAACAATATTTCAGATGGATATGACTCCGAAACCGTTTGACAGATTACGCCCATTAACGAATTCAATCGTCGTATCCGAATGCGCAACTTAATCTGAAAATTTTAAGTCGCTATCTCTTTTCGTTCGAAGGTTATCGCGGCCACGGAAGGCCAGACGCCGGTATCGAATTATACCCGAATAATAATTTGAGACCATTTTGGGCAAAATGTTCCTTAGAATATGCGCGGAGAAAATGAAATCTACTCGATTCTAAAATAATGCCTCGAAGTTATGTCCGGAATTCGAGCGTATTCTGAGGGATAGAATCTTAAATATACAAAATTTTAAGAAAAACAAATTTTAATTTACGAAATTGCGATATTTACGAACTTTTACAAAAATTGGCGCGTCGGAATTCTACAAGTAAATACCTATTTTTAATTGAACCAGAGTTATTGAGGATATAACAACATTATTTAAAATGAGTATAAATCTGACACTGTTTGGCGGAATATTCCCATTAACCAACTTAGATCCGATCGTGTTCAAATTTGGAACTTTGCTTGAAAGTTCAGTTTTGAAGGCTCTCGCAAAATTTCAGCAATATCGGACGGATAGTTTATGAGATACAGATTTTTTTCCGATCATTTAGTTTTGAATTTCTGGTGATACGATCCTCAAGGATTTTCGCAAAAATTTGCGCGTTGGCATTTTGCAACTAATTACCATGTTTGAATTGGACCCGATATGTATTTTTTGAGTTATTGAGGAAATAACGAAAAAAAATCAGATGGGTAGAACTGCAAAACTGGTTGGCCGATTAGGCTTATTAACTTAAATGTCGCATTTGGATGCGCAACCATTCCTGAAAATAGCAAGTTGCAAACTCTTTCCGTTCGAAAGTTATCGTTCCAACGGTCACTCATCCAGCTACTGAAGTAGCCCAAGGTTTCTTACATCTAATATTTTTTCAAATTTCAAACAATGAAAATCCGATCGTTGTCAAATTTAGAACTTGGCTGCTAAATTAAGGTTTGAAATTTTTTTAGAGATACAATCCTCACGAAATTCCGAATAATTATTTGTGTTGACATTCTACAACTAATAACCAAGTGTCATAGAATCTGTATTGTTTGAACACAAAATTTTTACTCGGAAACCGTTTGGCCGATTAGGCCCATTAACATACCTGTTGGTCACATTTAGATGCACAACCTGCCCTGAAAATTTCAAGTCGCTAGCTCTTTCTGTACCAAAGTCATCGTGGCAACGGACGGCCTGCTGCCCGGACAGAATCGAATATCCGCTGAATTCATCATCAGTGAGTCCAGCGTAGTTGGTTGAGAGCATTTTCGCCAAAAAAATCGAAAATTACAGACATTTTGGCAAAATAATAGCACGCTGTTCCCAAGAAATGCGCATTCCCTGTATAACCGGAAGTGCTAAGGTTTCAAAAATATTTTAGCTTAGTGTAGAATATCGAACAATATTATGATTCCAATTTCCAGATTTCAAATATGCCTAGTTCTCCAGAAACGTCCAATATAGGCACTCGAACTTGGGACACCCGGTATATATCTGCCAACCCACGATAAATATTCACGAGCCACCACTGAGGTAAAAACTGATGAAGTCACCGCACGAGCCAAACAAGAAACGTCTGTTTACCCCCGAGAGTCGCTGAAAATCCCAGTGAAAAAATAAAGCCGGGAATATTTATAGAAGCATGTACGGGCAGGTGAATTGGCCGAAATAAAGAGCGTAATTGTCGTCATAAAATTTGCTAGGTTAGGAAAGCGTTCGGCAGTCCTGAGAATCGGTTTACGACGTGTCCAGATCGGCAGGATCCTCGCGCAGAACATTCTCCTCCTGACCTCCGTAAAGGTTTGTTAGTTGACGATATACTCTGCCCATTTTTCAACAGCATGCGCAGTGGATGCGGAGCTGGCTGGGTCCAGAGACCACTCCTAGTGCATTATCAGATGTGACACAAAATAACATCAGTTTGTGGGTGGCTTCTGCCGAATGAAATGTCCCAAGCGGTACACGTGTAGGTAACAAAGCCACGATGAGGCCTGGCCGAGTGGTGTGTCCATTCGTGCTGGTTGCCCTCGCTCTAGAATCAGCAATCTGCGGGTAAGTTTCCACATCTTCACTTCTTAAGCTTCCAACTGTCGGTGTTGACGCGTCGAGGGCGCCTCAAATGTCACAGCAGGCACCTGGGGTGGTAATTCTCGACATCCCAACACGTACACCTTCTCGACGCCCGTAATTTTCCAACTCCACCCCAAAATTACCCATAAACACCTTCCATCCTCTACAGCATCCTTCCTCCTAATCTCTTCATACACTCACACAGCTTTTGATGTTATTTTTAGACGTTCATATCGCACCAGAAGGATTGTTTGCATCCAATTATGTGAAAAAGCGAGCAAATTATCACCTCCCTGGTCTTTATAGATGGGCCGTGATAATGATTAGATGGTTTGGCAAATTTCCCAAATTTTTGAAACTACGCCTCAGTCACGCATATAAACAAGGCTGGGAGGGTGGATAACAGAACTACTCCAGCTTCCAACAGTTTTATTTGGGATGGCTCTCAATATCAGGTCTTTCATGAAGTGTTTGAGGTTTTGTTTGTACACAAACGAAAACAATTCATTGTTTAGATCATTTGCATCAAGGATGACTCCCAAATGTGGGGTGCAACATTTTTAATTTCGGATAAGATTCAGTTTTATGTTTCTTTCTCTCATATTCAGTGTGATACATGATTGCTTTTGTTTACTCTCTTTAGTAAGGCTTGATAATATGATATCTAAAATATAGCATTCTTGCTTTTACGTATTCTCTCTACTTCATTTGTAATATAAATAGTCAGTAAATATTAGACCTATACCCTATAGAAAAACATACGAGATTCAATCATTAAGTATGTACAAAATCAATTAATTATTATTTTCCCAAATTGTGAAAGGAAACAGGATGAGAATTTTCACGATAACATAATGTTTCACACTGATTTGATTGGTGGTTCCTTGCTCTCAAGGAATATAGAGCAGGGGCTATGATAAGAAGCCCATTTGCTTGTATAAAACGTACAAAGAATTCCTCTTCTCCCTAATTTCCATATCAGAAGAATTATTGGACTATTCACACTCTCTTTTCTAATGAATAGGAATGAGATTTTGTAATAAAATGTGTCCGAGGTATAAACTACCTCGTTCCACAGCTTTTCTCGAAGATTAATTGTGAGACATTTGTCTTGGTAGATGCTTTCTGTTTTTGTTCATTCCATGAAGTGTCTTACTGGTTCACTATTATATAAAAATAGGGTGCATGGGGTTTACGTGAAAATGATCATGATAATTATTAAAAAAGATACAATATAATGTTACGAAATGGCGAAGGTGCCAAGTAGACCACCAAGAAATTATTGTATTCAAGATCAATGAATAAATTAAAGGTAGACATATTCATTCTTCGTGATATGACTACTTCTATTATCAAAAGTTATGAGCAACAAATTTATATAGAGGTATTGAAATTGTATAGGTATTTAATAAGTGTAGACCTTTTGTATTATTCATTCAGCATCAGCAGTTTTGAATTGCGTAATATTCATTCAGACCTATTTTATTAGCGCATAGCAATATTGCTAAGAAAAAGATATTGCTTCTACAGCAAGATTCGAAGTGTTGCTATTCTGATCATCGATTTGGAGCAATATGATCTGTCATTTTTATAAACATATTGCTATCCATATTTCTATCTCAGCAACCTCATAATATAGTATCTACTTGCTTAGAGCATAACAAGATTTGGAATATGACGGAGAACCACTTTCTTCTTCCAAGAATTTGAAAATATTGGAAATAGGTAGGTCCTTTGATAAATATAGGTACCTATACATAATCCTATATATTTGTTGAAGGTTCTTTAAAATACTCAATTTTGAACGTCTGACACTAACAACCCCTTTCTATTTGTAAACAGAAAGGTTCACAAACTATTCAACCTTAATAACAAGAAGCCTGCTTTTGACTTAATTGAAGAGCTGAGGGAACTTTATTCATTTATTTATTTGTTCATGAGCAAACTAGGATACATACTGTTTCTTTTACGTTCGAGATATGCATTCGAAGACTGGATTAAAAAACGAAGATGATTTAATTGAAGAACTGAGGCAATTTGTTCATGAGAAAACTAGGAGAGATACTGTTCCATTTCACATAGTGCATTCGAAATCTGACTGACGGCAGGAAAAAATTTGAATTTAATATTTGTTTAGGTGTTTACAAGTCTTCAATTTTTCGGTCATTGTAGCGGTTACGAATATTCGGTGTGTTTTCAAAAAATTGATCAATAACTCCATAATGTTGGTTTAATAAATAGCATAGTTAGTTTTTAGCCTTCGTGACATTTTATATATTTGGTTAGGAATAACGATTAAACACTGAAAAAGGGACGAAATGTTTATGAAGTAAGGTTAAATTTTTGTTCTATTTCACATAAAAGTCATGAAGTATATGTTGTGAGCTCTCACATAAATGATTTTTGAACTACATGATAGCAATATTGCTAGGACAAAATTGATAACCAACATTGCTATAACAGTCCGAACAGAATACCTAATACCATAGCAATATTGTTAAAACTTAGGAGGATAGCAATATGACTTAAATGGCAATGTTTATAGCAATGCGCAATCAGAATTGGTCTGATTATAATATATTGTTTTGGTTCGACAGTCATACTTATTCATGTATGCAGTATTTATCAAGATCATTAGTAAAATGCAATTACTGTTTTATATAAAATCAGCACCTTAATTTATATTAAATAAATTTATCACATAATATTGTTGAAGGAACAGGAAAAATACATTAACAGTTTTATCGAGTTATCATTAAAAACATACCGAAGAATTCACACTCATATTAACTGAAAATAATTCCATAATTCGGCGTTTCAAGAATTTCAAAACTCATTCAGTGTAATCATGATGGTATTTGACGATGATAGAAATAGTTTCCTTCTTATCTAGATTCCTTGAATGTTTAAGTTATTGTTTTCCAATTGACCGTATCGGATATTTGAAGCAGAATATTATAAAGAAATGATATTACATATATATAATTGCAAAATGGCGAATGCTTTGCATAAAGAAATTTAATCACTCTCATTTTCACTGTGATAATTCCACTGATATACAACACCGTACATATATAACTAAAATTTATGGGTATTAGAAGTTTGTTATGTCAAGAATGAACGATGGTAATTATTGACCAAGGATATGATGAGCTAATTTTCAGTTCTTTCAATTCTACTAAAATTATCCCCTGCAGGGTCGTAGATGTAAAAGGAACATAGCTTTGATAGAGTTTCTGGTTTTATTGCGGATTTTATGCCTTGGTCAAAATAAATTAGGGAAAAAAATCCGTACACATTGGATACTTTCGGTAAATGAAGAATAAAGTATTGATGGAGCATCTGAACAAATAATGATGGTTTGTGAATATACATTCATACATTCTTTATTCACCATATTATCAGATTGGGCTCAGGTGAAAAGATACAGGCTTTTGAAATTGTTGGAAAAAACGGTTTTGCTTTTGTATCTTAGACATGGTTATTCAAAATTAAATGAATTTTAGTGTGAATTTATCTATGTAGTATGACACATATTCTCCAAATAACAGTTTTTTTCTGCTTCCACTGTTTTCCTAGTTAGACTCGTGGATTCATAGAACTAAATAAAATTAGCATGAAGGATACAGTTTATCCTAAGTCATTATAAGAATCTTCAATCATTATAGTAAATCAAAATATTCTTCATTATTTCTCCCAGAAGGCATCGTTTTTGAGATATTCTACGTTGAATATTATAAAATCTGATAAAAAAATTAAACAATAAACAATATTATTAAGAAATTAGAGTATTGGTTGCAAAATGGCGAATGCTCCGCACCAAGAATTCAACGCACATACGTGGGAGCCAGGAGCTCCAGCGCACTTGTTCATGTAATGATCAATAAATTTCATTGATTTTGCAACACCATATGCTATTGAAATTTACGGATTATCGAAAATCGTGTCGAGAATTCAAAATTTAGAATGGGTCAATGAACATTCAAAGAATGTCACACTTCTATACCATATAAAGGGAAACGTAACGAAGGAATAATACATACTTTTTTCAAGGATTTTCTGCATACCTTTATCTCCTAATAACACTCGAATAATTGTCATGAAATGTCAGAAAACACTGTAAGCATCATCCACTCACTAATATGAATAAACATTTTATCCATACTTAATGTGGCTGAATTTTCTTAGAGAATATATATATCCTTAACAAACAAAACACTTACGGGTACCTCTATTTTGTCATACTTAATAAAAAAATTTTTAGTAATTTTTTTAAATTGTTTCTGCGTTAGCAACACAAGATATTTGTCTGAAGCAATCTAGGGAACAATGTTACCTAATAAACAGAACCAAAAAAACACCAACGATAAAATAATATTTTTGTAAGGTTCCAGAGCCAAAATCGGACTCCTTGATTAGTGGAGATCTTCAGAATTATTTATTATGGAACAGTTATTCCGAAATTTATCACAATGACCATATTTTAAAAAACATAGATAGCACCACAGTTTCACTTCACAGAGAAATAATCAAGTTCTTACTCATCCAACAAATTTAGCCACATATGGTCTATTCCAACTTGGCAATTTGCAAAATTGTTTATTCTGTTCAACAAAATTAAGCTGGCATTGACAATTCCGCTAAATTTGTTGAAGAACGAGTTAGAACTTAGTTATTTCTCTATTAAGTGAAGCTATGTTTCTAGGTTTCCTTCAAAGACAGTCATTGTGGGTTTCACAAAGCTTCGATTAGCTTGATTTAAGATGTCTATTAACAGCAATATGCACTAGTTCGATTTGTTTTGTCATTTTCCGGAACATGTATATAGATATCTCATTTCATTTCTTGTAAATAGCGCAATATAGAAGTTACAAGGGATTTATTGCCATTCTGACGAAAATTCTATCAAACTCTCTGTTCCTCAAGCAGCAGTTTTATCAACTTTTTAGGTTAGAATTCCGTATTAGTGAATAAGGGAACCATACATTCGTTAACTAGGTATAGGTACACTTAAGGGTAAATTTTGTATTTATAACAAAATCGTTGATCGATTAATGAAAATAATGCGATTGACATAATGGCACTATGAAACATCTATACCATGGTTGCGTTCGAATATACACGAGTATTATTTACTAAATTTACTAAATTCGAAAACCAAAAACTTTTGTGTATTTTTCTCCAAGACTATCCTCCCAAAATATCAGATTATTCGACTCTCGTACCAATAAAAAATAGCTGGGTTAATTTAACTCCACAAAATCGACATAACTCATGGGACGGAAAATCTCTTATTTTTGTCGCGCTGTTTTATGAAAAGTGTATTTTATGTTCTGTGAGTACTCAAGTTGAGGTAATTAAATAGTTTTAATACTGTTCACAATAATATTCATTATTAGAGTTGCATATATGTGAAGAAAATAATAATAATGATAGGTTCTTTCTTAATACCGACAGAACCTATTCTATATCGGCACCTTCTCTCACTCGAACTCCAAATGAAAACCGGAACCGGTCGAATATTACGTGAAGGGTAGGCAACTCCAGAGTAAAGTCATCAAACGTTCACAAACTCTACTCTACTCCTTGGTTGTGTTCGAAAATTAAATCCACGGAGTAGAGTAGAGTTTTTGAAGGTTTGACAGATTTACTCTGGAGTTACACTGACACTGACACTGACACTGACAGAAGGTGCCAATATCGGAATATAGGTTATGTTGGTTTATGAAAGAACCTATTATTATTGTTTTCATCACATATATCTAACTCTAATCATAAATATATATTGTAAGCAGTATTAAAACTATTAAATTACCTCACAGAACATTCATAAAACAGCGAGACAAAGATACTAGATTTTCCGTCCCATGAGTTATGTCAATTTTGACAGGAGTAAAATGAACTCGGAGTCGAATACTCTGAAATTTCGAACGACAGTCATGGAGTAAAATTTACCCAACCTTTCAGTTTTCGAACGCAATGGAGTAAATATTACTCTACGGAGTTAATATTCGAACACAACCCTTGTAGTTAATATTCGAACGCTACTCTGGTCGGTTAATTTTGTCCCATTTTAATCTGTCAAGCAACGAGTAGTTCATACTCATGCTTCATGTTTTAGACATCATAGTTTTATTATATATGAAATTCGATGGTTGTATTGAAAAGTAACTGGACATCGACATACAATATATAGAATCCCATTAACTTGGCTACTAAGAACTGTCAAACTTTCGAGAAACCTTAGATGTCTATAACTGGTGGCACTGATTCGATTTTACTTTGCCATTTTCTGGAATATGTGCACTCTTTCATTTTCTTTCCTGTAGAAAGCGCTATTTAAAAATAACGAGGGATTTATTGCCATTCAAATTTCTTTTCTGTTAAACTTCAGTTCCTTAGATGATGACAGTTTTGCATATCTTATTTGTTATATTTGTTAACATTCATCAACAAGGTATAAACTTAGGGGTTAATTTTGCAGATTGTTTATTTATAACAAAATATAAGGAATATTCCGCCATGATTGAAGAATGAAAGCGATGAGATTGACATGCTGGCACCGCCATGAAACAGTGCCTATGACGCCCAAATTGATCGACTATTTATTTGTCAAACAACGAGGATTCCTTACATCATAGTTTTAGACATTTTAGGGAAGCCCACCGCTAACTGTCTGATGGAGGAGTTTGATTTAGGCTCTGAAACATCACAAAAAAGTTGTTTTATTGTTAATAAGGCAAAATTGTTCCATAAATTGCTACTGACAAATATCATGTGCTACTTACACAGAAGCAATTTCAAAATAATTTTTTTTTTAAATTTTAGTTATTTTTCAGAATTTGCCAGAGAAAACCCAGAAAAAACTATTGCATAATGAATGCACCTCCTAAAGTATCTTTTAATGATTGAATATTATGCTTACATGGTAGGTATACTTCCATGTATTCATATGAATCTGTAATTATTTACCAAGGATATGATGAGCAGATTTGCAGTTCTTTCAATTCCACTGAAATTATCCTCCGAAGGGTCGTAGACGTAAAGGGAACATCGCTTTGATCGAATTTCTGGTTTTATTGCGGATTTTATGCCTGGGTCAGAATACATTCGTGAAAAAAACTCGTACGGCGGATGGATACTTTCGGTAAATGAAGGATGAAGTATTGATGTAGCATCTGAACAAATAATGGTTTATGCATAAACATTCATACATTTTTCATTCATATTTTTTCACATTTGGATCAGGTGAAAAGATACAGGCACTTGAAATTGTACACAAAAATCAGTTATTCTTTTGTAGCTTTGACATGGTCAGTCAAAATGAAATTAATTTTAGTGTAAAGATATCTATAACGTTGATACATATTCTCCAATTGACATTTTTTTCCTACTTTCATTGGTTTCCTAATAGTTATACCGCCGTATTCACAAAGCATTGTTAAGGGTTTCAATCTCCGTTAACTCCTAACGGAGGA
Organism: Halyzia sedecimguttata; assembly: GCA_937662695.2. Taxonomy (NCBI): domain Eukaryota; kingdom Metazoa; phylum Arthropoda; class Insecta; order Coleoptera; family Coccinellidae; genus Halyzia; species Halyzia sedecimguttata. The sequence goes on from OW569417.2 coordinate 37,440,849, forward strand.
CCTCATTTAAGGATAAATCTGAATCGCAACCTCAATTAAAGTATTTAACGGTGGTGAAACAGGCCTGTTTCACGTTAATTTTCACGTTAGCTGAGGTTGCGAATCTTATTTATGCTTAACTGAGGACCTCAGTTAGGACTTAACGGAGATTGAAAGCTTTGTGAATACGGCGGATTGACGCGTAGATTCATAAATCTAAATAAAAAAATGTGGGAGAGCCCTGTGGACAGGAGCTTTGGCGCTCTTGTTTAAACTTTGACAATTCATCTCCGAAATTATTGATTTCTCAGACTTGGGAATGATATCAATGGATTCTTGTAATAGAACTGCATCACAAAAGAAACTAAATTAAAATTAAATAACGAACTTATCCGAGATATTCATTCCTCAAATCTCCTCTCAAAATTATATTATATCAATTGAAACTTAGCCAATATTCTGGTTTCGTTTTCACTGAAGATATTCTGAATATATTTTCATCATCATATGGATTATCCAAGGGCATATAGGGCAGGGGTAATTATAATATTCTATAATTGTTCATTTTGCATTCAGTCAAACTTTGTTAGAACAGAAATCAATATATTTGACATATCTGTCATGGGTAGATAAGATTATATGTACGTAAAGTGAACACAGATAGGATACAGACACATAGAATTCGCATTCTGTGATAACATGGAAGTACGATGTATTATTGAAATTTTGAAAAATCATATCTCCGAAAGTGTTAGCTTGTTAGAGTTGAAAATGATATCAATGGATTCTTATGATAAAACTGCATCTTAAAAAAAAATGAATTTGAAATTTGTAATGTTAAAAAAAAATTTTTTTTTCGTTACTCCGAAACCATCAGGCCAATTTTGCTCAATGACGAACTTAGCCGAGATATTTATCTCCCAAATCTACTCTGAAATTTTCAACTGTGTAGCTCATTCCGTTCGAGAGTTATCGTGTTAACGGTCGGACGGACAGAATCGATTTCGACCACGGATTCTTCATCAGTGAGTCGAACCAAATCGTTTGAGACCATTTTCAGCCAAAAATTCGAAAATTACAGACATTTGGGCAAATCGATAAGCACTCTGTACCAGTAACAAGAGCGCCAATTAGCATGAAGAAAGAAGATGAAGTATATCTTGAGTTATTGTGAGAATCTTCGATATTTTTAGGAAAGTAAATTATTCTTCATCATTTCCCCTAAAACGCATAGTTTTTGAAATGCCTGATGAATCTGATTAAAATTTGAGAATTTGCCATATTTTGGTTCATCCGCTCCTGATATGGAAAAGGCATTAAATCAAGGCATATCTACGTTGCCACACTTGTTTTCTATTAACAAATAATGTATTCTCCTCTATTACCATAATATACTAAACCCTGTTACCAAGTTTGACAATGCCGCATGAAAACGGCAAATGGAGTTTAAATCTAAAGTCTATCTATCCCTTAGAATTTGATCCACATAGAGTTTCTGCAAATGTTACGTACTAATTATTATGGGTATTCTGTCAATTGGAATCACATCTCAACTATTCCATTTAAGATTTTCTTGGAAATTAAGATACTTATGGAATGAGAGTGGGCGATGATCAAATTGTGTATAATCCTATAGTGGAAACAATCGATGGATATTGAATGAAAATTAAGTTGAAACTCAGTGTTTGATGGTGGAATATTTTTGTTAAAAATGCTGCATTATAGGAATTGAGTGAGTAAATAAGTTTTCTCATATAATTTCATTGAATTTGAAGCTGCAGACGTTGAAGCTTTTCAGTAGGTTCTATAATAGAGATATCAGTAACAGTTTTCTATGTTGAACAGGTAAACAAAGTGCAGGAGTGTATTAGCACATTGTGAAATATTTAAACTCTTATATCTTTTTACCTGAGCCGAATCTGGATACTTCCCTTCAACTCCTGAAAAAGATTGTCGAAGATCTCACCTGGAAGATTTAAAATTTCAACCATATTTCTATCCCCAACGTCATTAACATTGAATGGTCCACTTTCATAGATTTTGTTTTCAAATGTCCAACGGTGAAAAAAACAAATGCGGAGGTCCAGTGATCTCGCTGGCCATTCAGTCTCGTATTTTGAACTTAGTTGTAATCGTACTTAATGTTATTAACAAACATTATTAATTTGTTTTTCGACATTCCTGTATACATACATACATACATACATAAGTAATTTTATACCTGAATGATCGGGAGTTATTCGTTACAGGAGCATACCGATTTTGAGTAAAAAATATCCAGCCGTTTTCAATTAAGTGTAAATTTATCCGTATTCCGCTTCGCGTCGTTCGTCTAACTGTAAATGCGAGCGGAAAAGTATCACTTTGCGCACTTGTTTGGAAAATAACTAGATTAATTATTTTTCAAATATACAATTTCATTTCAAAATTTTGATTCTAGTTTGAGAAAGGTTCACTGAATATGTTTCAATAGAAATAAACCTTGAGAAATTTATTAAAAGGTTTTTTTCTGGGTTTTCTCTCCCAAACTCTGAAAAATATCTATAAAATAAAAATTAATTATTTTGTGATTTGCTTCTGCGTGAGAAACACAAGATATTTGTCAGAAGCAATCAATTGAACAGTGTTGCCTAGCGAACAACAACGAAACAACATCAACGAAGAAACAACTATATCGTAACGTTTCGGAGTCTATATCAGACTCCTTCGTCAGACGCTTAATGAAAATCTTTAGAATTCCTTTGTTGATAGTTAATTCTTGAATTTCACAATAACTATCAACAAAATAATTCTAAAGATTTTGATTAAGCGTCCGACGAAGGAGTCTGATATAGACACCGAAACGTTACGATATTGTTGTTTCTTCGTTGATGTTGTTTCGTTGTTGTTTGTTAGGCAACATTGTTCAATTGATTGCTTCTGACAAGAATCTTGTGTTTCTTACGCAGAAGCAAATCACAAGATAATTAATTTTTATTTTATAGATATTTTTCAGAGTTTGGGAGAGAAAACCCAGAAAAAAACCTTTTAATAATGAGTATACCTCCCACAGTATCCTTTAATGATTACTTGAGAAATTTGCTAAAGCATCCAAAATCCGCCGAGAGATTCGTGTAATTTATAGTTCCATAAGAAATTCATGAGGGATCAGTGGTTTGATTGTAATTCAAAATTCCCGCCAAACCTAACTAATGATGGATGACATTGGGACTATTGATACATTTTTAGATAAAATACCCTCAACGTATGAACATTCCACCTAGCCAGGATACAATTTAAACGCTGCTCCATATTTGCATGTTTTTGTGAGCAAACTGTTCCAGCATAAAAAGTTCATTTCCAGACCAGATTAAACCTGGGATTCTCATATCAAATGAAACATTAATTTATAATGAAGCGAAAAAAATCCTCATGAAACCGGTCTGCCCTTTTATCCGATGAATTTGATTGAATGAAACTCACCACCTTATTTCATGTTCTATACGAGAGTCACTGTGTAAATATGATATTTCCACTTTCATGTTAACGGAATTTCAGATGAAATCTAGTTTTGAAGTTAGCAACTTCGAAGCATTTCTCCATTGTATAAGACACATTGGAAACATGGAAAAAATTTGGAAACAAATTAATTTCAGCATTTGTTGGAACAACACATGCTGTAGACGTTATTCGGAAGCAGTTCGGTGAACTGTTGTGAGCAACTTCCGAGGTAAGGTCGGACATAAAAGTCGGCGTTTGTCAAGCCATGCTTCTCTTACGAAGTTCCTGGGGATGGAAACTGGATTACAAATGAAAATTTTCATTAAAATTTTTGGGGCACTGATGAAAAGTTCTAGATTCTGCAGTTCAATAAATACTCGGATCGTCAAACTCAGATTGGTCCCGCTGCATATTTCCGCAGGTTATCTGGCAAGAATTGAACTCGCTGAAATTTCAGATTGAAATTAGGTTGGATAGGTTATTGAAGAAGTTTGCTTATACTATTCGTTTATTAAGTAATCATTAAAGGATCTTGGGAGGTGAATTCATCACTGAATGGTTGCTTTCTGGGTTTTCACTCCCAAAGTCTGAGAAATATCTATGAAAAAAAAAATTAAAGTTGCTTCCGAACTAGTTATTGGCCAGAAGCAATATACAGGGTGATAAATAACAACTACATACTGGATATTTTGGGAGGTCATTCCTTGGACAAAAATAAAACTAGTAGCAAGTAATAGCAATAAGTTTTTGTGCGCATGTTCTGAGGAACATCGCGTTAACATTTTGCCCAAATGCCTGTAAGTTTCAAATTTTTTGCCGATGTTTTTTTGGACATGTTCGTTAATGGGCATAGTCGGCCAACGGTTTATGAGTAATAATTTTGTCATCAACGAAGACAGATTCAATCCAATTGAAACTTGGTAGCTAGTTGTCGAATAGCGACGCAAAGACATTTGTAAAATTTTGTGAAAATTGTATCAACATAAAATTTTAAGAAAATTATAAAAAAATATTATTTATGTCACGATAACCTGAGAACGGAAAGATATAGCGACTTGCAATGTTTAGGGTAGATTGTGCATCTGAATGCGACATTTGAGTTTGTCAATATGCATAATCGGCTAAATCGTTTTGGAGTTATTCCCTTAGACTATAGTCTAAGGTTATTCCTATCCGAAAGTTGGTTGTTATTTCCTCAATAACTCGAAAAATACGAATCCGATCCAATTCAAACATGACATTTGATCGTAGAATGCTGACGCGAAAATGTATGCAAAATTTCATGACGATCGTATCACTAGAAAATTTTAAAAAAATCATTGAAAAAATTGGTTCAAGCACTGACGTGAAGTCAGAAGCTTTTGCGCGTATGTTCTATTAATCGAATTTACCATGGTAAATTCGATTAAGGGAATGGACAATAGAACATACGCGCAAAAGCTTCTGACTTCACGTCAGTGCTTGAACCAATTTTTTTTTCGTGATTTTTTTGAAATTTTCTAGGGGTGCAGTTCTTAAAATTTTTTTTTTCGTCATTTTTTCCAAATTTTCTAGGGGTACGGTTCTTACAAAATTTTAAACACGTCTTTATGATGATTTTCTACTACTAGTTACCAAGCTTCAATTCGATCGAATATTTATTTTTTGAGTTATCAAGGAAATAATATTCAAGGTGGGTATAACTCGGAAACCGTTCGACTGATTATGTCCAAAAACGAACTCAACTCTCCCTTTCGGATACGCAACCTACCCTAAAAATTGCAAGTCATTATCTCCTTTCGTTCGAAAGTTATCGAGGCAACGGTCACCCATCTACTGAACTCACACAAGAATGCTCGAATCTCCAACAATATTCAACCGATCGTGTTAAAACTTGAAACTTGGCAGTAGAGTTAGGTTATGAAGGCTCTTGCAAAATTTCAGCAATTTCAAACGAATAGTTACTGATATATAGAATTTTTTTTTCAATTTTCAATGATTTTTTAAAATTTTTTTGCAAATACTATCCTCACGAAATTTTGCAAGAATTCTCGCATTGGCATTCTACAACTAACAACCATGTTTGAATTCAATGGGTTTTTATTTTTCGAGTTAATGAGGAACAAAAAACAACCAAATTTCAGATGGCTATAACTCTGAAACCGTTCGGCCGATTATGCTTATAAACAAACTGAAATGTCGCGTTCTGGTGCAAATTCTAACCTGAAAACTTCAAGCCACTATCTCTTTCCGTTCTCAAGTTATCGTGACAACAAAAATATTTTTTAATAATTTTTTTTAAATTTTCTAGCAATACGATTTGCACAAAATTTCACAAACGTGCTTAGGTTCATATTCTACAACTACACACCAAGTTTAATTTCGATCGGATTTATATTGGTTGAAAACAAAATTATTACTCGGAAACCACTCGGCCGATTATGCCCATTAACGAACTTGTCCGTCGTATTGAGATGCGCCACCCACCCTGAAAATTTCAAGTCGCTAGCTCTTTTCGTTCTCAAGTTATCGTGGCAACGGCCGGACGGACGGCCGGACGGACTGAAACAAATCGTTTGAGACCATTTTCGTCAAAAAATTCGAAAGTTACAGACATTTGGGCAAAACTATAACGCGATGTTCCCCAGAACATACGCGCAAAAAAGTCTAGATGTCAGAAACTATTCGTCCGACATCGCCGAAATTTTGCGAGATCTTTCGGATCTAACTCTACAGCCAAGTTACAAGTTTGAACACGATGGGATCTACAGTGTGTCAATTTGAAAACTTGCCAGGCCAATTATGTCACGACAGGTATGTTAAGAGAGAAAATGCCGGAACAGGTATATTTTTATTCGGAAGGGGACATATTTTGAGCACAATTGTGAGCCAAAATCTTCTCAAGCCTAGGTGATGGGGTTGTCACCCCTAAATTCTTAATAGGGAATAGAGGGTGAGCTATACCTCAATTGAAAGAAAACTTGTCCCTCTACATGAATACCACAGTCTGTTCTCAAAATGAACTGTTCCGGCATTTTCTCTCAAAACATCATAATTGGCTTGGCAAGTTTACAAATTGACACCTGGTATATTGTTGGAGATCCGAGAAGCTAGAGACTAGCAATTTTCTGGGTAGGCTGCGCACCCGAATCGTAGAATCTGGAATATTATTTTCTCGATAACTCAAAAAATACAGACCCGATCGAATTGAAACTTCGTAACTAGTTGTAGAATATTGACATAAAGAGGTATGCGAAGGAGTTCGAAGGAGTTGTAAAAATTAAAATTTCGTTGGAGTTGGAAAAAATTTCGAAGCAGTTGGCAAAATTTCGAAGGAGTTGGACAAAATTTCGAAGGAGTTGGAAAAAAATTCGAAGGAGTTGGACAAAATTTCGAAGGAGTTGGAAAAAATTTCGAAGCAGTTGGAAAAATTTCGTTGGAGTTGTAATATTTCCGAAAAAATTGTTATAAAATGTGAAGGAATTTGACCGCCTGACCGGAAAAATGCAAAGCAGACCGATAATAGCAACGGGATAACATGGAATAACACCATGTACCCTTGTACACATTCCTGTTGCCGTAAATTCAATATTCAATAGTTTTCGGCACAATGTGTGTAGCCGGCAAGTAAGTCATAAAACAAACCATCTGGTGCCAATTTGAGCTATTTCTCATTGTCGAGCGGCATCAAAAAGCTTTTTTTTTCTATTTAATTTAGCAACGTGAATATGTGAGTACACTTATTGCTCCTGCTTTTAGTAATAGAAATATGTTTGAATTTCCGAAAACAAGTTTTGATGTTCTGGGTTTCACAAATGGGCAGGAATAACCATTACCAGGGACGGGCCTCTAAGGAGAAGGGGGGGGGGTTGTTGCGCGATCTCCCCAATGTTGAACTGAGTTGGCAAATTTTCAAAAAAGAGTTGCAAAAATTTTAAAGCAGTTGGGGGCTTCAGGAAAAATAGAAATTGTTGTGATCAGGTTCTTAGTCTAACTACTTATATCGAAACAGGTTTCAATAGTAAAATGAAAACAGGAACAGCATTTGTGGATTTGTCGGCAGCATATGACACGGTATGGAAAGATGCTTTGATTTTCAAACTTTTTACTCATTTAAAGTGTGGAAAAATGGTTCGTTTACTCGAAAATATGCTCTCGGATAGAAGGTTTCGTGTTTTTATTGATAATAATAGTAGTAAATTCAAGAATTTGAATAAAGGTCTCCCACAAGGTTCAGTTTTAGCACCTCTTCTTTTCAATTTATATCTGTGTGATATTCCTGCTACTTCGTCTGAGAAATTCATATACGCTGATGACATTGCCCTTGCATTTCGTCATTCTGATTTCCAAAGTATAGAAAATAATCTATCTGCAGATTTAGATATTCTGAAAAAGTACCTATTTCAGTGGCGTTTGTGTCCGAATCCGAATAAAACTAAGGTTTCTTGCTTTCATTTGAACAATCACCAAAAATATAGAACATTGAGTGTAACTTTCGGTGATTCTTTCTTGAGACATAATTTTCATCCTAAATATCTAGGAGTGAAACTAGATTCATCTTTGAATTTCAAAGCTCATTTGGATGATTTGCGTCTGAAGTTGAAAACGAGAAATAATATTTTGCAGAAATTAGCTGGTAGTTCATGGGGTGCTGATGCAGCTACTCTTCTAACGGCTGTCTTAGCCTTGGTTTTTTCTGCCGCTAAATATTGTTGCCCCGTCTGGTTTTATAGTGCTCATACTCAAAAAATTGATGCACAGTTGAATTCATCTATGCGAATCATCACTGGAACTATTAGATCTACACCTATTCATTGGTTGCCAGCTCTTTCAAACATTGTCCCGCCCCACATTCGCAGGCAGACTGCTGTTTCAAATTCTTGGAATAAATTTCATTCATTTCCGAATTCATTTCCGATTATCTCCTACATTCCAGACAATAAGATTCCCAGATTGAAGTCACGAAACCCTTTATGGTCCAACTGTTTTCTTAATTCGAATAAAAGTGACAAGGAAGTTTGGCGGTCTGAATGGATTTCTTGCAATTTATTAAACTAAGACTTAATTTCTGATCCTTCGAATAGAGTTCCGGGGTTTGATCTTCCAAGGAGAATATGGTCTATTCTGAATCGTCTAAGAACCGGTCATGGTCGTTGCAAAAGTATGCTTTTCAGGTGGAACTCAGTTGAGAGCCCTAGTTGTGAATGCGGGGAAGCAGAGGAAACCATAGATCATTTAGTTAATAATTGTCGCATATATAGATTCAAAGATGGTTTTAGGGCTATTCATAATGTTTCTGAATCTTTTTTAGAATGGGAAGTGAGTTTCAAATCTATTTGATAAAATATAGAATATTCCATTTTCAATTTGTTCGTTTTCTCCCTTTGTCTTTTCCTTTTCCAGAGTGGGTTTCGGGTACCTTGGAGAAACTTCTCTGCTTGTTGAAGGAAGAAGCGATAATGAAGAAAAAGATGCCCTTCAATATTTAATATTTCAGCATATTTTGTTAACAATTTCTATGTTCATAAATCACAACACTAACGGGGAGATAGAGTTTTTTTGCTGAGGTTTTTTCCCTAAGCTCTAGTATCATATATCAAATTATATGGTACCCCGTTACACTAACCTCTGCTAACACATTTTTCATACACATGCTTCATTGTTAGATAAAAAAACAAATTGTAATGCTCAAGTTCAAAAGAATATATATATTATTATGATTTATCATCCTTCATGGACAGTTGGAAAATTTTGAATGCATTTCCCCCCCAAAGAATTTGGCTTCGGCCCGTCGCTGTCCCTGACTTACAACCCTTGAAAGGATGAACTGATTTTTCAATTTTTAATTTTACCGGACCAAAATACTCATAAACACATAGATTCTGAAACGTCGTGTGTACTATACGTGGAACAAGAGTGAAAATATTTTCCGAAAGAAAATTCAATTCTGTGAAATTTTTATCCCTTGAGTTTACTTCGTAGCGTGTAATTTCAGAGGAAATAATTGAAATGTAAAATTACCTTACTTTCGGTTGATACCAGGACCTCGAATTATCTTAGACTCGGAATAATTTATAGAAGGGGTTGTTTGTTTCAACACCATAAAGATATCGTAGGGGGGTGAAAAACCACGTATGGTAAATTACAGATTTACAAAATCTGTTTGTCTGAGTATTTTGGTTCAGTAAATAAAAATTTAAAACAGATCAATTAATCCTTTCATGGGTTATAACTCAGAATTTGAAAAAGTTTTATATAAGAAACTATAGTTCTATTTTTGACCAAGAAATCACCTCCTCAAATCTTTCGCACTTGTTTTTTTAATACCCTGTATAGAGTAATGTTTCCTAATAAACAGTAACGAAACAACATAAACGATAAAACAACTATTCTGTAACTTCGGGGACTAATTCAGACTCCTTCATCAGAGACCAAGCGAAAATCTTGAGAATTATTTTTTGTTGACAGCTATTCTGGAATTTGACACAATGACGCTTAGTGTTTGATGAAGGAGCCTGATTTAGTCTTCGAAACCTTACAGAATAGTTGTTTTATCGTTGATGTTATTTTTGCGCGTATGTTCTAGGGAACATCGCGTTATCATTTTGCCCAAAAGTCTGTAACTTTCGAATTTTTTGACGAAAATTATATCAAACGATTTGGTTCGACTCCCCGAGGTCAAATTGAATTCGGTCCGGCTGGCCTTCCAGCAGTTACCACGATTACTTGAGAACGGTAAAAGATAGCGACTTGAAATTTTCAGGGTAGGTGGCGTATCCCAATACGATGGACAAGTTCGTTAATGAATCAGCCCAATGGTTTCCGAGTAATAATTTTGTTTTCAACCAATATAAATCTGATCGAATTGAAGAAAAATAGTTGTATAATATAAACCTAAGCACGTTTGTGGAATTTTGTGGGAATCGTATAGCTAGAAAATTTTAAAAAAATTATTAAAAAACATTTTTTATTTCACGATAACTTGAGAACGGAAAGAGAAAGCGATTTCAAATTAGTTAGGTTAGGTTGTGCATCTGATTTGATTTTCTTTATAAATATTCTGGGCCAAACGGTTTTGGAGTTATAACCATCTGGAATTTGGTTGTTATTTCCTCAATAACTCAAGAAATATAGAACCGATCCAATTCAAACATACTTATTAGTTGTAGGATGCCAACGCGAAAGTTCTTGTAAAATTTAATGAGGATCGTACCACTAGAAAATTTGTAAAAAATCAATGAAAGAAATTCTATATATCAGAAACTATTCATACGACATGTCTGAATTTTGCAAGAGCCTTCAGAACCTAACTCTACTTCCAAGTTCCAAGTTTGAAAACGACCGGATCTATATTGTTGGAGATCCGAGCAGCCTTGTGTGAGTTCAGTACCTGGATAGGTGACCGTTGCCTAGATAACTCTCGAACGAAAGGAGATAGGAATTTTCAGGGTATGTTGCGCATCGGAATGGGAGAGTTAAGTTCGCTGTTGGCCATAATCAGCCCAACGGTTTCGGAGTTATATCCATCTGGAATATTATTTCCTCGATAACTCAGAAAAATATAGACTCGATCGAGTTGAAGCTTGCTAACTAGTTGTAGAATATCGACATAAAGACGTGTGTAAAATTTTGTGAGAACTGAACCGCTAGAACATCTCAAAAAAATTACGAAAAAAAAATTGGTTCAAGCACTGACGTGAAGTCAGGAGCTTTTGCGCGTATGTTCTATTGTCCTTTCTCCTGTATTGGACACTCTCAATCGAATATACCATGGTTCAAGCACTGACGTGAAGTCAGAAGCTTTTGCGCACATGTTCTATTGTCCATTCTCCTTTATTGGACACTCTCAATCGAATATACCATGGTTCAAGCACTGACGTGAAGTCAGGAGCTTTTGCACCATGGTAAATTCGATTAAGAGTGTCCAATACAGGAGAATGGACAATAGAACATACGCGCAAAAGCTCCTGACTTCACGTCGATGCTTGAACCAATTTTTTTACTGCTTATTAGGCAACATTGTTCTATATATTCCTTCTGACGAATATCTAGTGTTTCTAACGCATAAGCAATCTCGAAATAATAACATTTTTGGCGCTCTTGTTCCTCGGAAAAGTGTGCTTATCAATTTGCCCAAATGTCTGTCATTTTCGAATTTTTCGATGAAATTGGTCTTAAACGATTTGGTTCGACTCACTGATCAAGAATCCGTGGTCGAAATTCATTCTGTCCGGCCGGCCGGCCGTAGGCTCTCGAACGGAATGAGCTAGACAGTTTAAATTTTCAAAGTAGGTTTGCGAGATAAATATCTCGGCTAAGTTCGTTAGTGGGCGAAATCGGACAGATGGTTTCAGAGTAACAAAAAAAAATCTTTTTGGCGCTCTAGTTCCTCGGAACTGAGTGCTTATCAATTTGCCCAAATGTCTGTAATTTTCGAATTTTTCGATGAAAATGGTCTTAAACGATTTGGTTCGACTCACTGATCAAGAATCCGTGGTCGAAATTCATTCTGTCCGGCCGTCCGGCCGGTCCGGCTGGTCCGGCCGGGCGGCCGGCCCTAGGCACGATAACTCTCGAACGGAATGAGCTAGACAGTTGAAATTTTCAGAGTAGGTTTGGAAGATAAACATCTCGGCTAAGTTCGTTATTGGGCAAAATCGGACAGATGGTTTCGGAGTAACAAAAAAAGAATTTTTTTTTACAAGGCAAATTCCAAATTAAATTTTTTTCAAAAAGTTGTTTTGCCATAAGAATCCAATGATATAATTTTTAACTCTAACAAGCTAATACTTTCGGAGATATGATTTTTCAAAATTTCAATAATAAATCGTATTTCAACGTTGTCACAGAATGATATTATTCTATGTATGAATTGTCATAATGTCAAATGATGTTCCTGAGACATGACATTATCTAATCAATCGAAGAATTGTGAGCGAAGTGAGAAAAATCTCAGTTGTTTGCTCCGAAATTAGGTTTTCTCAGAAAATTCTTACATTTCGGAACGGAACATGAAGTAGGAGATCTGAGAGTAGTGAGACTGCTTTTCATCCATAGACATAGATATAACTCTCGAACGGAATGAGGTAGGTAGTTGAAATTTTCAGAGTAGTTTAGGGAGATGAATATCTCGGTTAAGTTCGTTATTGGGCAAAATTGGCCAGATTTAATTTGATTTCTTCTATGGTGCAGTTCTCATTCTCATAATTGCTCATTTAATCTTGAAATATAAAATATTATTTGAATTGAATTTCTTTTAGGATGCAGTTCTATCATATGAATACATTGATATAATTCCCAACTCTGAGAAACCAATACTTTCGGAGATATAATTTGTCTGTTTGAACTAGAGCGCCAGAAAGCTCCTGTCCTCAGGGCAACCCATTTTTTATATAACAAATTCCAATTTATTTTTTTTTCAATATGCAGTTTTACCATAAGAATTCATTGATATCATTTTCAACTCTGCTAATACTTTCGGAGATATGATTTCTCAAAATTTCAATAATAAATCGTATTTCTACGTTTTCACATAATGATATAATTATTCTATGTGTAAATTTTGATAATTTCAACTTATTTTCCTGAGACATGACATTGGCTAATTCATTTCAACAATCGTAGAATTATGAGAATTATAATATGATATCATACTTTTTGTTGGTTGATATTTTAATGCCGATGGTCAATCCATATGATGATGGGAATGGTAATGGTAAGTTAATAATACTGTGTTCAGAATATCTCCAGTAAAAACAAAACTGGAATATTGGTGTATTGGAGTATTGCAGTGGATTTGAGGAAAGAATATATATTATCGTTCATCATAGAATTGAGGATTGAATATCTCGGATGAGTTCGTTGTTGGGTAGAATTTGTCTATAGGTTTTGGATTGATAATTTTTGGTACTATTGTTGAATTTAAATTCTTCTATGATGTTAGAATTAAATTTCTGCTAAGATGAAGTTCTTTCATAAGAATCCATTGATATAATTCCCAACTCTGAGAAACCAATACTTTCGGAGATATAATTAGTCTGTTTGAACAAGAGCGCCAGAAAGCTCCTGTCCACAGGGCTTGAACCAATTTATCATTTCATAGATATTTTTCAGAGCTTGGGGGAGAAAACCCAGAAAGGAATCATTTAGTGAAGTATTTATTTATTATTTACGCATATCAAAACACTGCAAATTTCTCGAGAGTTTTCTCATTAAAATTCATAAATTCCTTTTGTTTCCTCAGTTAAATATATCTACTAACGAGCTGAGACTCATCATCTGATTCTCTAATTGGAGCATTGAATGGAAACTTATTTCAAAGGCTATTGTTGCAGTAAAATAGAGCTCATAGTGATGGACATCTACCGGACAATTAGATATCAAAATGTATACGATAACCCTGGAAACGAAAATATATTGCAAACTATTCCCAAAATGATTTTTATGAAATCTTCAAAACAATTCATCCCGGGACACAGCATCTTCACTCCTGCATATCGAGAAATTGATTAAAGATTCGAAATTTAATGCTAATGATATTATGCAAATGCTTGATGTATGTTTGGATACCATCTATTTCGAACTAGGAGATTTTTTTTATAGACAAAAATTATTTGGAATGGCAATGGATTCGCCTTTATCACCTATCATGAGTAATATATTTATGGAAAATTTTGAAGAAAAATTTGTGGATACATATTTGTTGAATCCAAAAGCTTGGTGGCGATATGTTGACGATATATTTGTAATTTGGCAACATGGTGGAGAAGACTTAGGCAAATTTTTCGATTTCATAAATTCAAAGGAAACTACGACAAAATTCACTTTGGAAATAGAGAAAAATAATCAGCTTTCTTTTCTATATGTTTCGATATCCGAACCATTTCGAAATGAGTGTCTTCAGGAAACAGACACATACAAATAGGTATTTAAATTTCTATTCAAACCATCAACTATGAAAAGAGGTGTTATTAAAACACTTTATGATAGAGCTAACCTAATGTGTTCTATTCTTGAAATTCGAAATAATGAAATTGATTTCATCAAAAAATTTCTTGAAGATAATGAATATCCGAGGCAATTCATAAATACATCAATCATGAATTTAGATAGAAGAGCAAATAATCAAGTACAACAAAATAATCAACAAGAACAGCAACCCAATCGTTTGAATGTGATCTCTTATGTTCGTGGCCTTTCTGAAAAAATCAGAAGAAACGGTTCTAAGCTCAATATAAGTGCCGTCTTCAAAACAGAAAATGATCTTGGGTCTTTATTAACAAATACAAAACCCATTAATGACAATCAAAAAACAGTGTATATGTATAATATTCCTTGTATTTGTGGTAAATCGTACACAGGAGACACATCAAGACCACTAGAAGTAAGAATGTCGGAGTATAAGAACAACTTGAGACATAGAGAAATACAGAACTCAAACATAGCAGAACATGTATGTACAATCCAAGGAGATCTCATGATGGATTAGATTAATATAAAGATTCTGATGACAGAACCTGATTATATATCAAAAGGAAACTCAAGGAGTCAACTCGTATTTTGTTGAACAATTTTGCAAATTGCTCAATTGGTATTGACCATATTTGGCTGAATTTATTAAAAATGAGTTGGAACTTGGAAATTTCTGTGCAAAGTAAAACAATAGTCGAATTTAAGCGAGTAACCGGAGCAGAGCGGTTAAGACCAATCTCTTGCTAAACATAACCGATCGGTTATAATAGCAAGGGATTGGTCTTAACCGCACTGCTCCGGTTATTCGCTTAAATTCGACTTTTGTTTCTATGTATTACAAATCGTCGTTGCGCCTTCAAAACGCGACATGTGCATATATTGTGCAAACTGCGTTAAGTGTATATTTCGATTAAGAACTGCGCAAGCTGGATATTTTGTTAAAAGCTGCCATGTGATAATCACACTAGATTCGGTTCCAATTGGATTTGATCGAAAAGCGACAAGTACGAAATCGAAAATATGCTCCTGCAAAACACTCTAAAGGCGAAAATTCATGTGGCGATTTTGTCGCCGAAAACCAGCGATTTTGTCGCCCAAAATTTCGACGATTTTTTCGTTCAAAACCAGCGACTGTCGCTCGGAATTTCCCTTCCCCTATATTTCATGGAGCGACAAAATCGCCACGACAGATTATTTTGAACTGACAGAAACATAACCTAATTGAATTTAAATATTACAACTAAATACATATTTAGGTACAAAATGAGTTCCGGAAGTACTACAGTTATCTCTAATAATTATATAAATGTATTAAATCGCAAAAGAAAAACAACTGGGAACTTCCAAGACGATGCAATTTCTGGAGTACATATAGGAGCTTCAACTCCTAATTCTAGAATCCTTGTAGAAGGAGAAGACTAAGAGGTTCTAAATGTAGATCATGTATGACAAAACAAATTGTGGTCCCATTTTTATAGACATTTGTTCCTTATATTTACAAAGTAGTGCCCTTAATTCAGAATCACATAAAATTGATGGCCCATATTAATGTGGAGAACGGTAAACTTAAAAAAAAAGTATGGTATATTCTTGTAAAGTCGCAGCATGGAGCAGGTGTAAACATATTACTGATGTTTTAATTCAAGTTCAGGTGCATGCTGTTCTAATTCATTTATGAGGATACATATAGTGTCTAATTGATCCAGATAAAGCTGTGGTATAACAGTTATCCATAATTAAAATGATTTTTTCAAGATATGATACATATTTATTATGTGAAAATAATTATTAACAATAAGTGTAATGTTTGAGGTATAATAAAATTGCTTTTTTTTTTGTTTTGTTTCCAAGAGTTTTGATGACCATCTCTTCTATTCAATTGAAAATATCAAAATTGTTTATGCCTGTGAAACTTTTCAAAGCACTGTCACTGTTCAAGATATCACTCTTTGTAGATAACCCGAATATATCAATGGCACAAGTGTTAGGTGGTCTGTTAACAATGTACACAACCAAGTATACTACTAAAATTATTATTGCTGTTCAACTAACTCAAGGGTGCTTGGGTGATACTTATTTCTTCTTCTGAATGAGGTTTTTCAACACAGCAAGTCATCGATACATCCTTCCTCAGTTCTCTTTCGAGGTACCTCCTTGTACTCTGTTTGAAGATGATGTAGTTCCAAGTTGAGTACTCTTTGGTCTATTAGTTATCTTCCTAACGCAGTTTCAATAATTATATTTATATTTGGTTTTCCGGAGGTAAGAATTGAATACACAAACCTATACTAGTAAATTTCACAGGAAGTTGGACAGAATAAAACCAGTACAGAATAAAACCTATACATTTTGGCATTTTTTTCGCCCATGAATTGCATTTGGGCACACAACAATGGTAATTTCTGGTCGAAGACATATTAGATAGGATAATATTATCTACTTTCATTTGAATTTGTCCAATAGAGATGAATGGACAATAGAATATGAGCGCAAAAGCTCCTTACTTCACGTCAGTGCTTGAACCAATTTTAATTTTTGCGGCTGTCACTGCTGTCAGAGGTATGTCATCAGTTGTCGTTGGAATGCTGGATTAATCCAGCGACACGGACGACGTCGCCCAAAACGGTCCAAATGTCTATGCAGTATACTCATTTGGGCGACAAAATCGCTGGTTTTCGGCGACAAAATCGCCACATGAATTTTCGCCTTAAGTGTATGAATGCACAATTTATCAAAAGTCACATGTCGCATTTTGAAGGCGCAACGACGAAATACTGTCAATGTGACAATTCTCGAATTTCAACAAAATAATTCTGAAGATTTTCTTTAAGTGTCTGAGAGTGTTAAGAGTCTGATATAGACTCCGAAACGTTACGATATAGTTGTTTCTTCGTTGTTGTTGTTTCGTTGTTGTTTGTTAGACAACATTGTTCGATTGATTGCTTCTGACAAATATCCTGTGTTTCACATGCAGAAGCAAATCACAAAATAATAATTTTTTCATTATATAGATATTTTTCAGAGTTTGGGAGAGAAAACCCAGAAGAGAAACCATTTAATGATGAATATCTCATGTTACTTATTAGCTAAAGCCCGACAAATATTGCATGAATCGCAGTGACCTGATTGCGGACATCCATAAACAATCCAGGTTCGGCGCCACGGTGTAATATTTCACGTGCCTTCTGAATTACAGTTGTTTATTTACTAGTTTCGACGTAAGTTTTCAAGATTATTTAGGATTGCGTAGGGAATTATTATCAAGCTAAAAACCTCAATTTAGTGCCTTATTTTCATAACATTGATAGGTAGAAATATTGTTTCATGCCGTGTTATATGTTTCTTTTCATATTTTTGTTTCCAAGGTGCTCATATGATCTACTAAATTGAATGTACATTGAAATGGACAATGAAACTTACTACTTACTCACAAATGGACGGTAGGGATGATGACCTATGGGGTCGACCTCCCCTTAGTAAATGCTTGGTTGGAATACAAAAAAATGGGTTCAAGCCCCGTGGACAGGAGCTTTCTGGCGCTCTAGTTCAAACAGACAAATTATATCTCCGAAAGTATTGGTTTCTCAGAATTGGGAATTATATCAAAGTATTCTTATGATAGAACTGCATCATAAAGGAAATTCAATTCAAATAATAGTTTATTTATCAAGATTAAATGAGCAATCTGAGAATGAGAACTGCACCATGGAAGAAATCGAATTAAATCTGGCCAATTTTGCCCAATAACGAACTTAACTGAGATATTCATCTCCCCAACCTACTATGAAAATTTCAACTACCTAGCTCATTCCGTTCGAGAGTTACTGTAGAAAAACTTTTTTTAAATTTTGAAATTTTTTTTTGACACTTTGCGGTTTTCTGGTCAATACAAAACTTCACATGCGTATAAAGGTCATGATTCTACAATTTGATGCTAAATTTAAGATAGATCGAGTGATCGGTTTCGGAAATATTCATAAAAAATATTTTTACTAAAATCGGCCATAACTCCGAAACCGCTTGATGGATTTCTCCCATTAACGAGCTCGTCCGAGATATTTACGCTCCAAACCCACTTTGCAAATTTCAATCCGCTAACTCCTTTCGTTCGAGAGTTATCGTGCCTACGGCCGGCCGGCCGGACAGAATCGATTTCGACCTCGGATTCTTGATCAGTGAGTCGAACCAAATCGCTTAAGACCATTTTCATCGAAAAATTCGAAAATTGCAGACATTTGGGCAAATTGATAAGCACTAATAGTTCCGAGGAACTAGAGCGCCAACAAGTTTCGTATGACAATTGCCCAAAATAGGTTTAAAGTACCTACAAATAGTAGATTTTTCATAAAACATGTATCAAAGAAGAGTAATAATGAAAAATTACCTTGTAATCGATCAAAAATTTCCTGATCTACGTTCACCAAATTTTCTCCTCTCTCGAACTGCAGAATTATGCTTTCAATATTTACATTCTATTTGCATTCTATGTATATGGATGAAAAGCAGTCTCACTACTCTCAGATCTCTTACTTCATGTTCCGTTCCGAAATGTAAGACTTTTCTGAGAAAAACTAATTTCGGAGCAAACAACTGAGATTTTTCTCACTTCGCTCACATTTCGGAATACACTTTATTCTCATAATTCTTCGATTGATTAAATAATGTCATGTCTCAGGATAATAAGTTGACGTTATGACAATTCATACATAGATTAATTATATCACTCTGTGAAATACGATTTATCATTGAAATTTTGAAAAATCATATCTCCGAAAGTATTAGCTTGTTAGAGTTAAAAATGATATCATTGGATTGTTATGGTAAAACTGCTTATTGAAAAAAATTAAATTTGGAATTTGTTCTGTAAAAAAAAATTTTTTTTTGTTACTCCGAAACCATCTGTCCGATTTTGCCCAGTAACGAACTTAGCCGAGATATTTATCTCCCAAACCTACTCTAAAAATTTCAACTGTCTTGCTCATTCCGTTCGAGAGTTATCGTGCCTACGGCCGGCCGTAGTCCTCGATCCTCGACTATCATAATATACCAATGCTTGGTACACAGTTTGACAATGCCTCATGAAAACGGCAAACATAGACATAAAGTCCATGATCCCATACAGTTTCTGTGAGAGTTACCTAATAATTATAACCATTATTAATTATGGCAATTGGAATCAGATCATAACTATTAGATTTCAGATTTTCTTGAAAATTAATGGATAAATTGGATCAATTTTTAGTATGAGAATGGGCGATGATCAAATTATGTATGATCTTAAAATGCAAACGTTTGTTGGGTATTGTATGAAAATGATGTTGAAGTTCAGTATTTCAATAGTGGAATATCTTTTAAAGCTGCATTATAAGAATTTTGTGAGTAAATAAGTATTCTCAAACAATTTAATGAATTTGAAGCATCAGATGGTTAAGTTCTTTGTTTTTCTGCAAAAGATTTCAGTGAGTTTTTTAAGTTGGACAGTTGGACAGTTGGACAAAGTGCAGGAGTGTATTAGCACATTGTGAAATCTTTAAACGCTTGTAACTTTTCACCTGAGCCGAATCTGAAAAAATGACAAATGAAGAAAGTGTTTTATTTGATGAGAGGAACCTATATTTAAAATGAATACACAACTTAAGGACTTACCCTGTTTACCAATGTGGTTAATGTTTAATTTTGAGTTTTTCTCTAAAATATTTCACGGATATTGAAGAAAATCTTAATTGAATCGGTAGATGTACTCGAAAAATAAAGAGGTTATGTGTATATTGTGTAATTCTATATAATTAACCTTTGTATACAAGTAGCAGCGTGTATTCATTAGTATGAGTAGGGTAGAAATTTAATCGCTTTTCGACGAAAAGCTGTAAACTGATGTGGGAGGCATGAATACATTTTAGGAACTCAATTAATTTCATTGAAAAATAGTTCATGGAAAATGAGCTCGAAATTCGAATTTATAATATTAATGTATATGCATATAATAATAATAAATTATTATATGTATATAATGTTTTATAGCTAAAATTAACTGAACATATCGTATTACAACAGTGAATTTTGATTAGAAGGATTCTCGGAATGGATCTCATTTTATAATGTCGGGGATATTGAAAATACATAAACGTGAAATTGTATGTATTTAGACCTAACAATGATTTTTAACAAACAAATTTAAGAATATAATAATTGGCATTGAATATTGAATAACACCCTCACGAAATACTGCATGAACTTGAATATTAATGAAGGATGCGTTATCACTTGAAAAATGCATTGAACAGCAACTGAATTCAAATTTTAAAATGAAACAAATCCAAAAAGACAAAGCTGATTGGGCTGAAAACCGGTTATCTATTGTTAAATCCTGCTCCAAGATTTCTGCAGAATTTAAGCAGACTATGACAGAAAGTTTCTGGAGTAGGTATACAATTTTTGAAGAAAAATTTTTTTTTCAGATTCACACAAAAATTTGTGGGTTGCCATTCCACAACTATCTTATAATTAATTAAATTATATCAATCATAAAATTTGATTGGATATGTATTTCTCGAGTTATTGAGGAAATAACAACAAAACTACACATGGGTATAACTCCGAAACCAGCCGGTAACACCTTTAGTTGTCAATGAACCAGCCGTTTATACCGTCGCATTCAGATACGCAACCTAACCCGAAAATTTCAAGTCACTATCTCTTTCCGTTCGAAAATTATCGTACCAACGGCAGGCTGGACAGAATCTTATTTGATCTCCGTCGTCTCCGTCAACCAAAAATACAACAAATGCTCAAATAGTGATTATTCAGAACCACACCCTGAAAAAATGCCGCATTGCACAATCCGGAATAAACATAATCTAACCCAATCACGAACATCAACTCTACAAATTTACTTCTGATCGGCCCACAATATAATCCAAAACACTTACCACCTTTTTGGCGCCCCCTGTTCCTTCGGAACAGAGTGCTCATCCATTTGCCCAAATGTCTGTAATTTTCGAATTTTGGGTTGAAAATGTTCTCAAAACTTTTGGTTCGACTCAATGAAGGCTCTCGCAAAATTTCTGCGATGTCGGACAAATAGTTTCTGATTTATTATTATTATAGAATTTTATCCAATGATTTTCAATGATTTATAAAAAAATTTCTAGTGATATAATCATAACGAAACTTCGAAAACATTCGCACGTCGGTATCCTCAACTAATTGCCATGGTTGAATTGGATCTCTTTTGTAATTTTTGAGGTAAAAATTAAAAAATTTCAGAAAGGTATAATAGTAAAACAGTTTTGCACACTACGCCTATTAACAAACTCAAATACGATCCTCAAAAAATTTTGCAGGAATTTTCGTGTCGGCATTCTACAATCGACTGTCATATTTGAATTGGATCCGATTCGTATTTTTCGAGTTATTGAGGAAATAACAACCAAATTTCGGATAGGTATAACTCCAAAACGGTTCAGTCGATTATGCATATTAACAAATTCAATTGTCACATTCGGATGCGCAACCTACCCTGAAAATTGCGAGTCGCTAACTCTTTCCGTTCTCAAGTTATCGTGAGATAAATAATATTATATAATAATATTTTTAAAATTTCTGGTGATACGATTCTCGCAAAATTTCACACACATCTTTATGTCAGTATTCTTCAACTAGTTATCAAGTTTCAATCCGATTGGTTCTGTATTGGTCGACAACAAAATGGTTATTCGGAAGCCGTTAGCTGATTATGCCCATTAACGAACTTGTCCGTCGCATTTGGACACGCTACCTACCCTGAAAATTTCAAGTCGCTATCTCTTTCCGTACGAAAGTTTTCGTGACATCTGCCGGACAGAATCAGATTTGACCTCGAATTCTTCATAAGTGAGTCGAACCTAATCGTTTGAGACTATTTTCAGCAAAAAATCGAACATTACAGACATTTGGGCAAAATGATAGCACGCTGTTCCCCAGAACATGAGCGCAAAAGCTCCTGACTTCACGTCAGTATTTTTTAAGAATTTTCTCGCACCGAGTTGATGATTTGTATAGAAATTTAAGTATCTATTTGCCTGTGTCTGTTTACTGAAGACACTTGTTTCAAAATGGATCGAATACTTAATCCTCGAAACATCTAGAGAAGAATGCTGATGATTCTCTTCATCTCCAAAGGGAATTTGATTATTGGTTCTTATGAATTTATAAAATCGAAAAATCTATCTAACTCTTCTCTACCATGTTGTCAAATTAAAAAGTCCTTCAATGATTACTTCATATTGATTAATTCAAGGAAAACTGTTGCAGTGGTCCTCAATGTCTAAAAGCCCCAACCACACTTATTTATGACGTCACTGGCTTCTTTCATCTCGATTGGAAACAGCCAAGAATGGGTTATAAAATCGAATAATTTCAAATCAATAAATAAACTACAGAATATCTTGTTAAAAGTGATTAAGATAAGTGTGAATGCAATTTTGTTGTAAGAATACTAGTGCAGGATTTCAATAAGGATTGCAATTCTACTTTACATAGTTAGAATAAAGATTATATTTTATTGGTGCAAGACATCAGATGATCTCTCAACTCTCTGGAACTTCAAACCCATTTGTAAAAAAAATTCCTGGAATTGCATTAAAACCATGGGATCACTCCCATGGAAGTCTATTGGTCTAAGGCGGGGTAGTTTGAGCCAGAGAATCATCAATCGCTGCATAACACCTTGGTCGTACTACCCTGTGAGTTTGAGGCCAAGCTGAAGTGCGGGTTAATGAGATCCTTCGAGGGTACCAGGCAAATGGGGTAAAGGCAGTGAGTTCTGATCAGGGATACGATGAAGACGATATAATTTGGACGGTTAGCGAATACGAGTTTTTATCCCTGAGACTTAGACAATTTTATTGAAGATTGAATTTAGAGTATATTGCGGTAGTTGGCGGTCTGTCAAAGTTGTAAATATTTTTTTATGTTGTATTGTAAATAAAGCGTGTAAATATCAGAACCACTGTTTTGAAAACCAAAGACGTGAAAGACGGACCAAAATTCAATCAACACCTAGGCGATTGATTCAAAAATCTTACACTATTGTATAGGTTGGTAATACACTTGAACGAAGGCAATGCGTGCACGATTAATCTTTGGGAACTGTATTTACTCATAATTTTTTCCTGCAATGCTCGCATGTCCAATTAAAGCTTACATACTGCACTCCGATGATATCATAATAGTACACATTAAGTTGATTCATTAACCTGTTTCTAGCCTCATACAGTTTTAAACTATTTACTCAGTTATCATGTTCTGCATGTTAAGGTTCGTTGATGACACGATTTTTCACTTGCACTAAAAAATATTCTCTATATCAGATATATTTGTTTAACTACATATTGTTTACTGTGTGGAAAATAATCTTTGGTCGTTTATTTTTTGAGCAGTAATTCTGAAATATGAAATAAATTTTCTGTTAGCAATGTATACGATTATCCTCAAGGAATGTTTAAAAATGTATCGAAAAAATTGATCCATATATCGCTAGATGTTATGAGATTCTCATTGTTCTGGTAATTGAGGGGCCACCGACAAAATACTATTAACACACAATTAATGTTTATTGTTTTATTTGGAATCTAATACATTAATTCACAACTGTTTTCGACTGTATACATTTTTTTTTCATCGTTACATTTTTATTACAAGAATTTTAAGGTAGAATTTTATTTTCGTTCACATAACTGAATTGGTCATCGAATGACCTTTGATGCGATATATCACAAGCAATATTTTTCCAATAGAAAGAAATTGTTGAGGGTTGAGGGTATATACCCCCAAACTTCAAAACTGCATGCATTTCTCAAACTTCGAAAATAGAAAACGATATTTATATTTCAAGAATATGAACCTGGCACCAATCAAAAATTGTTAATTTTGTAATAAAAAAATAGCTTAACAAATTCTTTTTCCAGTCACACCGCTCAATGTGCAATCGAATGTCCTTTCATTTGATATATCACAATCTATATAACCCTATTTGAAAAAAACAGAGGGGTGTGGAGCGTAAAGGGTGAGATATTTAAAATTCAAAAAAGCATAGGGGGACCTGCTTTCGAAATTACTAATCCATGGATTCATGTATTTCCCTCAATAATAATTAGTAAAAGAATAATGGTTTGATTGCAGTACTCACCAATCACAAATTGTAAATTATTTCCTAATTTTTTAATAAAAAAGTGGGAAAGCCCCGTGGACAGGAGCTTTGGCGCTCTTGTTTAAACTTTGACAAATCATATCTCCGAAATTATTGGTTTCTTAGAGTTGGGAATGATGTCAATGGATTCTTATGATAGAACTTCATCATTAAAGAAATTATATTCAAACATCATACAAGAAATTAAATTAATCAAGGGCACCAAAAGCTATTAATCCAAAACCAGCAGACCAATTCTACCCAATAACGAACTCATCCCAGATATTCATTCTTCAAACTTACTATAAAAATTATATTATATCTATTGAAACTTAGCCAATATTCTAGTTTTATTTTTACTGGAGATATTCTGAACAGAATTTGATTAACTTGCCAAAGTATATATTTTTTCCATCATCATCATCATATGGATTATCGAAGAGCTATCTATGAGGTTATTCCATTGGTCATTCTGCATTCAATCATACTTTGTTTGACATGTCTTTTATTTGCAGATGAGATGACAATGATGAAATGTATGAACACAGATGAAATTCATAGATATGGACGTTAATTTTCGATACAGCATTGTGTAAAATCATAGAGATACGATTTGATATTGAATAATCTTACCTCCGAAAGTATTAATTTGTTACAGTTGAAAATGATATCTATGGATTCTTATGATGAAACTGTATCTTAAAAGAAATTGAATTCGAAAGTTGTAATATAAAAAAAAAATTTTTTTTCGTTACTCCGAAACCATCCTGCCGAATTTGCTCAATAATGAACTTAGCCGAGATATTTACCTCCCGAACCAATTCTGAAAATATCGACTCTCTAGCTCATTCCGTTCAAGAGTTATCGTGGTTAAGGCCAGCCGGACAGAATCGATTTTGACCACGGATTCTTGATTAGTGGTTCGAACCAAATCGTTTAAGACCACTATCAGCCAAACATTCGAAAATTACAGTTATTTGGGCAAATTGATAAGCACTCTGTTCCGAGGAACAAGAGCGCCAAAAAAACGGCACAACCAATTCTACTTTTGGCCACATCGCTGAATAGGTGATCAATTTACCTTTCATTTGATGTATCACAATCCATATTTTCCCATTTGAAGAAATAAAGTAGTGGGGTGAGAAATATCAAATTCAAAAAAATGGGTTCAAGCCCTGTGGACAGGAGCTTTCTGGCGCTCTAGTTCAAACAGACAAATTATATCTGGTATTGGTTTCTCAGAGTTGGGAATTATATCAATATATTAATATGATAGAACTGCATCAAAAAGGAAATTCAATTCAAATAATAGTTTATTTATGAAGATTAAATGAGCAATCATGAGAATGAGAATTGTACCACATTTTCAAATTTTTTTTTGACACTTTGCGGTAATCTGGTCAATACAAAACTTCACATGCGTATAAAGGTCATGATTCTACTGTCTTCTACAGTCTGGTGCTAAATTTCAGATAGATCGAGTGATCGGTTTCGGAAATAGTCATAAAAAATATTTTTGCTAAAATCGGCCATAACTCCGAAACCCCTTGATGGTTAACGCCCATTAACGAACTTGTCCGAGATATTTACGCTCCAAAACCACCTTGCAATTTTCAATCCGCTAACTCCTTTCGTTCGAGAGTTATCGTGCCTACGGCCGGTCGGCCGGCCGGACAGAATCGATTTCGCACTCGGATTCTTGATCAGTGAGTCGAACCAAATCATTTGAGACCATTTTCAGCCAAATATTCCAAAATTACAGACACTTGGGCAAATTGATAAGCAATCTGTTCCGAGGAACTAGAGCGCCAAAAAAACAAGTTTCGTATGACAATTGCCCAAAACAGGTTTAAAGTACCTACAAATAGTAGGTATTCCATAAAACATGTATAAAATAATAAATTACCTTGTAATCGATCAAAAATTTCCTGATCTACGTTCACAAAATTTTCTCCTCTCTCGAACTTTGGAATTATGCTTTCAATATTTAGGTATGTAATATTTTCAAACATTTTCGGGTGAGGTCCCCGTTGCATCGCTAAAATACGAGTATTTCAACTCCAATATTCTTGAAGTTACAATATTCCCTTCTGTTAAGTTGACTTTATGGCAATTCATTCATAGAATATACATAGAATAATTATATCAACCTGTGAAATACGATTTACATTGAAATTTTGAAATTTCCGAAATGTAAGAATTTTCTGAGAAAAACTAATTTCGGAGCAAACAACTGAGATTTTACTCACTTCGCTCACAATTCTTCGATTGATTAGATAATGTCTCAGGAACATCATTTGACATTATGACAATTCATAGAATAATATCATTCTGTGACAACGTTGAAATACGATTTATTATTGAAATTTTGAAAAATCATATCTCCGAAAGTATTAGCTTGTTAGAGTTAAAAATGATATGAATGGATTCTTATGATAAAACTTCTTATTAAAAAAAATTTAATTTGGAATTTGTTTCGTAAAAAAAAAATTTTTTTTTTGTTACTCCGAAACCATCTGTCCGATTTTGCCCAATAACGAACTTAGCCGAGATATTTATCCCCCAAACCTACTCTGAAAATCTCAACTCTCTAGCTCATTCCGTTCGAGAGTTATCGTGCCTACGGCCGCCCGGACCGGCCGGATCGGCCGGCCGGACCGGCCGGACAGAATGAATTTCGACTACGGATTCTTGATCAGTGAGTCGAACCAAATCGTTTAAGACCATTTTCATCGAAATATTCGAAAATTACAGACATTTGGGCAAATTGATAAGCACTCAGTTCCGAGGAACTAATGCGCCAAAAAGCACAGGATAAATTACTTTTGAAATTAAAAATCAACGGGTGTGAGGATTTTCCTTAATAATTCTTCGTAAAAGAATTATTGACGAGTTATACGTTACTCTTTTGGCACGCTGTACATATGGTGGGTTCCACGAAGCTTCGATTAGCTTAATTGTGGATTTAGATTACATTCGATTATCAATATAGAATCACATTGATTTGGCAATCAAGAGCTGTCAAAGCATTGTGAAACCCACTGGTATTGTATCAAATATCTGAATACAGTGATTATCCCGGATAATAGTTAATCCAAGTATCCTTCTTTTCCAAGCTGAAGAATCGAACTATTAATAAATTTCGAAAAGGTTATTCTCGATATTTTTCATATCCCCTATCAATAATTCCAATAATAGGTAAGGATTCAATTCTGTATGCCAAACAAAGTGCATTCCCATCATAAATTATATCTGTGATTCATATCCTAATGTCTAAATGGAATGGATGACATGTAATATTTTCAGTTCGATGTAACTGAAAAGATTGGAAAATATCACAATGTTATATTCATATTCATTCAATGCATCATTACCGTGCATGAAAACTACATACAAAAATCTTGTTAAGGTCCCAGAAAAGGTCAGGAAAATATACATCATGATTCATGAAGTTAGCATTTGAATGGGCAAGCGAGTATTGATTGACATTATGTGTGACATTTTATGATTCAAGTGAATGCTTTTGTGATTGGTGAGTCCCATTACAAGGAGCGCTGAATATCATGCAACTGCACGAAGGAATAATCGTAATTCTATTGAATTTATGATTGTTTGCAAACAGATCCTGGACTAAAATAAATAATATATCACGAGCATGATGAAAGACTCAATTCAATTTTATTTTCTCTTGCGATCGAACGGACAAGATGAAATTAATTTGTTTACAATTGGTTCCGAATTCAATTTGTTCAAAATAACACTATCAGTGTAATGGTGCTAAGTGCATTTAGCACCGGATTTTGCCTAGATAAACTCAACGGTAATGAAGTTAGGGGTTGAACTTGCACAATGGGGACATGAGTAAATATTGCATAGGTACTTGTTTCCTAGCAACACATTGCACTGTGTGAATCACATGTATTTCCAGGCTGAGCTATTCCACCCTTAGAAAACTACGTCTTACCCATGCCTTCGCTCGCGTGGCAATCAACTGTTTGCATAATGTTGGTTCGTCATTACTTCATTGGATTAGTTGAGACGATTTAATAACGATAAATAAGAACTAAGTCCGTCAATGTAAACATATGTATATATTTAATTTCTTTCGCTATTTGAATAAACGTAAACTTCGAAAATTTCAGGGCAGGTATGAAAGATTTTTGCTACACAATTCCAAAGGTTTGATATTCGAGAGAATAAAGATAATATTATTAAAATAACTATGTTTCAAAGCATGCCATTACCTGCAGTGAAATAGTGTCACAAAAAAGTAATACGCGAAAATTAACAATATCCAATTCCCATTTATGTAGAATGTTTAAAAAGGTTTTGGTAGCAGATACGACCTTCAAAATTCACAAACACCACAATGAGCATATGGTACATAGTTTGAACGGTATGAGTTACTTTTGAAGACATTTGTAGATACGCCCTATTGAATTAAACATCTTTACTGATTTCGAACTTTAAGGTAGCAATAGAAAAAGTCTGATGCATTCTTACATCTATTTTAGTTTTATCAAAATGAACTCAACGAAAAGACCATCATAAGCACCTGTATGAAATAGGGTTCAGAATTTTCAAGATATAAGTAGTATTCGAATAGTCGTTTGGTATTGTATTCGAATATTCCAATAATCGACTATAATTCATTAGTCGAATATTTGAATAATAGAATATTGTAGGTATGTATTAGTGGACTATTTTAATAATTGCTTATATTATTAGTCGATAGTCGAATATTCCAATAGTCGTCTATATGGATACTGAAATAGTCGTTTTACTATTTAAACATTTTAAACAAACATTATTTTATTTAAATTTATATAAGGCTTCAATATTAGTTATTAAATGGTACCTTTATGGGTTTTCTCTCCCAAACTCTGAAAAATATCTAAAATTAAAATAATTATTATTTTGTGAATTGGTTTTTGGCGCTCTAGTTCCTCGGAACTGAGTGCTTATCAATTTGCCCAAATGTCTGTAATTTTCGAATTTTTCGATGAAAATGGTCTTAAACGATTTGGTTCGACTCACTGATCAAGAATCCGTGGTCGAAATTCATTCTGTCCGGCCGGCAGGTCCGGCCGGCCGGCCGGCCGTAGGCACGATAACTCTCGAACGGAATGAGCTAGAGAGTTGAAATTATCAGAGTAGGTTTGGGGGATAAATATCTCGGCTAAGTTCGTTATTGGGCAAAATCGGACAGATGGTTTCGGAGTAACAAAAAAATTTTTTTTTTACGAAACAAATTCCAAATTAATTTTTTTTTAATAAGCAGTTTTATCATAAGAATCCATTCATATCATTTTTAACTCTAACAAGCTAATACTTTCGGAGACATGATTTTAAAAAATTTCTATGTAAATCGTATTTCACAGATTGATATAATTAAATTTTTCCGGCTCATTTTTCCATTATTTTATACGATACAAAGTAAAACATCTATCTATGGGAGATGATAGCCCTAAATAAGGGCCCTGTAGTAGTCTTCGAACATCTGAAGTTCTGAATAATCATCGCTTGGACTGTCAGACCTGGTTTTGAAAGAGACCCTCCTGGCCTTACGAGCAACATTTTCCTTTTCGAATTCAAATATTGAAGGGATTTCTAAGAACAAGAAGGAATATTTTTGAAAACTAGCGGAGGTGATTCTTCTCCAAGAGAACCCTACAGAGAATTATATTTGTGAGAGGAGACTTTTGAAAGGTTATGTAGTATTTAAAATTTGTTCGTTCTTCTCCTCTTGTCTTTTCATTTTTCAGGAGTTTCGGGTACCTTGGAGAAACCTCTCCGTTTTTTGACGAAGGAGTCCATATTGAAGAAATAAATATCAATATTTTTAAATTGCAGTAAATTTTGTGAACAATAGTTACAAATCACGACACTCACGGGGAGACAGGGTTTTTTTGCTGAGGTTTTTCCCTAAGCTCTTGTATCATACGTCGAATTGTATGGTACCCCGTTAC
Source organism: Halyzia sedecimguttata (assembly GCA_937662695.2). Classification (NCBI taxonomy): domain Eukaryota; kingdom Metazoa; phylum Arthropoda; class Insecta; order Coleoptera; family Coccinellidae; genus Halyzia; species Halyzia sedecimguttata. Next base: position 37,471,395 of record OW569417.2, read on the forward strand.
ACCAACCTCTGCTAACACATATACAGCTCTCAGTCAAAAGAATATATATATATATATATTATTCTATGTATGAATTGTCATAATGTCAACTTATGACATGACATGACATTAACTAATCAATCGAACTTGTATTGTAACTTCAAAAATATTGGGGTTGAAATACTCGTATTTTAGCGATGCAACGGGGACCTCACCCGAAAATGTATGAAAATATTACGTAAATATTGAAAGCATAATTCTGTAGTTCGAGAGAGGAGAAAATTTGGTGAACGTAGATCAGGAACTTTTTGATCGATTACAAGGTAATTTTTTATTATTACTTATCTTCTTTCATACATGTTTTATGGAAAACCTACTATTTGTAGGTACTTTAAACCTGTTTTGGACAATTGTCATACGAAACTTGTTTTTTTGGCGCTCTAGTTCCTCGGAACAGAGTGCTTATCAATTTGCCCAAGTGTCTGTAATTTTGGAATTTTTGGCTGAAAATGGTCTCAAACGATTTGGTTCGACTCACTGATCAAGAATCCGAGTGCGAAATCGATTCTGTCCGGCCGGCCGACTGGCCGTAAGCACGATAACTCTCGAACGAAAGGAGTTAGCGGATTGAAAATTGCAAGGTGGTGTTGGAGCGTAAATATCTCGGACAAGTTCATTAATGGGCGAAATCCATCAAGGGGTTTCAGAGTTATGGCCGATTTTAGTAAAAATATTTTGTATGAATATTTCCGAAACCGATCACTCGATCTATCTGAAATTTAGCATCATATTGTAGAATCATGACCTTTATACGCATGTGAAGTTTTGTATTGACCAGATTGCCGCAAAGTGTCAAAAAAAAAATTGAAAATGTGGTGCAGTTCTCATTCTCATGATTGCTCATTTAATCTTGATAAATAAACTATTATTTGAATTGAATTTACTTTATGATGCAGTTCTATCATATGAATACATGGATATAATTCCCAACTCTGAAAACCAATACCAGATATAATTTGTCTGTTTGAACTAGAGCGCCAGTAAGCTCCTGTCCACAGGGCTTGAACCCATTTTTATTAGAAACATAAGTTATTTGTCAGAAGCAATGTATAGAGCAATGTTGCCTAACAAACAAGAACGAAACATCATCAACGATAAAATATAAAACAACGTTAAAAACTGTCGTGATACCTTATGTTATCCCCTATCAAAATTATTCATTTCCATCAGGGTTGGGGAATTCCAGAATAAGTAGGAAACTGCTTTAATGATACCAATATATGTATAAGAATTCCGGTTGTAGAAGTCCAGTTGAAAACTATCGAGGGGTCAGTAAGTTATCGGTTTTCAGCAAAATATTCGAAAGTAGTGTTTTGGTTGGTTCGTTTCACAGTTTGAAGTCATCGATCATTGAGTGTCAGCATGGATTTTTTCCGGGGCGTAGCATTGAAACTAATTGAAGGCTCTGTGCAAAAACAGGTCTTGTCCACTTTTTTTTTAAATATCCATAATATTAATAAAAACTCCTGGAGGTAGCCGATTCTTGCTCCGAAATAACTTTCAGTCAACTCCTCCGCGTAAATGTAACAGTTAATATAAATTGGATTTGACTGTTTCTTCTTCCGAACAATGCAGAATAAGCGAATTCATACTTCAAAGTCAATCACTAAAATTCGAAAAAAATTTGAATCATCCAGTTTGAAGAGCACGAGTATCAAATATACACTTTTAAATTAATTTGGACCCATCCTCTGTGCCCTTCTATGTACATGATTTTTTACTTCATGGGTAAATTCCCTAAATCGAATTAATAAAATAAATAAATAAAATAAAATAAATACAAATAAAACATCAGTTGGCATACTATGACTTTTGTATTTGCAACGCTAACTCCCGGACTATAAACTGGAATAATGCTGGCAGGGTTGACCTACCCTCCACATTGACGTGATTGAAGTCTTGTGAATTTTATTCTTCTCGAGAAAAATATTGACCAAAACTAACGTATGATTGGGAAATAATGAAACCTTAGAAACTACCGAACGTACATATTTACGAACTTAAATAGCCATTTGTCTTTTAGTCCGGGGCGGCGTATACACCATGGAGGGGAACTGATCAATAATTCGATACCCTTAGATAATATTCATCAAAATGTAAATGACGAAACATGACTAGTGGAATGAATTTTAGGGATCCAATGCATGAAAGATTCGATGCGGGGCCGCTTAATATTCCATCGGAATAAAAAAACATGAAACTTTTCTCCATCGTTACACGGATACCTCTGGTGACCACGTGATAATAATCAGGTAGTTTGGCAGTTTTCCCGAATGTTGTAGAAGCGGGATGAAGGGGGGAGTCACGCATACAAATAAACAATGGAAAAGCTATTTCAGTTTGACCTAGTGAAATTCTAGTTCATTGATCTCTTTCGAGAAAAACGTCCTGTTTTGCCCATTTTGCATGGCCGGATATGAATTGTTCCTATGGATATTTTACGGTCAGAGTGGTGAATGCATTTTTTATTGATAATTACCAGAAATTTTTAAGATCAACTGCATCAGTTGGTCATCCAATGAATAACTAATAATAGTTATTTAATTAACTTGTTGATTAATGAAAGCGATTAGCGATCGAGATTTTTTAACGTGCGAGTAGAGCGAGCATGTTCGTAATCATTAATCGCTAAATTAATCAACGAGTTGATTACAAAATTTATTCGTCTACCTCCTTTCGAATTGAAAGAATTCTGGATTGAGAAAAAGTTTATTTTCCATAATAGACTGAATCAGAAATTTCTATATATTCATATACAGGGTGAGTCTTAAAGTTGTACATTAATTTTAACCATAGATTCCTGTCATCATATAAAACAGTTTTTTCATTTGCCATTTTTCCAGATTCAGCTTAGGTGAAAAGTTAAAAGCTTTCGAAGATTTCACAATGTGCTAATACACTCCTCCATATAAATTATCTATGACATTGTTGGTAGACGATAAACAGGTATGGTAACGTGGTCTACGCTCAGAGGCGGATCCATAAAAGTAGTGAAATTTCTGGAGTTTCCCATTTTATAACATTCAATGAAGAATATCTCAAAAGCGGTGCATTCAAGGAAAAATGATGAAAAATTATTTAATGTTCTAAAATGATTGGATATTCTGGAAATTACTCAAAGAAAACTTTTTCTCCTTTGTTTATGCTATTTTCGTCTAGTTTTATGAATCCACGAGTCTATAACCAGAAAACCAGTAGAAGTAGGAAAAAACTAATATTTGGAAAATATGTATCATAGTTATAGGAAACATCACACCAACATTCATTTTAGTTGAAAAAAGGATGTCAAAGCTACAAAATAAAAACTGATATTTCTGCGACATTTCAACAGCCTGTATCTTTTTACCTGAGTCGAATTTGGATAAATGGTAAATGAAAAAAGTGTTTTATTTGACGATGAAAATCTATGGTTAAAATTGATGTACAACTTAAAGACTCACCCTGTATATGCGCTGCCGATGGGACAATAGGGCACTGTCAGCACTCTATGGTCCACAATGGTAACAAAGGTTAGGGGGACAGGTAAACAATTTTATAAGGACGTTACGTTAATTTTGGTTTCGTATGAGATCGATTATTAACTAAAATTAGTGTTTTAGGACTTGTTTTTGCGCGTATGTTCTGGGAAACATCGCGATATCATTTTGCCAAATGTCTGTAATTTTCGAATTTTTTGCCGAGAATGGTCTCAAACGACTAGGTTCACCTCACTGATGAAGAATTTGAGGTCAACTTCGATTCTGTCCGGCCGTCCGTCCGTTGCCACGATAATTTGAGAAAGGAAAGAGATGGCGACTTGACATTTTCAGGGTAGGTGGCGCATCCCAATACGACGGAAAGGTTCCCTAATTTACATAATCGGCCCAACGGCTTCCGAGTAATAATTTTGTTTTCAACCATTACTAACCTGATCGAATTGAAACTTGGTGAGTAGTTGTAGAATACAAATCTAAAGATGTTCGTGAAATTTTGTGAGAATCTTATCGCTAGAAAATAAAAAAAAAATTATTAAAAAAAATATTATTTATGTCACGATAACCTGAGAACGGAAAGAGATAGTGACTTCAAATTTTCAGGTTAGGTTGTGCATCTGAATGTCACATTTGAGTTTGTTTATAGGCATAATCAGCCAAACGATTTTGGAGTTGTACCCATCTGAAATTTGGTTGTTATTTCCTCAATAAGTCGAAAAATTCAGAACCGATCTAATTCAAACATGGTTATTGGTTGTAGAATGCCATCGCAAGAATTCTTGCAAAATTTCGTTAGGATCGTTAGGTATTACTTGAAAATTTTAAAATATCATTGAAAATCATTGAAAAAAAATCTATATCTCAGTAACTATTCGTCCGATATCGCTAAAATTTTGCAAGAGCCTTCAGAACACAGAACCTAACTCTACTACCAAGTTCCTAGTTTGAACATGATCGGATATATATTTTTGTAGATCCGAGCAGCCTTTTTCCTCGATAACTAAAAAAAAAATAGACTCGATCGAATTGAAGCATGGTAACTAGTTGAAGAATATCGACATGACGACATGTGTAAAATTTTGTGAGGACTGTACCACTAGAAAATTACGAAAAAACAATTGGTTCAAGCACTGACGTGAAGTCAGGAGCTTTTGCGCGTATGTTCTATTGTCCATTCTCCTGTATTGAACACTCTTAATCGAATTTACCATGGTGAATTCGATTAAGTGTCTCTGGGAATATTTCGAATATAAATTAAAAAAAAATTGGTTAAAGCACTGACGTGAAGTCAGGACCTTTGGCGCGTATGTTCTATTGTCCATTCTCCTGTATTGGACACTCTTAATCGAATTTACCATGGTAAATTCGATTGAGAGCGTGCAATACAGGAGAACGGACCATAGAATTCACCATGGTGATTTCGATTAAGAGTGTCCAATACAGGAGAATGGACAATAGAACATACGCGCAAAAGCTCCTGACTTCACGTCAGTGCTTGAACCAACTTTTTTTTTCGTAATTTTGAAAAATTTTCTAGGGGTAGGTATTGTTCTCAGAAAATTTTTTTTTTTCGTATTTTTGAAAAATTTTCTAGGGGTACGGTTCTTACGAAATTTTACACACTCCTTTATGTCGATATACTACAACTAGTTACCAAGCTTCAATTCGATCGAGTCGTTATTTTTTTGAATTTCGAGGAAATGATATTCCAGGTGGGTATAACTCCGAAACCGACGGACCGATTATGCCCAAAAACGAACTTATCTCTCCAATTGGGATGTGCAACCTACTTTTAAAATTGCAAGTCCCTATCTCCTTTTGTTCGAATGTTCGAATTTCAGCGATGTTTAATGGTTTTAAATGATTTTTGAAAAATTTTCTAGTGATACGAAATTTTGCAAGAATTTTCGCGTTAGCATTCTACAACTGATAACCATGTTTGAATTGGATCGGCTTTATATCTTTCGAGCTATTGAGGAAATAACAACCAAATTTGAGATGGGTATAACTCCAAAAATTTGTGGCCGATTATACCTATAAACAAATTCGAATGTCCCATTCAGATGCGCAACCTTCCGAAAATTTCAAGTTGCTATCTCTTTCCGTTCTTGGTTTATGGTTACATAAATAATATTTTTTGATAATTTTTTTTAAATTTTCGAGTGATAAGATTCTTACAAAATGTCACAAGCGTTTCTTAGTTTTGTATTCTACAACTACTCACCAAGTTTCAATTCGATCGGACTTGTATTGGTTGAAAACAAAATTATTACTCGGAAAACATTGGGCCGACTATGCCCATTAACAAACTTGTCCGTCGCATTGGGATGCGCCATCTACCCTGAAAATTTCAAGTTGCTATCTCTTTCCGTTCTAAAGCTATCGTGGTAAAGGTCAGCCGGCCGGCCAGACAGAATGAAATTGGGCCTCGAATTCTTGATCAGGGAGTCGAACCCAATCGTTTGAGACCACTTTCGGCGAAAAATTCGAAAATTACAGACATTTGGGCAAAATGATTTAACGCGTTGTTCCCCAGAACATAAATAATACCGTGAAATTTTTTCGATTGTTCGATTTTTATATAGTGGCAGATGCTTATCTCATATATTCCTTGCCAACAATGTCTTTTGGGGACGATGTACTATAATTAAATTCTCCATATTATGTTTAGAATGCATGGTATTACCGAAAGTCAAACTACATAAATCAATTTCGATTACTTGATGGAATGTCATCAATAAAACCTTATTTACCTTCTCCCAACCATTCAGCGCTTTCAATTCCCATCAAACAAGTGTCATTTATATTTGACCGATAAGAAATACCAAGTTTTTCTTGCGGAAAAATACTTATCGTGATTATAGGTATGACGATGGCACGGGTATCGTGACTGCAGAGAAAGGAAAATTGGATGTATGCGGTATTCAATGCAGAAATTTGCAGAAATTCAGTCCTTCTCGTCAATTCATATTGAGCCACTCAAGTACATATTAAATTCCAGGATTCAGCTATTACTCGTACTTCGGATCATCCCGCATAATGGATGGTTAAATTATGGTTTTATGTACTGGTTTTTCGATATTGAGTTTCATCAAACGACGCGGTGGAATAAATATCTAAACTTGTCGTGAGTGGCTATCGATCATCTAGAATTTTCCTCGCTTTACATATTCCGATTGCATTCTGAAATTGTATATTCGGTATCGGGAACGGAGGATTTAATTATGCCCTAATATTGTCAGAGACTACTAAAAACCCTACCATTCGTGATGCTTACGAGGATTGTTTGCAAAAACAAGCACTGAAGTGAGAACAGAACATACGCGCAAAAGCTCCCGACTTCACGTCAGTACTTGAACCAATTTTTTTTTCGTGATTTTTTTGAAATTTTCTATGGGTACGGTTCTTACAAAATTTTAAACACGTCTTTATATCGATCTTCTACAACTATGTGGGTATAACTGCGGAACCGTTGGATCGATTATGCCCGTAAACGAACTTAACTCTCCCATTCGGACACGCAACATACCTTGAATCTTGCCTATCGCTTTTCGTTCAAAAGTTATCAAGGTAACGGTCACCCATCCATCTACTATCCGATCGTGTTCAAACTTGAAACTTGACAGTAGAGTTAGGTTCTAAAGGTTCTCGCAAAATTTCAGCGATGTCAGAGGAATAGTTACTGATATATAGAACTTTTTTCAATAATTTTCAATGATTTTTCAAAAATTTTCTAGTCATATGATCCTGACGAAATTTCACATTGGCAACTAATAGCCTTGTTTGATTTTAATCGGTTTTGTATTTTTCGAGTTATCCAAACTCCAAAACCGTTTGGCCGATTTTGCCTATAAACAAACTCAAATGTCGCTTTCAGATGCTCAACCTAAACTGAAAATTGCAAGTCGCCATCTCTTTCCGTTCTCAGGTTATCGTGACATAAAAAATATTCTTTAATAATTTTTTTTTAATTTTCTAGTGATACGATTCTCACAAAATTTCACAAACGTGCTTAGGTATATATCCTACAACTATTCACTAATTTCAATTCGACCTTGTATTGTTTGAGAACAAAATTATTACTTAGAAACCATTGGCGATTATGCCCATTAACGAAGTTGTCCGTCCTATGTGGATGCGCCACCTACCCTGAAAATTTCAAGTCGCTATCTCTTTCCGTTCTCAAGTTATCGTGGCAACAGCCAGACAGAATCAAATTTGACCTCGATTTCTTCATCGTGGAGTCGAACTCAATCGTTTGAGACCATTTTCGGCATAAAATTCAAAAATTACAGACATTTGGGCAAAATGATCACGCGATGTTCCCCAGAACATACGCGCAATAAGGTAGATTTGGAATTGTTATGAAAATTAATGCGGCAATGCCATTGATCTAAAATTCGTAACCTGGCATTATTACGTTCGTACTGATCGCATCGTTGAACACAGAATAAAGTTTCACGAAAAGTGTTTTATACCATTCCAATACAAAAACTAGGTTTCCTATTGACCAATCAATACTGATGATTTAATCGATCTTGACTTCCCGTAGAGCTATCATAATTATAGATGATTATAACAATCGGTGTACCTACCGATATTGCAGACGTATTTCTTGTGACTATCCCTATATGAGGAAAACCCAAACCATCTCCATTAGATGTACAGATTAACTTTGGAGGTGCCTCAAAGCCGGTTAAATATGGGAAAATAATTCTTGCCCTGATTAGGAAATGCTAAGAACAAAATAATGTCATATGTATCAAAACTATTGAAGCAACACTTATCTCACTTCGTCTGAGGCCGATGTGCTCGGAATTTTTCTTAGACACGCGGATGGTTCTCGTGGAATGCCATTTGTCCAAGCGAAGTATCTCAACCAGCTGATTCAACAATCAGCTTTGAACACCACGTTGGGAGGACAATCCTATGAGACCGGTGAAAAGCTCAGGTAGAAGTAGTGGAAGGTATTCTGAGTCTAGCGGAGTACATCAGAGAGGTCGAATTGGTCGAGTCCAGTGGGGTTGCGTTGAAGTTAGTACGGGAGTACGGTGGACTCTTTAGACTCCAAGGAAGTTGATTCAGGACTTTCTTCCTTTTCAAGCATGGGAAAGAAGGTTATAGACGTAAGAAAAAAATTAAGAACTATGATATATGATGATGATTACTCATGGTGTAAATAAGCAATGGGACGAATTTATGACCATATTTGGAATACTATTCAATTAATGTTTTCTACGAAAGTTGATGTGGACTTCTAACAAAACAATCAAACAACGCAAGAAGAGACTTGCTATTTTGCTAACCATGAAACAATTTAATCGAAATTACAATGACCAGTACAACATAAAGAAGAAGAAGTATGACCAACTACTAATGGAGGCAAAATCTACTTCAAATGAAACAACAATAACAAACTCAGGCAACAACCAAAAGACGATGTGGACTATTCCAAAAGATACAAGAGGACCAAAAACAGGATTGGGAGATTTCCCCAAGAAAAGTAGACCTCAAGAATTTGCCAACAAACATAACAACTATACAGAGATGATTCCGAAACTTCTTGAGAATATTCAAGATGTGGTTTTTGGATGTAATGGGCAAGGTAAAGGCTTGTCGATCATTTTTCAACCAACTACTGAGAACGAAAGATATAACGACAAACGACTGTTCCCAAGTCACAGTGGTTAAATTCGGAGCTACTAGAACTCGGGGATCCGCGGTCTAGCTCCAGTGGAGATGGGAGTGGGTTTCCAAAAAGGGAACCTAGTAAATGGGCGCCAGGTAAATTTAAGTCTCCCAGATACCCCAGCGTAAAGCAATAATTCCTAAATTCACCAAAAGAATATTCACGCTAAGAACAAACAATTTATTCCAGTAGCTTACAACCCAGGTCTTTAGATTCAATAAAAAAAAACTACTGTGAAACCCTGAATAAGGGTGGCGGAAATTGTACGTAGATAATATTATTCTTTGATTCAAATACGCGTCGCTTGAGCTCAGGCGCATCAACGTTTCTTATCTATGATCATATAGGATTACCACAAATCTTTCCTCAATTTCCGCTTCACAATAACAATAATTTATGTAATTGATGATAATAAGTTCACGTCGTATATAGCAGGTATGAGATATGTTTCGAAGATCTATTTCCTATAACTTGCGTGCTGATTATCCTTATTCCTGAACGTAGTATTGCGTCGATGGTCTCGCAATACTGTTCTCTTTCTCTCGGTGCTCGTAGTCTGCAACCCTCGATTGGATGTCCCACAATGTTGATTACTGACCACCTTGTATATGCTCGGGATCTGCAACACTGCGTTGGCTGTCTCACAGCGTTACTTATGGACCACCTTGTATATACTCGAATGTCTCAGTTTCACTCGTCCTGACATAAAAACGCTGATGACAGAAAAGAAACCATCAGCGACTTCTCTCGGATAAGAAATAAATGAATTTCCCCAACACATAATAATTTCGGTTACCAGAATATCAACCAGACCAGTTATTCGTTGTTATGTAATATTTATAGAATTCGTACATACATACACATTCGGGGTTGTCCTGTATAAGTTTGCTTCAAAACTAAATCTGGCCGTGCCTCCACCAAATAATCCTTCAAGCACACAGCAATCTTCTGGATATAGAAAGATGATTACAACCTGAATTGTTTCCACTAGAAATGATGAGAATAGAACATTTAACACATACCTGTCAAAGTCGCCAAGATCGTTCACGTGTTCAACTTGGATTTGCAAAAGGTTTTTAAATCCTCTTTCGAGACAAGTGAAGGTTACCTGTTATCCTTCCAAATCAAACCAATATAACCCTCACTCTAAATTCGATTTTCGAATCTATATCCAATTAAGAAGATTTCAATAATTCTACCAGAGTTCCGAAAATGCGATTAACCTATGCTTCCTTTGTCGAATCTTCACAAAATGGACGATCCCATCTGACAGATGCCGACTCTGATAAAACGAAACAATATTTATTATTATTATTATTATTATTATACTGATCCTCCTGGGTCTTCCACAAGGAGACCCCTCATAAGCTCTAAGGGCTTGCCCTGAGTTAGGAGAACCAGTTGTGTTCTGTGTAGGCTTTGTTACTGTGTCCTTACGCCACCTTAGGCACAGCACTGTTAATTTTTGACCCAACAGCGAATGGTGGCGATTACCGTGACTAGAAAATTTCTTTCCTAGCCTCGGAATTTAACTTGGGGCTTCCGTTCCCAAGTCAATTACTCTACCACTGAGCCAATCGCACTACTTCGGCTCTTAGAATACAATAATTCTTTAGCGTCGATTGGTACCACTAATACCCAACCTCAAACTCAATGTCAACACAAACGACAACCTTACCGCAAACAGAATGTAAACAAACCCCTGCCCGGGTCAAAAAGGAACTTTACAAAGATCCCCACTCATTCAAAAAATCAAAAATTGAAAAATAAATAGCCAGTTGGAAATGATGAAATACCAATAAATATCATAAAACAATGCAAAGATGAGCTAAAAGGCAATGTTTCTTATAAAATGAACAACTCGTTTGAGTATGATATTTTTCCAGACCAACTAAAAATATGATTGATTCTCCCTATTTATAAACAAGGATATCAAAAGTTATTCGAGAATTATCGCCCTGTCAGTGTGTTCCCCAGCTTTAAGATGGAGGGGCATTCCGTTATCAGGTCATCAGCATCCTCCTCCCAACAGAATCTGCACTCGTCAGTTTCTGCTAGCCCTAATCTCATCATATGCTTCCTAAGGACGCAGTGCCCTGTGAAGGGTGTGGAGGTGCAGCGTTTTCTTACCGAGGTCCAAATATTTCTTGGATCTGACAGTATCAAAGTTCATGAGGAATTTCTTGGAGTGATACATTCCGGGGAGAAATCTCCAGAAAATACCTCTTTCAATTTCTTCTTTCTGTTTTAATTGACTACTTCATTGAGTTTTCTTCGGCACTCCCACATTTGCTTGGACTCGATAACATAAGAGCTCAAAGTTTTAATTGCAGCTTGACTGCCAGAGTGCTATATCACATCTCTGATAGTTTATTTCTGGGTTCATTTCCAGGCATCTTTCTATTGCAAGTACTTCTGCCTGAAAGATGCTCGGATAGGAGCCTAGCGATAGTGAGCATTTGGTGCGTGGCCCATATACTCCAGCGCCAGCTCCTTTAGTTGTTTTTGAACCGTCTGTGTACCATTTACCTAATGGCATTTCTTTATAAAACGTGGGTGGTGGATTCTCTGTCCCAGTCTTGATTAGTCTTAACTTAAGTCTTGAGTTTTTCGGCAACCGTCCACGAGGACAGACATTCTTTCTCCTGCGTTCATTAAAAGAATGATAGAAAGTATAATTTTCCATTTACATCCTCGAACTTTCATCCTATAAATAATCCAATATAGATAACTCTTGATTAGAAAATTGCTTTCCTAAGCTCACGTCATTTAAACTCGTGATCATTCGGTTTCTAGTCCACTGAACTATTATGTTAGCCAGAATTTCGGTATATTCGATACTAGTTCAAGGGTATTCCAAATACACGTATCTGAGTTTCTTTCACCGATAGATAAAGTAAATGTTGAAATAAAGAAATATCAGTGCAAATAAGTTCAGACAGCCCTGAAATGATTCATCATTCTATTTTCTCGTTCTTTCTGAGTGTCCAGACAGACTCCCTGGACTATAGGTCTATTTACAGAGCTCAAGAATACTTCCAAGTCCATCGGGTGGAATTGATGGGATGCAAATCAATAGTTTGCGGAACAGGAATTTTTTTGCAAGACATATTGGTGAAGTTCATATGAGGTATCTTAGAGGGAAATTTGAGATTGATTGTATGGAAGGATGCATCGTTTACGAGTGGTAAAGGTTCGTTTGACAATCATTTGAACTAATGGTACATTTGTGAGGTATTTTCAGCGTTACAAATCTCGTTTGCCAATTTCTGCACTTCTTAACTTTTCGATATATTTTCTAGCAAGTCAACTCTTTAAATTTCAAATATCTCTACCGAAGACAATCTCGCCGAATGGTTAGTAAAAAAAAATGTGGGAAAGCCCTGTGGACAGGAGCTTTGGCGTTCTTGTTGAAGCTTTGACAAATCATATCTTCAAAAGTGGTTTCTCAGAGTTGGAAATTATATCAATGGATTCTCACGATAGCACTGCATCATGAAATGAAATAAATTAAATAAAAATCTATTGATATCATTCCCAACTCTGAAAAACCAATAATTTCGGAGTTATGATTTGTCAAAGTTTGAACAAGAGCGTCAAAGCTCCTGTCCACAGGGCTTTCCCACTTTATCAATTTGGCTTCTGTGCGTCAGTTTTCAAGAATTTTCGTAATTACATTCTAAACGTAGGTCCATGAATCATCACATTTTGGATTGACATACTACTCTGTCAAGAAAGTACCGGGAATTTTCAATTAAAACAACATTTTTACATTTAATCGTCAAAATTTATTGGGTCGCCTTCAAAATAGGCTCCATTTGCTCCAATACATCTATGCCAACGGCACTTCCAATTATCGAAACATTTTTTATAGGCGCTTTCCGGGATGGACTTTAGCTCTCGCGCCGAATTTTGTTTTATGGCTTCTATCGACTCAAAACGGGTGCCACGAAGGGGCAATTTTAGTTTTGGGAAGAGGAAAAAGTCGCAGGGAGCCAAATCCGGCGAATACGGTGGTTGCTGAAGCACGTTTGTTGAGTTTTTGGCGAGAAGTCAGTCACAATCGTAGCTCGGTGAGAAGGCGCGTTATCGTCATGCAAAATTCATGAGTCGTTCGCCCACAAATTTGGCCGCTTCTTACGGATACGCTCACGCAAACGTTTCATCAAGCTGGTACGACGGTTTTCAAGCACCTTTTCCTTAATTTTATCGACGTTATCTTCGGTCGAAGCCGTCGATGGGCGTCCGGAACGAGGCAAGTCTTCGACCACTTCACGACCGCCCTTGAAGGCTCTGTACCACTGATATGCACGAGTTTTCGATAGAGCATTATCACCAAAGGCCTTTTGCAACATTCTCAATGCATCGGCACACGAAAATTCATTTGCAACACAAAACTTTAAACAAATTCTTTGCTCAACGTAATCACCCATAGTAAAAGTCGGCACGCACTCTGACATCGACTGACTTAACCAGCTGTTGCAGACACACTAGTTGACAGATCCCGCTCAAGCTTGGCATAGTAATTAAGGACAGTGGCACCAACCTAGGAAAAAAAATTTTACCTGCCTCATTGCCCCGCCAAATTTAAATCGATAATTCCCGGTACTTTCTGGACAGAATGTACATCAACAAATTATGATGACATGCGTGTTCTATGAAATCATGATATATATACAGTATGGTGCAAATGAAAGGAATAAATTCGTTATTTGGTAAACCGGCGACTTTAAGAAATGATCCTGAAACCCGTCGATTTTTATTTTAAAACGGGCTATTCGTAAGGATACCTCTTTATTTTTGACGTCATCTATATGAGCGTGATGACGTCATCGCTAAAATTTTCAAATGGAAATGTGGGTGTTGTAATACATTATTTGAAAGGTCTTTTAAATACCTATCCAGCCATATCAATAATGTACATTAATTGATTTTTGTATTTTTTTAAAAAATTAATAAAATTTTATTATTATTATTTAATATGTATTACTCATTAAATACAACGAAACCTAAATTAAGTGCTCAAATTGTTTTCCTCCAGCTAAAATACAATGAGAAAGACGTGCCGCGAACTCTTCTCGAACCTTCTCTATAACTTCCGGAGTTATTTGTGCAACCTCAATACTTATCCTTTCTTTAAGTTCATAGATATTTTGTGGTCTATTTTGGTACACGTTGCTCTTCAAGTATCCCCATAAAAAGAAATCAAGAGGAGTCAAATCAGGTGACCTAGGCGGCCATTCTATTGTTCCTCTTCGACCTATCCACCGATTTGGAAAGACGTTGTTCAAATAGTTGCGCACCAAGACAGCATAGTGTGGAGGCGCACCATCTTGCTGCAGCCATAAATCATTTCTGTTTGGAAACAGCCGGTTCAATTCGGGAAGTTTTGAAGAAATTCTAAATATCGAGGACCTGTTAAGGTTTCTTCGAAAAAGTGTTGTCTAATAATCCTATTATCTATTATTCCCGCCCAAACATTAACTTTCTCTGGGTATTGAGTACGGTACTCTTGCATCCAGTGTGGATTTTCCGTAGCCCAGTACCGATAAGTTCGACGATTTACATGACCGTTTAGTAGAAATGTAGCTTCATCCGAGAAAATAATCTTTTTTAAAAACATCGGATCTCTGTTATTTTGTTCCATCATAATTTCACAAAACTCAATTCGTTTATCAAAATCATCTTCCATAAGCTCTTGTACTAAACTTACTTTGTAGGAAGGTTTTTTATCTGGGTTTTCTCTCCCAAACTCTGAAAAATATCTATAAAATAAAAATTAAGTATTTTGTGATTTGCTTCAGCGTAAGAAACACAAGATATTTGTCATTGTTCAATTGATTGCTTCTGACAAATATCTTGCTTTTCTTACGCAGAAGCAAATCACACAATACTTAATTTTTATTTTATAGATATTTTTCAGAGTTTGGGAGAGAAAACCCAGATAAAAAACCTTCCTATAAAGTAAGTTTAGTACAAGAGCTTATGGAAGATGATTTTGATAAACGAATTGAGTTTTGTGAAATTATGATGGAACAAAATAATAGAGATCCGATGTTTTTAAAAAAGATTATTTTCTCGGTTGAAGCTACATTTCTACTAAACGGTCATGTAAATCGTCGAACTTATCGGTACTGGGCTACGGAAAATCCACACTGGATGCAAGAGTACCGTACTCAATACCCAGAGAAAGTTAATGTTTGGGCGGGAATAATAGATAATAGGATTATTAGACCACACTTTTTCGAAGAAACCTTAACAGGTCCTCGATATTTAGAATTTCTTCAAAACTTCCCGAATTGAACCGGCTGTTTCCAAACAGAAATGATTTATGGCTGCAGCAAGATGGTGCGCCTCCACACTATGATGTCTTGGTGCGCAACTATTTGAACAACGTCTTTCCAAATCGGTGGATAGGTCGAAGAGGAACAATAGAATGGCCGCCTAGGTCACCTGATTTGACCCCTCTTGATTTCTTTTTATGGGGATACTTGAAGAGCAACGTGTACCAAAATAGACCACAAAATATCTATGAACTTAAAGAAAGGATAAGTATTGAGGTTGCACAAATAACTCCGGAAGTTATAGAGAAGGTTCGAGAAGAGTTCGCGGCACGTCTTTCTCATTGTATTTTAGCTGGAGGAAAACAATTTGAGCACTTAATTTAGGTTTCGTTGTATTTAATGAGTAATACATATTAAATAATAATAATAAAATTTTATTAATTTTTTAAACAAATACAAAATTCAATTAATGTACATTATTGATATGGCTGGATAGGTATTTAAAAGACCTTTCAAATAATGTATTACAACACCCACATTTCCATTTGAAAATTTTAGCGATGACGTCATCACGCTCATATAGATGACGTCAAAAATAAAAAGGTATCCTTACGAATAGCCCGTTTTAAAATAAAAATCGACGGGTTTCAGGATTTTTTCTTAAAGTCGCCGGTTTACGAAATAACGAGTTTATTCCTTTCATTTGCACCATACTGTATATATATATATATAAACTTATCCGCGTTATCCTATTTTCTTATTATATATATATATATATATATATATATATATATATATAGAATTATTGAGAATAATTATCAAAATTTTGAAAAATCATATATCCGAAAGTATTATTTTATTAGAGTTGAGATTGATATCAGTGGATTATTATGATAAAACTGCATCCCAAAAAAAATTTATATATATTTACTTTTAACGATAAATATTATAAACAAACTTCTTTTAATGAATTTGGTGAAAATTTTTATATTAACGAAATTAAACAGTAAATACCCATCTATTGAGTTCACCTTCGGCTACTTGCCATTCTTAGATTTGAAATTATCTAGAGATAACTCAAATTCAATCAGTTTTGACATTTTTGGAAAATACTGATATTAACCTTTCGTCTGATTTGGTTGCTCCCTGGTCACATAAAACAGAAAGCTTACATTTCCTCGTCAACCGGTTATTGAATATTCCGCTAAGGAATTTAAACTTCGAGAAAGAAAGAAAAATAATTTTCCAAATTGCCAAAAGAAACCGATACAGTCATCAACTAGCGAGTCAACTAGTTCAGAAAATTATCGATAAACATTTGGATAAAAATCTCTTCAGTAAAATAACCCTAACGAAAGTAGTAAAAACGGTAAAAGGTTTCCAAGCTTTCACTTCCATCCGAAAACAAATAACAAACACCAGAATATTTCTGAAAAGGTTAATATAAAATTGGCTTTCAAAACTTCCCCGAAAATCTCCGAACATGCTAAAATCGGTTATATATGAAATTAAATGTTTAATTTGCAACAAGTGCTACGTCGGGCAAACAACAGAAAACGGAAATATTCTCACATGATATAAAGAGCAAACGGCACACATTCGGAACAACAACATCGATGAATATGCTGTTGCAAATCTCGTTTTAACAACTGGTCGCTCAATTTCAGAAAATTCCGTCAAATTGTTGTAAAATTCCAATAAATTGTACTTAGGAATACTTGATGGGATCAAAATGTATAGTATGAGAAAAGATATTTTTCTACGAACGTGCGTTTTAACCCACTTTCCCGCACTCATTTTAGTTCAGAAAGTGTCACTTTCCCGCACCAGTGTGGGAAAACTCACTTTCCCGCACTAGTGCAATAGTAAAATATGTAAATTTATCGTTATTGAATGTACATTTAATGGATTTCACCTGTATATTACTATTCAAACTAATATAAGTTTTAAAATTCAATCTAACCCAGACTATTTTGCATTCATTGGAATGAAGAAATTGCGATACTTTTATATACCCTATACATTTTTCATAACAATCAAACTAAGCTGAGTCAAATGGTTTGGTGTGGTAACCAAAGATTTATTATGGCAACCAAGTTGTCATCAAGACGTCAAAGTTTCAAATCGAAGCGTTGTCGAAGTGTCCGATTCTGGCATTTTCAAATTACTTTCAATAAAAGCCATATTTTAATGGATTCGTCAGACGAAGAGCTCCCAGAAGCAATATTGAAGGCCGCAGATGAGGTAAATTCAGACCTGTTACCAAGTAAATCACGAGAAAGATACGAACAGCAATACAACCACTTTTAAGGCTGGTTTTCCTGTCACGCTGACGGTCGGCGCTGACGGTCAGCGCTGATCGGTCAGCTCGGATCCTTTTAGTATCGCGCTGATCACATAGAGAAATAGAAGGATGCTATTGTCTCTGGCTCACTGAATGTGGAGGCTTGTCGGTGCCAGCTAGTCAGCGGCGCCGACGCGCTGGCGCGTACGTGCGTGCCTAAGGTGGCGTAAGGACACAGTAACAAAGCCTACACAGAACACGGACTGGTTCTCCTTACTCGCTCAAGCTCTTCGAGAGCTTATGAGGGGTCTCCTTGGGGAAGACCTAGGAAGGATCAGTATAATCCATATACTATATACTATATAGCTCAGCGCTGACGGCCGTCAGCGCTGCGTGACTCGAAAACGCTACCTATAGCTACATACATATTGACCCATCAGCACCGACCGTCAGCGTGACAGGAAAACCAGCCTTAAACTGGTGTAAGGAAAAAGGAGTGAATAGCTTCAGAGAAGAGGTTTTTTTGGCGTATTTTTCCGAGCTGAGTAAGGTACTGAATTCCAATACCCTATGGTCGCGTTACTCGATGGTGAAACGTTTAGTTAAAATAAAACAAAACCTGGACATAAGCAAGTTTCATAAATTGACATCGTTCCTAAAAAAGCAAAATGTTGGTTTCCGACCACAGAAAGCGCAGATTTTTTCCGAAGAAGACATATCCAAGTTTATGCTAGCCTCTGATGGGATATATCTTATGATTAAAGTAGGTACCATTTTTGCTTTAGCCGGTGCTCTTCGCAGAGCGGAGCTTGTGAAAATCACGCTTTACGATATTCAAGATAAAGGAAACCTAATTATTGTGAAAATTTCCGATTCGAAAAACCATACCTCCAGATCCTTTGTTATATCTGAAGACATAAATAATGGAACCTTTTTGAAGCTCTATAGAAAGTATGCAAATTTACGGCCTCCTACCACCACGCACCGTCGTTTTTTTATCAATTACAAAAAAGGCAAATGTTCTGTTCAGTGCGTAGGCATAAACACATTCGGTAAAATGCCGGCAGAGATCGCTTCCTACTTAGGCCTACCTAACCCAGAACGTTACACAGGTCACAGTTTTAGACGATCCTCGGCAACGTTTCTAGCAGATTCAGGCGAAGGGATTACCAACATAAAACGTCTTGGAGGCTGGAAGTCACTGCTGTTGGTGAGGGTTATTTGGAGGACTCTGTAGAACAGAAAAAAAACCATTTCCAATAAAATTCTTTCTGGTACTGGCAACTTGCAACCGATGCCGTCTCCGTCATCTTCATGCACGTTGCAATCAACGAGTGTTACTCTTAAAAGCCAGTTACCACCAACAAATTACTCTGGACCGGCTATTCTGACGCATTTGAGGAAATGCAACAAATTGTGTTTTCAACATTAATATTAATAGTAAATAAATAAATAGTGGATTTTCATGAAATGTTTTGTATGTTGAAATAAAATATGTATTTTCAATGTGCTTTTTGTATCTTTATGCGGTCGTAGAAACAATATTGTTCCTAACTCGTGCGGAAAGTGTCTTTCCCGCACTTGACTGCTTGCCCGAACTCCGCTTCGCGTCATTCGGGTCAACGGCAGTCGCGTGCGGGAAAGTATCACTTTCCGCACTTGTTGGAAAATAACTATTTACTCAATAGGTAGGTACTGTCCTGACCCTTATTAACAAATCATTATTCTCACTAATCGGTGTATGACTAAGAGTATAATGTCAAGCCATACTAAGTGTAGAAATTGATAACATGCTTTAGTAATGCTTCGTCTTTGAAGATTGATACATTTTTTCCGAAACGTATGTCAGACGAGTCAGACGACAAAACCTCTAGTGGGCAAGAGAGTAGTTACTTTTGTAGTGAACACACTATTGTATTTGTATTCCAGCCTGTCTGATGATGTAACAAAGCCGACATTCATAGCTGAATGAATTTACATACGAGAAAATATTATTATACTGATCCTCCTAGGTCTTCCCCAAGGACACCCTTCATAAGACCTTGAGAGCTTGAGCGAGTAAGAAGAATCAGTGTTCTTTGTTACTGTGTTCTTACGCCAGCTTAGATATAGCACTGTTAACTTTCCAACAGTGAATGGTGTCGGCTCCTGAGTCAAACGCTCTACCACTGAGCCAATCACGCTGCGATTGGCGCCGTGGTACACTATTTTATTCCAAACCTTCTTAGATATTTTCAGATCAGAGATATTGAAGTAGATTTTTTTTGTTCTCTACTGAATGAAAGTTTTGTTTTTAAATTTGAATTGAATTCGATATTTAAAGGCAATAAAGCCTTGAAATGCGTGAAATATGGTATATTGGATGTATTCTAATGAATTGGGAAGAATATTTTCAGAATTCACAACATGGAATATTATAACTGATTAGTTGAATTTTTAGAACATAGTTAGTTCTATGTTCAAAGGTTAAATGTTAAATAATAGCCTGCACCACTCATAGAGATCCACGATTTCAATGATTGCGTAGACATTTGATTGTTATTTTTTGACTTATTTTACAATTCAGATATCGCTGAAATTTCACAACTGCCTTTAACACCTTATTTTATAACCAAGTTCTAGATTTGAACTTGATCGGATCTGTGTTGCTGAAAATATTGTTAAAATATACTGCTCCACAAAAGTTAAGGAAGTTGAGACTGTTTCAAATGTTTCCATTTTCTTAAAGAAAGTCCAGTAAAGAGTATGGGCTCCTCGAACATCAACCCCAGCCCAGCCAGGCAACGCCTTTGCATACTTTCGATCAGATTGTTGATCCATTACTCCCTATAGTTGCGGTACAAGCCGTCTGAGTTCTTGAAGTGTATGTGGAGTTGGTATATGAGAATCCAAAGCTCTTCGTAGCTGATCCCAAGCGTGCTCAATGGGGTTAGGGCCTGGTGATCAAGGCAGCAGGGCCAAATGTAGAATATCATGGATATCCAGAGCTTCATCGAGAATTGTCGCACGATGGGGTGGCGCATTATCGTCCAAAAATAAGAAATTTAGCAGCATGAAACAAAGGAATAATATTGTCAATTACTTATATTATGTAAATTCCTCCCCAAACAGTAACTGTACCACCTCTTAGCGGATGAACTTCCTGAACCGATCTAAGATTTCTAGGCACCAGAGGATGGTTCCATTAGTTCCATACCCGAACACGCTGGCTATCTGGAAACCGTCCATATCTCGACTCATAATGATCGACTATAATGATCGCTACAATTCACGTGCTCATTGGCCCATTCCAATCGAAGTCGAATATGATCTTGAGTTTGTGAAATCCTTCTCAAAAGTCGTCTAGAATGTAGATTAGCGTCTCGAAGTCTTCGACGAACTGTTTCAATCGGAACCAAAACATCAGTAGCGCCCAAAAGGCGCTGTTGCATGATTCGACAAGTACTCAAAGGCGCTCTACGGGTAGACACAGTCAGAAACCGATCTTGTGTAGGATTGGTAGATCTTGGGCGTCAACTTCTCGATCTTTTGATCACGTTTCCAGTTTCTCGATATCGATAAAGAGCTGGTAAAACTACGCTTCCACTAACTTGAAAGAAATTCGCAACATCTCTTTGATTACGTCCTGCCTCGATCTTACCAATAGCCCTCTAGGCTTCATCCGCAGATTTTGAATCAAAGTTGATCGTAAGAACGTAAAACAATAACTGATCCAAAATTCTCAGAAACGCAAACGACAAGAACTGGCCTGAAACTGAAAAAGTTGTCAAACGAGGAGCAAAAAAATAATCCAGATATAAGAGAGTAAACATTTGATTTCTCATAAATGAACTTCCTCAACTTTTGTGGAGCCGTATAATAGTTTTCTCCATGAAGCTAGTCTTCGAGGAGTTCAATAACTGAATGGGTTACCATTTGAACAAGCGCGACAAAGCCGACTGACCTTACTTCAGTGCTTTCCCAACTTCTTTTCAGACCTTTTTGGCAATTGGTACGAACAATGACGGTAAAAAAGACGACCTCAAGTTTAACAGATTGAAACGTAAAATTCATGTATTATTGTTCTCATTTGAGAAATGGTTTCATAACCGCAAATTTCGTATCACCGAACGCATAAAAATCCATTATTACCGGCATAAATCTCGGCCAATAGTGAACTCAAAATTAGTAGGAACCCTAGACACCGCACCCGTGCCAACTACGTATGATATCTGTAGCCAATAAATTTTGCGAACTTGCTAGAGTGCGCTCAGGACCAGAAAAATAGCAGATTCCCTCAGAATAGTTTCCAACAAACAACTTCGTAGAATTGCTTACACTTCGGCTGAAGTATTTCACTAGCTGTTCCTTTTATTCCAATCCCATTCTGTCCCTTCCACTTGCCGTGGTGGCCATTGTTCGCTGATTCCAGAAATGAACTATTGAAGATATATTATATGGAAAAGATATCGATAAAGAATATATGAAACGGGGTCCAGATAGTGATAACGTTGCGCGCTACGTTCAGCGTGAATAGCCGGATTGATTTTCCTTCAATAGGGGTTCATTATGTGTCAATACCACTCGGGTATCATCCGAGATTTCGGAAGGTATCTTAATTGCGTATTCGTACGGGTTTTTCTCACGTGGTTAACATTCGAGCTCATATGGGAAAATTTACTGACACAATTTTTCCGAACTACCCTTGAGTTTATTATTTGATTGATTTGAACTTTGCTCCATGGAAATTTATTTTCAATAAACAATTATTAAAATTTCAAATTTTCATAAACTCCCTATTGCGAGCATGTTCTGGAGAACAACCCGCTACATTTTGCCCAAAAGTCTGTACTTACTTAGTGTTGGGCATAATCGAATGATTTCAATAATCGATATTCGATATATAGGTTCTCGAGATATTTCAATAATCCAATGATCATTCGAGATATTATAATCTATCGTTTTTCCTCTCAGTTCTCACTTCTTGTCGCGTCAGCGGCTTCGGTTTCGGTCCCTTATCTTCAATATAATTGCGTCGGCTCTCTACAAACAGTATTAAGTTTCACATTTTATGGCTCTATTTTATTACGTTGCCGTTGGTCCCTTGATAATTCAAATTTTGTTTTGGTACGATATTTGAATGGAATATTTATTTCCAATTGTTCGAAAGGGAATGTAGCATATGAAATGGATGAATGAACCTAAAATTCGGAATTCCCAAGAAGTCCAGAAACCAGAATGACAACAATATGCACGATACTCACATGTCAGTTTTCAAAATAAATGGAGGTGGTAGTGCGAGCGGAAATTCTCTTTGGGTTGAATTTGATTCGAAGGCGACACAACAACAATCAGTTGTGACACCAGCCACAACAGTGAATCTCACAGTGCGTCAATATGTAGAAATGCCTCTTTTGGACCGAAAAAAAGATCCATTGGAATTTTGGAAACCACACCAACAATTCTTTCCGGAACTTTATAAACTCACCATGAAATATTTGTGTATCCAGGCAACATCAGTTCCGTCAGAAAGGGTATTTTCGAAATGTGGAACATTAACGAACCTCCGCCGTAATAGATTAGCGCCAAAAAATGTGAACCAAATGAAATGAAATTTTCCATTTTTATATTTTTCACTTTATTTAATTCTATTTTTCATAGAAACATATTTTTAATCATATATTTTACACGTTAAACGTTACTTCCATATTGAATTTATTTTCCTTCTTTTTCATCCCTCCAATTAGTTCCTGAATAATTGAAAATAAAATTTGAGTCAATTCAATAGAGGCATAAAACATAAAACCAATTGTGAGTGAAAAAATTGAAGCTATCTGCAAGCATCAAATGGCACTTATACTAATATTTAAATAAAAAAATAATAATATATGTATATACTACTATTTAAAAAAATAATAATAAAATAGATCTATTTTTGAACGGACTTCCGAGTCTCAGTTCTCAATTGATAACGAATTAACAAACAGAATATAACTGAAATCTGAATATTCTGAACGAACCGCTACTGAATAAGATAAGAATAATGAATATCTCAATTTGCAATGGAATAGATAATAAAATCATTCACTAGCAGTAAAAGAACCTGACCAGAATCCAGATGGCAGCCATAAATTCTATCGATTGTTAAAGAAACCTTTCATATATCATACTCCTATCTCGCCCCCCAGTCGGATCACTCGGATCGAAAGTGCCGCCAAAGAAATTTCGAGATATCAAAACATTCAGAACGTAAACAAATTACGAGTAGGAGATATCTGGTATCTCATCCCATTTCATTCAATTCTTACTCGAGTCGAGTGATGTCCCATCTGCGTGCCACATGATTGACGACAGAAAATCATTCGAATGAATTCACTCGCATTTTTCAGAACATCTCGAGATATCTCGAAATAGTAATTTCTTTTGATGATTCCATTATGTTGTTCTTTCTTATTGCCTTCATAAATTACAACATTAAAATGATCCAATTGTAAATCTTCTGAAACATCATCCCCAATTTTTATACATAAATATGCAACAAGTCACTATTATTTTCGGTAGGTATCAATACAGTCTTCTATATATTTACTAATTCAAGATTCGGATACTTGTTTTCCAACAGAAGATATTTTCAAAGTATGGATTATAAACAAACAAGAACAGAAATAAATTTAACATATCTCTAATAGCTAGATAAGATGACATTTATGAACAGTGAACGCAGATAGAATACAGACAGATAGAATTCGCACTCTGTGAAAACATAGATGTACGATGTATTATTGAAATTTTGAAAAATCATATCTCCGAAAGTATTAATTTGTTAGAATTGTAAATGATATCAATGGATTCTTATCATAAAACTGCATCTTGAAAAAAAATTGAGTTTGAAATTCGTAATGTAAAAAAAAATTTTTTTTTCGTTAATCCGAAACCATCCTGCCGATTTTGTCCGATAACGAACCTATCTGAGATATTTATCTCCGACATCCACTCTGAAAATTACAACTGTCTAGCTCATTCCGTTCAAGAGTTATCGTGGTTACGGTCGACCTGACCGCCGACCAGAATCGATTTATACCACTGATTCTTGATCAGTGGGTCGACCAAAACGTTTAAGACCATTTTCAGCCAAAAATTCGAAAATCGCAGACATTTGGGTAAATTGATAAGCTTTCTATTCCGAGGAACAAGAGCACCAAAAAGGAAAACATCACAAATATTGAAAAATTAAGTGTGTGTAATTTATATCGATATAACAATAATTTCCAACAGAAGAATCTTCCTGGAGTTCAAAATGAATGCGGTATATTCTGCCTCCCAACAGAGATTAAACTAGTCATCATATTTCGATCAAGGCTGTCGATTAACGTCAGTGATTAAAATCTTCTATCCATGTGGAATATTTAACCAATTTTAGAATTTCATTACGAGCATAGCGTATCAGTTTAATGTAAGGCCGAAATTCAATCAGTATCAGCCAGCCCGAACCACGAAAAGGGAAGCAATTAACTGTCTGCAATTTTACCGAAGTGTTTACCGTCCACAATTAACATTTTGCTGAGACACAATTCTATATTTAGATCTAATCTGATCCATGGTAAGCTAACCTCGATACAGCTCGCTCATTAGATGGAATCGATTAATACTCAATCAAATATGGGAGAATTTAGCGGTTTGGTAATGGTTCTCATGTTCATGCGAAACAGCTGAACTTCGGAGCTGCATTGTGCTTCACCTACATATTCCTTTGTATCAGATAGAATGAGATCAACCCCGATATACGGGATAAGGCTGGTTTTCCTGTCACGCTGACGGTCGGCGCTGACGGTCAGCGCTGATCGGTCAGCTCGTATCCTTTTAGCATTACGCTGATCACATTGAGAAATAGAAGGATGCTATTGTCTCTGGCTCACTGAATGTGGAGGCTTGTCGGCGCCAGCTAGTCAGCGGCGCCGACGCGCTGGCGCGTACGTGCGCGTATATAGCTCAGCGCTGACGGCCGTCAGCACCGCGTGACTCGAAAACGCTACCTATAGCTACATACATATTGACCCATCAGCGCCGACCGTCAGCGTGACAGGAAAACCAGCCTAAGTCCTTAATTTATAAATTAAATTTAATCATAGATTCATCTGATCAAATACAAAACCTTTTGCATTTACCATTTTTGCGCGTATGTTCTGGGGAACATCGCGTTATCATTGTGCTCAAATGTCTGTAATTTTCGAATTTTTTGCCAAGAATGGTCTCAAACGACTAGGTTTAACTCACTGATGAAGAATTTGAGGTCAAATTCGATTCTGTTCGGCCGGCCGTCCGTTGCCACGATAACTTGAAAACGGAAAGAGATAGCGACTTGAAATTTTCAGGGTAGGTGGCGCATCTCAATATGACGTTCGTAAATGGACAAAATCGGTTTCCGAGTAATAATTTTGTTTTCAACCAATACTGATCTGATCGAATTGAAACTTGGTGAGCAGTTGTGGAATACAAACCTAAGGACGGTTGTGAGAATCGTATCGCTAGAAATTTTTAAAAAAATTATTACAAAATATGATTTATGTCACGATAACCTGAGAAAGGAAAGAGATAGTGACTTCAAATTTTCAAGTTAGGTTGTGCATCTGAAGGTGACATTTGTGTTCGTTTACAGGCATGATCTGCCAAACAATTACCGTAATAAAACACGCTTCCTGGGTGGCTGTGCACATCAAATAATTTTTTTAAAAAACTACTACTTTACTGGGGAATTATTAAAAACTATTTTTGATTTAGCAAACTTCAACAAATTTAATTTGAAAAAATAACGAAATATTAATTCTTCCATCGCCATTTTAACTTTTGTATATACTTCCTAGGCATTTTTCCGTAAAGAAAAGATAACAGTCATACCTACGAAAAAATACCAAAAACCGACATTGCACAGTAACCCCGAGAAAGTGACTTCTGAAAAAGAATATAAACAGCAGCAAGACTTTATGAACATACTCTGTATATTTTTTGTATAGCAAATCTATGTCCAAGTTTCAAGGCACTTCAAAAAATTCTACTATGATCCAGATCCCTTAGCACCCCACTGATTTTTGGCACTCTTGTTTCTCGGAACAGAGTGCTTATCAGTTTGCCCAAATATCTGTAATTTTCGAATTTTTGGCTTAAAATGACCTTAAACGATTTGTTTCGACTCATTGATCAAGAATCCGTGGTCGAAATCGATTCTCTCCGGCTGGCGATAACTATCGAACGAAAGGAGTTAGAGGATGGAAATTTGCAGAGTATGTTTGGAGCGTAAATATCTCGGACGAGTTAGTTAACAGGCGAAATCCACCAAGCGGTTTCGGAGTTATGGCCGTTTTTAGTAAAAACATTTTTTATGAATATTTCCGAAACAAATCACTCGATCTGTCTGAAATTTAGTATCAAATTGTAGAATGATGACCTATATATGCATGCAAAGTTTTGTATTGATCGGGTTACCGTAAAGTGTAAAAAAAAATTTGAAAATTTCTAAATTTTGTTTCTACAATAACTCTCGAACGGAATGAGCTAGGCAGAAGCAATTTTCATGATGCAGTTCTATCCTAATAATTCATTTATATCATTCCTAGAGACCAATAATTTCGGAGATATGATTTGTCAAAGTTTGGACAAGAGCGCCAAAGCTCCTGTCCACAGGGCTTGAACCAATTTTTTCACAAAGAAACATCCACTACTGCCGCTCGCTATTGTTCCCACTGGCAGCAACAGATCCACACCACTTCACGTTCATCGACAAACTGAAACCTGTGAAGACTTGCAATCCGTTAACACAAATTATCTGTCAGAACTAACCGTCCAAAAAAAGATGACTCCATAAGTTTTGAAATTTTTGTGCGAAGAACCCGGTTTTACGGTATTATAGAAAAATATTATTTTTGGGTGATAATATAATGCCCTTGGATAATCCATATGATGATGGAAATATATACTTTGGTAAGTTAGTCAAATTGGGTTCAGAATATCTCCAGTTTCAATTGATA
This sequence comes from Halyzia sedecimguttata, assembly GCA_937662695.2. Lineage (NCBI taxonomy): Eukaryota > Metazoa > Arthropoda > Insecta > Coleoptera > Coccinellidae > Halyzia > Halyzia sedecimguttata. The sequence continues at coordinate 37,499,165 of OW569417.2, forward strand.
TAATTTAATCTTCAGAGTAGACACTTTTTTGAATTTAATCTCTTTTATGATGCTGTTCTATCATCTATCAGCATTATATCATTCCCAAATCTGCGAAACAAATACTTTCGGAGATATGATTTGTCAAAGTTTGAACAAGATCGCCTAACCTCCCGTCCAAAGGATTTTCCCACATTTTTTTTCGACCTATATCATACCTAGTTCAGATATCGTCTTTTTGCGCGTATGTTCTGGGGAACATCGCGTTATAGTTTTGCCCAAATGTCTGTAACTTTCGAATTTTTTGACGAAATTGGTCTCAAACGATTTAGTTGGACTCCCCGATGAAGAATTCGAGGTCAAATTTGATTCTGTCCGTCCGGCCGTCCGTTGCCACGATAATTTGAGAACGAAAAGAGCTAGCGACTTGAAATTTTCAGGGTGGGTGGCGCATCGCAATACGACGGACAAGTTCGTTAATGGGCATAATCGGCCCAGTGGTTTCCGAGTAATAATTTTGTTTTCAACCAATATAAATCCGATCGAATTGAAACTTGGTGAGTAGTTGTAGAATATGAACCTTAGCACGTTTGTGAAATTTTGGGCGAATCGTATGGCTAGAAAATTTAAAAAAAATTATTAAAAAATATTTTTTTTGTCACGATAACCTGAGAACGGAAAGAGATAGCGGCTTGAAAATTTCAGGTTATGTTGTGCATATGAATGCCACATTTGAGTTTGTTTATGAGCATAATCGACCAAACGGTTTTAGAGATATAGCCATCTGAAATTTTCTGAAATTTGGTGGTTTTTTGTTCCTCATTAACTCGAAAAATATTGAACCGATTGAATTCAACATGATTATTAGTTGTAGAATGCCAACGCGAAAATGTTTGCGAAATTTGGTGAGGATAGAATTTGTTGAAAATTTTTAATAAATCATTGAAAATAAAAAAAAAAATTCTATATATCAGAAACTATACGTTTGAAATTGCTGAAATTTTGCAAGAGCGTTCATTACCTAACTCTACTGCCAAGTTTCAAGTTTTAAAACGATCGGTTGAATATTGTCGGAGATTCGAGCATTCTTGTGTGAGTTCAGTAGATGGGTGACCGTTGCCTCGATAACTTTCGAACCAAAGGAGATAGGGACTTGCAATTTTCAGGGTAGGTCGCGTATCCGAAAGGGAGAGTTGAGTTTGTTTTTGGGCATAATCGATTTAACGGTTTCCGAGTTATATCCACCTGGAATATTGTTTCCTTGATAACTCAAAAAATAAATATTCGATTGAATTGAAGCTTGGTAACTAGTAGTAGAAAATCAACACAAAGACGTGTTTAAAATTCTGTAAGAACCGTACACTTAGAAAATTTGAAAAAAATGACGAAAAAAAAAATTTTAAGAACCGCGCCTCCAGAAAATTTAAAAAAAATCACGAAAAAAAAATTGGTTCAAGCACTGACGTGAAGTCAGAAGCTTTTGCGCGTATGTTCTATTGTCCATTCTTCTGTATTGGACACCCTTAATCGAATTTACCATGGTTAATTATGTCGTCCATTCTCCTGTATTGGACACTTAATTCGAATTTACCATGGTAAATTTGAATTAAGAGTGTCTGTGTTGGACACTTAATTCGAATTTACCATGGTAAATTTGAATTAAGAGTGTCCAATACAGGAGAATGGACAACATAATTTACCATGGTAAATTCGATTAAGGGTGTCCAATACAGAAGAATGGACAATAGAACATACGCGCAAAAGCTTCTGACTTCACGTCAGTGCTTGAACCAATTTTTTAAAGAGCCTTTAAAACCTTTGTTCTAGATTTAAATTCGATCGGATCAATTTGTTGGGACTATTGTGGGATTTTCCAACTAGTTTCAAAATGATTTCAATTATTATTTTGGGTTATTTGTAGATTAAGTTTGAAAGCTGCTCCCCATACTGTAATGCAGTACGATAGAACTGACTCAGCTAAGCAGTTCTTTAACATAATATTTTGTTTTGAGAATATTTATCAGGATGCAAAAATTATGTATGAGTGGTATTTTTTCACGGTACGTTATATGGTCTGACCAAATATAATAATAAAATTATTTATGAGACTCTATATAAAGTAATCTACTCAACATCACTTGGATTAACTGCGAGACATATTAGGTAGCACAACTAAACGGAAAATGAAAAATTGTTCCTGGAAAAATTCAATTTATGACACTTTCATTAACTTAAAAAGCAGGGAGGATTATAATTTTCTTGAGTGTTTTTGACCAAGAAAACGGGGCTGGAATACGCGAATAAGAAAAATGCCTATGCGGCCTGAGCAGCCTGGCTGCTTTCAAATTGATTTTAAAGCAACAATAGTAACCCCAAAAATGTGACCTCGTCTAGATAGAAATCATCAGCCCTGCATTTAATACGCACGGCTGTAATTCGAGTATACGAGCAGCCTTATATATAAGAATATGACATCTGTTGGTATGTCATTTTACCTAAGAGCACCTAGTTTTTTTCTCTATAAGAATGAACCATTATGGCAGTGACTTCACCGCACATGAAATCCATCAACTGGATGACTTCTAGAATTTTCATCGCTTTATGGTTGGTATATTATTATTTTCGCCTAGGTATAATAAAACTTTGGAGCCATGCAGCAAAAAGACATTGCATCATAGAAATTATTTCAGTTAACGTTTCGGAAGGCGTATAATAACTTTATGCAGGATGGTTCACGAGTAACTTCACATAGTTAGATGGTGATTATATGGTACCTAGGAGAGTCAGAACACAACAATTTAAACGAGATATTATTATTATTATTGTAGGATTTCAATAAGGATTTCAATTCTACTTGTATATAGTTAGAATTAGGATTACCTTTAAAGTGTGCAAACGACGCATCATCGATACATCAGACGTTAACAACGACTAGATTCCTGGAATTGCCTTAAACCATGGGATCGTTCCCGTGGAATTCTATTGGCCTAAGGCTTGGTATTTTCAGCCACAGAATCATCAATCAATCATTGCAGGGTAATGAGGGTAGGTACTTCAAGGCCATTGAGGGTACCAGGCAATCATGAAAATGGGCAGTGAGTTCTGACCAGGGATACGACGAAAACGGTAGAATTGAGACGGTCAGCCGAATACGAGTTTTTTTTATCCCTGAGATTTAGACGATTTTGTTGAACAAGGGAAACTCTGACTTAAACGAAGTGAGAGCATATTGCGGTAGTTATCGAACTTCGGTAATTGTTAAAGTAAATTCTGTAAAAGTTGTAAATATTTTCATCGAGTTGTGTAGTAAATAAAGTGCGTAAATATCAGAACCAGTGTTTTGAAAATCAAAGAAGTGAAAGACGAAATCTTAGGAGCGTAATTCAATCAACCCCTAGGCAATAGAAAGATGCGTGGAAATGAACCTAGAAAGGAACTATCAGAGATGTGATATAGCCCTCTTACAGTCAAGCTGATATTAAAGCTCTGAGCTCCCATGTTATCGAGTCCAACCTAATATGGGAGTGCCGAAGAAAACTTAATGAAGTAGGCAAGAACAACAAGGTCTCCTTGGTTTGGGCTCTTGGTCACGCGGTAATTAAAAGAAATGAGGAGGCCAACACACTTGCCAAGAAAGGAGCAATAACCCTTTTTATTTGCCTAGAACCCTACTGTGGGGTTGGTAGATACACCTACAAAAGTGAATTTCGGATCGATGAAGAAACTGAAAGAGGTATTTTCTGGAGTTCTCTCCCAGGAATGTATCACTCCAAAAAGTACCTCTGGAACTTTGACACTATCAGATCCAAGTAATATATGGACCTCAGTAAGAACACGCTGCACCTTCTCACTGGTTTCCTCACAGGACACTGTGGCCTTAGGAAGCATATTATGAGATAAGCAGAAACTGATGAGTGCAGATTCTGTTGGTAGGAGGATGAAACTCCTGATCACCTGATCACGGAATGCCTCGCCATCTCAAACCAAAGCAAGGAATGCTTTGGGCAAGAAATTTGCAGGAGCGAAGACATAGCCTTCTTGAAGCCATCCCAGATACTGGGGCTCATCAGAACTCTGGAACTGGAAAACGAGCTGTAGATGGTGATGACATCGACAGCTCTGACGGCGGGGTACAATAGACCTTAAGGTCACGGTGATATAAGAATCCTACATTATCATGATAACGTCGAGAGGCTTGGTCCAGCCCTTCAGACATGCAACTGATACGATCTTTTGTTCTATTTCCCTAGTTATACAATCCTAAGGATATTGTCAATGGTATTAACATACTCGATGACATCCTTAGGAGCCTTGGCTATTACGTCGTGAGAACTGGCTCACCTATTTGTAAAATTATTAGGCTGGCCAGCTATGGGCATTTGCAAACTATGTGCACGGCAGTTTCCTTTTCTGATCTACAGAGCCTGCATGTTTCGTCAGCTGACTTGCTAATGCGGTAAAATTGGTATTTGTACCTACAGAGCCCTGCCAGCAGTCCCATCATTACCCGAAGCTCAGCTCGCAAGTTCATTGGCCTTCTCATTTTCTTAAATACGACATTGAAGAGCAACCCTATTGCCTCTAGCCAGTTGCTTAATGGTATTCCCGCGTTTCCATACAGCAACCCTGGATGGGTGACTCCAGATCTCCCAGTTTAGTCTAGCTGTCCGTTATAATATAGATGTGCGCCCATTGAGGTTCTTTTTCCGACAATATTGAGCACACATTTAGACGGCTAGTACCTCTGCCTCTAGGATGGAGCGCTCATGGTTCAGGGGCACAGAGTTGCAAAGGCTGAAAGTTCATTAAAAACGATCTAATTATGTAGAAAACAAGTCTATAAGATAACATGCATAAGTTTTGGATAATGAATAGAATTGGAGCATGGTGATCAATGTGCGCCCTCTTGAAGTTCCTTTTCAGACACTCTTGAGCACAAATGTAGACAGCTAGTGTCTCTGCCTGTAAGATAGAGATATCCCAAGGGCACATAATCCTCAGTTTCGGCCGATATGCCCCAATACCTGCACCCTTATCTGATTTTGATCCATCCGTATATCAAATGGATGGAGACTTTTTGCTCAATCGATTAACGAGGTGCATCGCACTCAGACGGTCTCTTATGGCCGTTGCAAAGGGTGTTTCATTACATCTGAGGGCTTTGCCAAGAGATAGTTGAAAATTTTCCCAACTTAGTAAAAAAGATCCATAGCTGCCATATCCTTATCTGACAACAGATCGTCTATTATTTTCTAATCTTTTGGCGGTTTAGCTTTTCATTTTCTTTGTAGTAATATGCCTGATATCAACTTCATAGAGTTAGTTGAAAAGTTTCCCAACTAAAAAGGAACTGTTGGCGAAACTATGGTTCTATAGCTAGATGGTTGAGAGTAATCAGTAGAAAAAAAAACGGTGGTATCAGAAACCTTACCTATGGCGTGGCTTCTAATTTGGAAGATTATTGGGCCCTTCCTTGATTCCGTAGTAGAGCACTGGTTAATCATTTTATGTACAGCACAGCCCTTACACTGATGCTATTATAAAGCAAAGTGAGATACAGTTTTTAAGAAAATAGGAAGAGATATTCTTATCGTAAGAAATGGCGTTAATTATTGCGTCAAACGTTATGTTTTCTAGATCGGTTGTCTTTCATGACTGAAGTATTGTACCGTTGAGGGGGGGATGAGGAATCAAGATTTCTGACACCAAATAACGCGCGCATACATGAAACTTATATTGTTTCCCCAACAAGAACTATCGTTCACGGATAAATTATCTAAATAAAAAACTACGAAATATTTCAGGAGGTGATTTCTTGTCCAAAAATAGAAGTAGTTTGTTTTATGAAATTTTTTCGAATTCACATCCCTAGCTGATTTAAGTATAAGCCTTAGAACGATGTTGATTTTTCAGTTTTGAATTTATTTCTACCGAACCAAAATTCCCCGACAAATAGATTTCGAAAAGTTGTAATATACCATACGTGGTACAAGTACCACAATTTTTTCATTTCCCTATGATATCTACATGGGGTTGAAATAAACAACCCCTTCCATAAATTATACCGTGTCACGGATAATTCGGGATCCTGGTATCAACCCGGAAAAGGTGATTTCACATTTCAATTATTTACTCAGAAATTACTGAAGCTGCAAAGTAAATGCAAGGGAAACAAATTTTCCAAAATTGAAATTTCTTACGGGAAAAATATTTTCACTTTTCGAATTTTACCAGTATCTGGAAAGTTATGGAAGGGGTTGTTTGTTTCAACCCCATGTAGATATCGTAGAGGGTTGAAAAAATAGTGGTACTCGTACCACGTGTGGTGTATTATGTGGTCTATATGTCTAAGTATTGTGGTTCGGTAAATAAAAATTCAAAAATCAATTCACCTTTTCAAGGATTATAACGCAGCCAGGTGTGTGAATTCGAAAAAGTTTTGTATAGGTAACACACTGGTTCTGTTTGTGGACATGGAATCACATCTTGAAATATTTCGCAGTTGTTTTTTAACATCCTGTATATGCACAGATAATTTATCCTTGAACTATGTTTTTTTTTTGAGAAGTTGGGAAACTTTTCAATTAACTCTATGAAGTTGATATCAACATTCAATTTTTTTGAGAGAAAATCAAACGATTTACTAGAAAGAAAATTGAACGCTAGAGCGCCGAAAGGTTTCGTTCAAACATTGACATTGATTTACCATCGATATACAGTGCGCATCAAAATTATGGAACAAATTCATTTTCTCAGAGGAAAAATATTTGGCAACAAAATCCTAAAACAGGTCAATTTTTGTTTCACTTTTACCAAATTTTTATGCATTTTTGAAGGATTTTTGTTGCACCCTGTGCCATCCTCATCAACCCTCTAAATTTTTTGAATAGGGAAAGTGGGTCATGTGGTACTTTTTTGGCAATGTTTTTGTATCTTCTTTACAGACATGCAGAAATTTTCAAGAAAACATTTTTCTTTTTTGAAAAATAGTTAGTTCAAAGAGTTTTTCAGTATGTGCACTTTGTCATGGCCCATTAACTTTGAGACGATAGTACCTGATGAAATTTGTCACCGAATGAAGGACTGTTCATGCACATCTTTCAACCCCTACGAACCCTTTAATGGAGAAAAATGGGGAGGCGTGAGGGGGTTGAAAGGGGTTGAAAGGGGTTGAAAGTTGTGCATGAACAAAAGTGTAATGGTCGACTTTCATTCGGTGACAAATTTCATCAGGTACCATCGTCTCAAAGTAAATGAGCCATGACAAAGTGCACATACTGAATTTTTTTCTTGAAAATGACTGCACGCCTGTATAGAAGATATAAAGACCTTGCCAAAAAAGTACAACAGGACCCACTTTCCCCATTCAAAAAATTTAGCGGGTTGATGGGGATGGCACAGGGTGAAACAAAAATCCTTCAAAAATGCATAAAAATTTGGTAAAATTGAAACAAAAATTGACCTGTTTCAGAATTTTGTTCCAAATATTTTTCTTCTGAGAAAATGAATTTGTTCCATAATTTTGACGTGCACTGTATATAATCATGTAATAATACCCCCTATTAATTAAATACCTTTATAATTAGAATGCATAAGAATATAAATATGACTGTGTTAAGAATTGCTGATGTAGCTTTTACTGATAACGCCACGTGCGACGCTTCCCATTGTTTATAAAACTATAAATAGCCTCCCACTCAATTAGTCGGAGAGAATTAGAGAATCAGAGTACGAGTCAGTAAGAACGTAATTGTATCATTTCATCCATCAATTTCTTCCGCTGTAAATAAAATCTGTTTCAATTTTTAAAAACAGTGTTTTTTACCCCAAATTCATAAATGGCGACGAGCGATGTGATTATACGCCGGTTTTCGTGAATAGATTGTGAAAAATCGTAAAAAACAAACTTTCCGTAAAACTGTCAATTTCAATTGTTAAGGTGTAAAGTGAACTAATACGAGGATATTGTGGTAGAAAACAAGAAGCCCTGATCACTGGAGTAGCGACCGTGACGACTTCAACCCTTCAACCCTTCAACAGCGTAGAACATTGGTGAGTGAGAGCAATTCCCTTACTCCTCTTTAATTTTTCCCCAGTTTCCTAATCTGGTCCAAAATTAGTCAACCTTTTATCCAAGTTTTGTGTGTAAAACTTGTACAAATAGTTTTTCCTAGGTTTCCTTCAAAAAACCGACTTAGATAGTTTTTCCCAGGTTTTTCTATTGTATAAAAACCGAATTAAAGAAGTTTTCCCTGTGTTTCTTATAATAAAAAACCGTGAATTTCTAAACTTTAATTAATAATAATTGAAAATAATCAATATTACGTCAATCAAGCATTTTCCTGGTCATAAAACCAAAAAATCAAATCACAAAATGGCTATGGAAAGAATAGATTTGTCATTAGCGGAGAAATTTGGCATTCTCCTACCGAAATTTTCGGGTATTGAAAATGAATTACATTCATTCATTAAAAGCTCGGAACAATATTTAATGTTGTTTTTAAATGAACCGCAGATAGTTAAAGATTATTGTTTTGCTGTCGTAAAATCGAAATTAATAGATAGAGCTTTAGCAGAAGTTTCAACTTCGGATGTTCCAAATAATTGGGAACTTTTAAAACAATTTCTCTATGTAAAGTTTGGAGATCAAATTAATTTAGATGTTTTGATACATCAATTACAGTTTCTAAGTAAATAACCAAATGAGGATTTATTGAATTTTATAGATACTATCATTTCAATGAAAATTAGGATAAATTATAGAATAGATGCCGATATGATGCCTGATCCTGAAAAGCAATTATTCAAGACAAATGTATTGAGAATATGTAAAACGGTACTTATTTCGAATTCACCTATTGAATTACGAACATACCTTATTACCAATAATAATTTCACATTTGACCAAACTATAAATGCAGTAAAAGATTATATTTCTAATATGGCACAATACGATTTACTCGACAGGAGCCGTCGAAATAAAAATACTCAATCTCATCAGAATGTGAGAAATTTTCCTCAAAATAATTTTTTTCCTAATAACAGAAACAATTATCAGAATCCAAGTAATAATTTTAATAATTTTAATCAAAATCCTTTTAATAATTATAATAATCGAAGCTTTCCGTCACAACCCATACATTTCCAACGAAGAAATGTTAGTACAAATTATCCAACTAATCGACAAGTATTCGGTACCCCTAATACAAATTATATATATACCCCTAAACAAAATACAAATGTTTTCAAACCGAATCCTAATCAAAGAATACAAACCCCTCCAGAAAGAATGTCGATACAGACAAGAAACTACCCCCAAAACGTGGCAATTATTCCACCCAATTTCAAATAAACCCCCAAAAGAAATATTATACTAATAACCAGAATCCCGAAAGAAATCTTAATATGAATAATCAAAGCCCTCATTATACATTTGAAGAACTAACTCATTTAGAATCTCCTTCTACTTCAAAACAAGAAGTCAATAATTTTAACAATTCTACGAAAATAAATTTTCGAGGAAACGCCTCAACCGAAGCGTTGACATAAATTCGACATTAGATAATTTTAATCAACTTCCTTATATTGAATTCCAAAATCCCAAATGTAAACTTTTAATAGATAGTGGATGTTCTGTGTGTCTGATAGACCCAAAATTTGCTTACAATAATTTCCCTCAAAATATTTTCAAGGAACAAACGACATTAACTTCATGTCATAAAAAACAAACTACTAATGAAAAAGTTCTAATACCATTATTTTCAGAATTTCACTTAAATGATTTGCATCCGTTTGTTGTGTATAAATTTCATAAAAATTATGATGGACTCATAGGAGCCGACTTCATGAATAAATATGGCCTTAGCCTAGATTTTAAAAATCAAATTTTGAGAAATGAATATTGTCAAATACCTTTTAGCTATCAACAAGTTTGTCAAAAACAGACAAAAATTCCAATTGACCTTTCTCATTTACAACCAGAGATAAGCACCCAATTAACTAAAATTTTTCAAAAGAATAAAAAAGTACTTCAATCGACTAATAATGCAGATGCTCTTAGTAGAATTATTTTAGAATCAACCGATGAATTAACTTATGAAAATTTCATTGAAGTAAATGAAAACAATGATATCATAAATGCCCGTAATATAACTGAGAAAGTAGAAAATTTATTTAAAGTTCCAAAAAAATATGCTTTAGCGCATTGTGCTTCCAGAGATTTCCATATGAATAAAGGTATAGCCTTAAATTTTAAACAAAAATTCGGTCGAGTAGACGAATTAATCGCACAAAAGAAATTAATAGGCGAAGTAGCGACATTACGTATAAATGAAAGAAATATTTATTATTTAATTACGAAAGAATATTATTATGACAAACCGGAATATAAAGATGTTTTCCAGTCACTGTTAAATTTGAAGGAATTATGTATTTTTAATAATGAAAAATATTTAGCGTTACCACGCATTGCTTGTGGTTTAGACCAATTAGAATGGTCTATTGTATTTAAAATGATAAAATATATTTTCCTGAATTCTAATATAAAAGTTGTCATACATTCTATGACCAACCGTCGTCAAGAATGCTTAGAAAACAGAAATATTGAATTTAACGGAATAGAAGATGATGTAATTTCTATGATGAACCAAATAACCGATGAAGAGTTAGATGAATGTTTAGATCTCTTGAATGTTAAGGATCAACGTGAAAATAGTGATTTAGAAGTTTTAGATGGTGATTTATTTGAACAGAACGCAAGTGATTTAACTATTCATAGTAATGTAGAAAATCCTATTTTAGAACTTCCTTATACAGAAAGAAGTTTGAATTCGTCAAATTTTCAAATAATTTTCAAAATTACTCCGAATTATAAGGTGACAAAAACTAAAATTTTTGGAGAAAAACTTAGATTTAGAGTTGAAATAAATTCAATAGACAAAGATCTATTCAAATTTATTAAAGAATATATCCGACCAAAATGTTCGTATACATTATATTTTATATCTCAAGCACTAGAAAAACCCCTTATACGAATATTACAAAACAAGTTTGATTATAAATCATTTGAGTTAAAAATTTCGAAAACATGGTTAGAAGACGTAGAAGACGAAGAAGAACGTTTACATAGAACACAGCAATATCATGAAACAAAAACTGTTCATCGTGGATTAAGAGAAAATTTAATTAGTCTCAAATCGAAATATTACTGGCCAAATATGAATAAAGATGTTCAAAATTATATTAACTCGTGTGAGATATGTCAAAAAAGTAAATATGAGAGAACTCCTATACAGTTGCAATTTAAACCTAACCCTATAGGATCGAAACCATTTACACATATTTATTGCGATACAATAAAATTCGGTCAAACAAATTGTTTAAGTTTAATCGATTCATTTTCAAGACTAGGACAATGTTATCCTTTACTCCAAAAGACAGGATTAGAAATCGTAGATAAACTAATAATTTATTTCAGTCATTATGGAATACCTAACAAGATAACATGTGACAATGGAATAGAATTTAAAAATAGTGTTGTCCAAGATTTCTGTAAAATTCATAAAATCGAAATTCATTATATTACAAATTACAATCCAAATTCAAATGCCCTAGTAGAAAGATTTCATTCTACATTAATTGAACAATTAAGAACAATTGACAATAAAAATTCCACTTTTCAAAATAAGCTTTCTCGAGCTTTATTGAGTTATAATAATTCCAATCATTCCAGTTTGGAGATGACTCCAATGCAAATTATTAAAGCCGACTTAAATTATTCCTTACCGATTGAGCGAACTCATAATGAACAAGTCCAGGATTATGTAGAAAATTATGTAGAAAACTTAAGGGATATATCGAAACACTTAGAAAAAAGCAAAGAAAAGAATTTAAAACGTTTAGAAAAAACTAATGAAAAACGGTCAGCTAAATAAAAATATACTCTAAATGAAAATCCCGTTTATATTAAAGGACGTGTTATACGAAAATTAGATCCAGCCTACAAAAGAATAGAGGCTAGAGAAATTGATACTCATAGGATACAAGATGACAAAAATAAACACATTTATCATAAGAAAATAATGAAACAAAGAAAGAAAGTATTGAAGTAATATTTTATTTTATTGCAGATCCACTATGGAAACCCTAGTTATAGTCATATTATTATAAATAATCACTACAACCGTAGCTATAGAAATTATACCTTTAAAAAATAATGTATTGCCTATTTTATTGGGAAAAGCTTATGTGACCAATAGAAACTTACAATTGATTTATCATATAGACCTAAATAAAATGGAAGAATTAATTATCAGATATCAAAGAGAAATTGAGAATTTAAAAGATCAACAATTAGGTTTTGCACAAACGGCAAACCATAGATATTTGCAGCATTCGAATAAAATTAATATTAACACTCTCGAAGAACTTCTTAACGAGAAAATTAGAGTTAAAAGAGGATTGATAAATTTAGGTGGCAAAATTTCAAAGATATTATTCGGAACCTTAGATTCTGACGATGAGGAATTATATAGAAGTTATTTTAATAGCATAGAGAAGAATGAGAATACACTTATGAGGAATCAAAAACAAATTGCTACTATAGTAAATGATTTGAAAAATAAATATATTGATAAATTCCAAAAGATGAATGAAAATCTTGAATTATTAAAAATTGTTCCAGAGTTAAGAGCTGTTGAACAAATGCATCTTATGACCTTTGAACTCAAAGATATCAAAATTATATTGGATGAAATTCAAACTGCAGTAAGCTTTGCAAGATTGCACCTGCTACATGAATCTATTTTACCATATACCAAATTTGCAGAATTGATCAAAAATGTTACTATAATACCAGTATACCATCTGAAAGATTATTATCAATTATGTCATACAAAAGTAGTCTTTCGAAATAAAACTTTATTATTCTTAATATCGATTCCCACTATTTATGAACGGAGTTATGATCTGTACAAGTTTTATTACCTATCCCAAAGTAATTTAACCCTTCCTCAAACCTATCCTTATATGCTCTCCCAAGAAGAAATTCTAAAATGGTCGACAAACCAATGTCATCCAATAGAAGAAGACTTTTTATGTGATCAAGATTCCCTCAACAAACCTCCACAATGTTTTCCTTAGGAATCATACAGAAAATTGCCCAAGAACCAAATCTATTCCTGCATCAGATTTAAAATTATTAGAAGATGGAAGCATTCTATCATTAGAGAACGAGAAAATCCAAGAGAAATGTCCGCAACAAATAAAACATTATTTTATCCCCCCAGCTGCAATTCTTCGATCCAAATGTGTAATTAGTAATACTCAAAAAGACATTTTTCCCGTAACTACTGTCAACGAAGAAAAATACATTATTCTACCCAAGATGACCACATCTATAAAGAACCATTCTAACGATGAAGATTTCAAGAAAGAAGATGAAATTCCAGACATCGACATAGAAGAACTGGATCAGTGGAATCATCACCCTTCGAAATTCAGCTTTTTATTATTTCTATTGATAACCATTATAATCATTATAATAATAGCTTGTATTTTGAAATATTTTAGAAAATACTTAAATTTTACTAAAGTCACACCTTCAGGTGATGCCTTTCTCCAAGAAGGGGAGGAATCATGTAATAATACCCCCTATTAGTTAAATACCTTTATAATTAGAACGCATAAGAATATAAATATGACTGTGTTAAGAATTGCTGATGTAGCTTTTACTGATAACGCCACGTGCGACGCTTCCCATTGTTTATAAAACTATAAATAGCCTCCCACTCAATTAGTCGGAGAGAATTAGAGAATCAGAGTACGAGTCAGTAAGAACGTAATTGTATCATTTCATCCATCAATTTCTTCCGCTGTAAATAAAATCTGTTTCAATTTTTAAGAACAGTGTTTTTTACCCCAAATTCATAAATATATACCGTTTTCTCAGCTTTTATAAGATGTGAATACATTTCGTATACTATTTTAGTGACAAACTTGAGTAATGAGCGAATCGTCTATGATCACAGAAATTTCAATTCTGACATATGACTGTATTCTATCGGAATTGAAATTTTGTTGAATATCTAATAATATATGAAATAACTTACGTCTCAAGTGACGGCATTCTGCAAGTAATTACCGAGTTCTAATTGGATCAGATTTGTATATTTAGAGGTAATAGCGGAAATATCAACAAAATTTCAGATGAGTATAACTCTGAAACCGTTTGGCCTATTAACGAACTTAAATATTGCACTCGGATGCACAACCTACATTGAAAAATGCGTGTCGCTATCTCTTTCCTTTCTCAAGTTATCGTGAGATACATAATAATTTTTAAAAAATTTTTTAGTGGTACGGTCCTCACAAAATTTCACTAACGTCTTTAGGTCTATATTCAACAACTAGTTACCAAGTTTCAATTCCATCTAATCAGTATTTTTTGAGTTATCGAGAAAATAATATTCTAGATTGGCATAACTCCTAAACCGTTAGGCCGATTATGCCCAACAACGAACACAACTCTGCCATTCGGATGCGCAACCTACCCTGAAAATTGCAAGTCCCTATTTCTTTCCATTCGAAAGTTATCTAGGCAATGGTCGCCCATCCAGTTACCGAACTCACCTGATGCTGCTCGGATCTCCAACAATATGGATCCGATCATGTTCAAACTTGGAACTTGGCTATAGAGTTAGGTTTTGAAGGATCACAAAATTTCAGGGATCTCGGACGAATAGTTTCTGATATATAGATATTATTTCAATGGTTTTTAAAGATATTCTAGTAATACGATCCTCACGAAATTTTGCAATAATTTACGCCTTGGCATTCTACAACTACTTACCATGTTTGAATTGGATTAGATTTGTATTTTTCGAGTTATCGAGGAAATAACAATCAAATTTCAGATGAGTATGACTCCAAAACCGTTTGGCCGATTATGCTTATTAACAAACTCAAATGTTGTATTCGGATGCGCAAACCTTCAAAAATAGCAAGCCACTATCTCTTTCCGTTCTCAGGTTATCGTGATATTTTTTAATAATTTTTGTTTAACTTTGACTTTGACGATTCTCACAAAAATTTTACAAACATCATTATTATAAAACTAGCTACCAAGTTTCGATCGGATCTGTATTGTTTGAAGACAAAATTAGTAGGTGCTCAAGTTATCGTGGCAGCGGCCGGCCGGACAGAATCGGGAATTGTTGAAAATCATTTTTTTCCTTCTCGATCCATCAAGCGGTAGCTGCCGTTCTCTAGGCTTCATGATACAATAATTCGGGGCAGCATTTTACGTGTTTTTGTCCGAGAGGAAATAACTGACAAAATTTGTTGATGGCTCGGGGACTTATTTGCTCGCAAAAAATTTAAAAATAAAAGTTTGTTTTTGCAACTGATTATCAGAGATAAATTGTTGACATTCTCACCAAACCATGCTAAAAAATCATGACGAAAAAATAATTCCTTCTATGTTTAACACTTGCAAAGTTACTACATATAATACCCGAGAATCATGAAATAGAAAATCGTAATCGCCGCTCATGGAAAAACCGTTGTGAAAAATGTTTCCTCATTCAAATATATCAACAAAGTTTCAGTGATATTATACTACTGAATAGCAGCATTCGTTGTATGAATGCTACTTAGTTGACGGGGATGAATTCATGGAACTAGTCCATTATTAATTCTCTTTTTCTCTTGAATATCTCGCTACGTTGACGGGTCTTACAGGTATGAATAAATTATCATTCCTAATGAGGATTCTTGTTTGATTTTCGAGGCTTTAGGATTACATGGTCTTTGCCTCCTAGTGGAGTCCACTTGTTAACTCGTAGCTCTATAAATAGATATGGTAGGGGAATGCGAATTTGGGGTTGCTTTGGGGGAAAGGAAAACTTGCATAAGCTCATCAATGTCAAAGACGACTGAAACATGGATCAACCATGAATTCTTCATTCTAATCACGTTGGGAACCCGAAATCAGTTTCTCCAACGGAATGGCTACGTTGAACGATGGATGATATCACAGATATATTAACATTTGAGATCAAAATTGATATTATTCTAGTTGGAGTTCATTGTGGAATAATTATGAACAATACACTAGTAACTACACTCTTGTCCAATACATATTTTGTCGTCTGATAAATGTTTTGGGAACGCTATATCCACCTTCTGAGACGAAACGTTACTAAAGCATGCTTTTAATTTCTACACTCAAGTATGGGTTGACATTATACCCCTAGTCATAAACCGAATAGTGATAATAATGAGTTGTTAATAGAGGTTAGATCATTATTGAATAAAATATCTATTCTCTTATACATTTCAATACCTTCAAGTGTTCCTAAGTACAATTTATTAAAATTTTAATTGATTCAATTTTCTGAAATTGAGTGGCCAGCTCTGATTTGCAACAGCAGATTTATGGATGTTGTTGTTCCGAATGTGTCACGTATGCTCTTTATACCATGTGGGAATGTTTTTGGTTATTTGCCCGACGTAGCACTTGTTGCAATCTAAATATTTAATTTCATAAATACCCCATTTTAACATATCAGGAGTTTTATCGAATGTATTTTCTAGAAGCTGTTTAATTCTTGTGGAAGTTTCGAAAGCCAGTTTTATATTAACCTTTCTGGAGTTTGTTGTTTGTCAGCAAACGTTTTTGGCACGCATGTTCCGGGGAACCGCGTGCGATGAAGAAACCTCATCGCAGAGGGCCGGAGTTCGTAAGGATTCTCCATAGGTGGCGCTGGTGGGGTCCTTTCCCCTACTGGTTCTCAACCGATGGAAATAAGTTTCCTAGAACCCCGTCTGTTTTCATTCGGTGTCTGGCTAAGTCACAGAGTCACACTGATGATTGGTAATAACCATGGAACCCAGGGGTCTGTGTCTGCTCTTGAATGATACTTTCCTCTTTGGGGAACACTGAGCGATGAGGTGTCTAGCCCTGCCACGCGGGATATTTGTTGATGTTTAAAATCAATAAATATTTCACCGTGTGTCTTGTTTTAGTTATTTGGCAATTAGCCACAGTACACCCCATTCAACCTACTACGGAGTTGCACATAGATGGCACTATCCTTCAGAAAGTTATGTGTCAAAATTTCATGACAATCGGACCAAGCGTTCCCAAGTTATAGCTGTTTGTGTCAATCAACTTTGATGTTTTTGTTGTAAGATGGATAAGAAAGAATTTCGGGTGTTGATTAAAGCATTGTTTTTTGATAGGAAAAAATTCCACTCCAAATACGGCTGTTAACGAAAAAAACTACCAGAAAATTGTTTTTGCCGACAAAATTAAAGTGAGGGAGAAAGCTGAGAAGTTATGATATGAAAATGTACTTACTACTTTATAACTTAAATTTGGGTATGATAAAGCTCAACGCAAAGTGGGTGCCGGATCAAAAACAACAACGAATCGACGATTCGGAGGCATCTCTGGAGCTTTTTAACCATAACAAAGCGGATTTTTTTGCAATTGTATGTGACCATTGGTGAAACATGGATACACCAAAGTCCAAGCGTCATCAGTTGAGTGGCTTGACGCGGGGGGCAACATTGTGAAGCGACCAAAGATACAACAACTGGCTGTCAAGTTATGGCGTCTGAATTCAGGGATGCGCATGGTGATTTGTTTAATGACTATCCTAAGAAAGGAAAAAGGATCAATTCTGTATACTACACAGCGTTATTGGACCGACTAAGCGAAGTCATGAGGAGAAAACTGCCCCACATGGCAAACCACTGTTTCAGCAAGACAATGCATCATATAAAAAATGGGTTCAAGCCCTGTGGACAGGAGCTTTCTGGCGCTCTAGTTCAAACAGACAAATTATATCTCCGAAAGTATTGGTTTCTCAGAGTTGGGAATTATATCAATGTATTCATATAATAGAACTGCATCCTAAAGGAAATTCAATTCAAATAATAGTTTATTTATCAAGATTAAATGAGCAATCATGAGAATGAGAAAAGCACCATGGAAAAAATCAAATTAAATCTGGCCAATTTTGCCCAATAACGAACTTAACCGAGATATTCATCTCCCTAAACTACTCTGAAAATTTCAACTACCTACCTCATTCCGTTCGAGAGTTATATCTATGTCTATGGATGAAAAGCAGTCTCACTACTCTCTACTTCACTCACTAATCTCTTACTTCATGTTCAGTTCCGAAATGTAAGAATTTTCTGAGAAAAACTAATTTCGGAGCAAACAACTGAGATTTTTCTCACTTCGATCACAATTCTTCGATTGATTAGATCATCATTTGACATTATGACAATTCATATTCATACATAGAATAAATAATAATATCATTCTGTGACAACGTTGAAATACGATTTATTATTGAAATTTTGACAAATCATATCTCCGAAAGTATTAGCTTGTTAGAGTTGAAAATGATATGATTGGATTCTTATGATGAAACTTTTTATTAAAAAAAATTTAATTTGGAATTTGTTTCGTAAAAAAAAAATTTTTTTTTTGTTACTCCGAAACCATCTGTCCGATTTTGCCCAATAACGAACTTAGCCGAGATATTTATCCCCCAAACCTACTCTGAAAATTTCAACTCTCTAGCTCATTCCGTTCGAGAGTTATCGTGCCTACGGCCGGCCGGACCGGCCGGACAGAATGAATTTCGACCACGGATTCTTGATCGGTGAGTCGAACCAAATCGTTTAAGACCATTTTCATCGAAATATTCGAAAATTACAGACATTTGGGCAAATTGATAAGCACTCAGTTCCGAGGAACTAGAGCGCCAAAAAGTCGATGTCTACGATATGCATGAATTGCACTTCGAATTGCTGCCCTACCCACCTCATTCGCCAGATTTGGATGAAAAAGTAGCTTCAGAGAAAAACGTTTCCACCAAAGAGAAAGTCATTGCTGAAACTGCGAGCAAAGATCAAGCATTCTACAGGGTGATTCCAAATTAGACGTGAACCTTGGAGGAGGTGTTAGTATAGATGAAAAAGAATTAGTATGATTTGAAAGCGGATATAAGAAGAAAGAAAGAAACATAACGAATTAAATATTTTTTTATTGCAGCTAAACTCGAAATTTCATTAGAAAATGTATTCATAAATTATGTTCGAAATGACCTCCACCAATCCTTAATATAAGCACGTGCCTTCTTTCTAATTTCTTCGGTTGTTATTTTCCGTATGAAATTTACTCTCGCTGCCTTTTGATCACACATTCACATTTTTTTATGCCCGCCATTCAAAGGGTTGTTTATGAAACATGTGCTGGAACGAAACTAGAGAATGCAAGGAAATATTTTCAGAGAATGAAGTAGGAATGTGGCAAGATTCTCAAAATAATTTGGCATACATAAATTGTGGAATTCGAATGTTGCAGGGAAATTGATATTGGAAATAGATTTTTTTCATATACTACATTTTTCCAAATCATACTAAATGTTTTTCAACATCTTATACAGCATAGATTTGCTTTCTTCATACATATCATATCTTTTTCTGATAAGAATAACCCAAAATTATAATCAAATTTGGTCAACGTAGAACAAATTGACAAAAAATTAACTAATGTGAGAAATCTTTTAAAAATCACAAGAACTCAAATAATATCGGATACTGTTGATTTTCGTTTATCAATAATTATGGCTCAATCAACAGCAAATGACTTGTACTAAAACCTCCTCCAAGGTTCACTTCTAATTTGGAATCACCCTGTATAAACATGGTATTGAAAAGTTAGAGAAACGATAGACCCATTGAAACGCCTTAGATGGAAATCATGTCGATGTCGATTGTCGATGTCGATTCAAAACGAATATTGTGAAAATATTTTGTATTTCTTACTTAGTCTGGAAACTTTTTGCTTTTAAAATTTTGTGTGAGTGTTACCCATTCCTCATATTGAATCAGTTCAACTGTAGAACCCGAAGAAGACAAAGTGTGTGTGTCGTTCTCGAACAAATACATTTGTGGAAATTCAAGATTTGAATCATTATTTTTCGAATATTCTGGTTGTGATAAAAATTGAAGTGGAAAAAGGAAATGTTCCAGATAATGTGAAACACTTTTCATGTACGAAAAATAGTCTTGTTTTCTTGTTAAAGTATTCCATTTCAGAAATGAGTTTTCCGCAGAAATCAATCACTCTAAATGTACTCGAATAGTTATGGAGATCATTACATTTATAGACTTCTATTTTGCACATTGTTTACGGCTAGGTTTTTCTTCATTGGGTAGCAAACTCGGGAGTAACACAAGATTATATTGAAATTATGGCTCTTATGATTTATCGTCTTCATTCACCCGGAAAAATGCATTTGTAGGATGGTGATCGTAAAAAAGGCGTAAAGTTTTATTTCGACATAAATTGCTCAACAATAGTCTTATTATATTCGCCGAATGGATTAGCTGGCAGAATAAAAAACTGAGAGTATCAATTTGGGACTGATTTAATGAAATGAATCGTCATGGATAGAACGCTGCAAATATGCACGAAGGTTATTAATCATAATCAAAATATACCGATTCTCTCTATTTATCTCAAAATGTGGGGAATTAACTCTGAAAGAAACTATCAGAGTTGTATTATAGCAATCCATTAAGACAGTCAAGCTGCTATTAAAGTTCTAAGCTCCCATGTTATCGAGTATAAGCTAATATGGGCATGCCGAAAGAAAACTTAATGAAGTAGGTAAGAACAACAGGCTCTCCTTGGTCTGGGTCCTGGTCAATCGGGAATTAAAGGAAATGGGGAGGCCAACACACTTGCCAAGAAAGGAACACGAACACCTTTTATTGACCTGGAATCCTACTGTGGGGTAGGTAAGTATACCTACAAAAGTTTATTTGAGATGAAAGAAAAAACTGAAAGAGATATACTCTGGAGATCTCTACTAGGAATGTATCACTCCAAAAAGTTACTCTGGAACTTTGAGCCTGTCAGATCCAAGAAATATATGGATCTCAGTAAAAACACACTGGTTTCCTCACAGGGCACTGCTGTCTTAGGAAGCATATGATAAGATTACGGCTAGCAGAAACTGCCGAGTGCAGATTCTGTGAGGAGGAGGATGAAACTCCTGATCGCCTGATCACAGATGCCTCGCCATCTCTTACCAAAGCAAGGAACGCTTTGGGCTAGAAATTTGCAGAAGCGAAGATGTAGCCTCCTTGGAGCCATTCCAGATATTGGAGTTCATCAGTACTCTGGAACTGATAGGCGAGCTGTAGATGGTGATGACATCGAGAGCTCTGATTTGGAGGGCACAATAGACCTTAAGATCACAGTGCAACGTTACCTCCTACCACAATATAAATATAATATATCTCAAAATGTTTTGATTTTTCTCAAGTTTTCCCTTTCTTTTTCTTTATAGCTCTAGATCTATCGATCGTGGAAGATTGCGATGGAAGTCCTTAAATCGAGTAGTATTACAATATTACATGTTCTAGGGAACAGCGTGCTATAAGATTTTGCCCGAAATGGTCTCAAATAAATAGGTTAGACTAACTAATGAGGAATTCAAGGACAAAAGTTCGTTAATGTGCATAATCAACTGTTTTTGGGCTATATCCATCTAACATATTGCTTTCATAGTAACTCAGAAAATACTGATCCGATCAAATTGAAGCTTAGTTGTAGAATGCGCAAAATGTCGTGAGGATCGTATAACTAGAAGACAAAATTCTTCTTCAAAAATTGTATGTTTCAGGAACTATCGTTCAAATTTAGCCATCTGTTCAAAGTTCTGCACAAACCTTCAAGCCACCTTTTTATAATAGAGTACTGGGTTTCAGCTCGATCGGCTGAATTTTAGCAATTATTATTATGAAAATTGGTTCAAGCACTGACGTGAAGACAGGAGCTTTTGCGCGTATGTTCTATTGTCCATTCTCCTGTATTGTGAGAGTGTACAATACAGGACAACGGACAATAGAATTCACCATAGTAAATTCGATTAAGAGTGTCCAATACAGGAGAGTGGACAATACGCGCAAAAGCTCCTGACTTCACATCAGCGCTTGAACCAATTTTTTTTCGTAATTTTTTTGAAATTTTCTTGGAGTACGGTTCTTACAAAAAATTTTTTTCCTAATTTTTTTGGAATTTTCTAGGGGTACGGTTCTTACAAAATTTCGAACAGGTCTTTATCTCGATATTGTACAACTAGTTACCAAGCTTCAATTCGATCGAGTTTATATTTTTTGAGTTATCGAGGAAATAATATTCCAGGTGGGTATAACTCCGGAACCGTTGGACCGATTATGCCCGTAAACGAACTTAACTCTCCCATTCGGATACGCAACATACCCTGAAAATTCCAAGTCCCTACCTCTTTTCGTTCGAAAGTTATCGTGGCAATGGTCACCCATCCATCTACTGAACTCACACAAGGCTGCTCGAATCTCCAACAATATATATCCCATCGTGCTCAAACTTAGAACTTGGTAGTCGAGTTAGATTCTGAATGCTTTCGCAAAATTTCAGCGATATTGGATGAATAGTTTTTGATATATAGAATTTTTTTGAATAATTTTCAAAGATTTTCAAAAAAATTTCTAGTAATACGATCCGCACGAAATTTTGCAGGATTTATTATTCTCAATGAGTAAAGAATGAGTAAGGAACTCGTTAAGAATAACAAATCAAAGATCAATTTAACTGATAAACACCGGATTTTTCTTCTTTATTGCTCTTTGTTATATAATTCTTAATGAGTTTAGAATTAGTTAAGAATTCATTAAGAATAATAAATTAAAGAAAAATTTAACTGATAAACACGGGATTTATCTTCGTTATTGTTCTTTGATTTATATTTCTTAATGAATTCTTAACTCATTGGCGGTTTTAGAGTTATAGCCATATGAAATTTATTTTCCTAATTACTGCAAAATAATAATCTGATCGAATTAAAGCGCGGTAGTTGAAAAATGCCAACACGAAGAATTATGCAAAATTTTTTGATGATCGCATGAGTGGAATATTAAAATAAATATATTTAAAATTATTCTGTATCTCAGAAACTATTCGTCAGATGTCCTTCAAATTCTGCGAGAGCCTTCAAATCCTTATTTTACAGTAAAGTTCCAGGTCTGAACTCGATCGGATCTATATTGGTGAACATATTCCGGAAATATCGATATATTCCAGCAGGTCGAGATGTACTGGTCAACCGAACTACACTCGACAAAGTAAGTTGTCAACAGTGTTTTATTTTGACGTGTCTTCAAAGAATATAATGAATCATAACGTGTTTGTATGGATCATTATTATTACTATTCTGTGATATCATTCACATATTTCCATAGAGATATTAGAATATCTTATATCTCTATGCAAATTTGAAATATCTCTATATTCATGTTTTCTGACACTCTAATATGACAAGACTATCAAATCAGATAAACCAGATTGAAAATGAGAAAAAATGCATATAATATAGAATAAAGCAAATCTTGGTGAACAGATAGGATTCTGGAACCTGTCTCGCAACGTACAAACAATGAATTCAAAAAGCTAGCTTTCCAAAAAAACCTCTCATACGAAAGACTCAATGTCAAATTTCCGAACAAATATGTATAGATCAAAGAAAAAATATCTGAAGAAAACTTGAAATTTGATAAATGTATTTGTTAATAAATGGTTCCTTTATGGGTAATCTATCCCACCCTCTGAAAAATATCTATAAAATAAAAAAAATATTATTTTGTAAATTGCTTCTACGTAGAAACACAAGATATTTGTCAGAAGTAATGTATAGAACAATGTGGCCTCACAAACAATAACGAAACGACATCTACGACAAATAAACTATTTCGTAGCGTTTCGGAGAATAGGTCAAACTCCTTCAGAAAATCTACAGAATTGTTTTTTGTTGATAGCTATTCTGAAATTCGAAACTTTTCACATTGGCAGTCGTCAATGTTTCACTTTGCATGGAAATATCCAAGTTCGAATTCCAATTGAGCAATTTGCAAAATTGGATTCTCTGTTTAACAAAATACAAGAAAAGGGAATGCAATTTTGCAAATTGCTCAATTGGAATTGCTGAGTTTGTGCTCAATCCCAATTGAGCAATTTGCAAAATTGCATTCTCTGTTCAACAAAGTACAAGAACAGAGAATGCAATTTTGCAAATTGCTCAATTGAAATTGACCACAAACACAGCAATGTTCATTTTCGACCAAAAAGCGAATGTATCTATTTGAGTTGAAATTAATCTTTTGAGAACATTCTCGGCCAAAAAGTATACTAGTGTTTTCTGTTTTATTATTTTTCCTGGAACTCAGCAGCTTTTGGCGAGTTCAGTACCTGGATGCCTGACCGCTCTGGCTATAAATTTGAACAGCGTACCAAAGCCCCTGGCCACACAGCTTTTCCAACTTGTTCGGATGAAAATCAGCCCATATGTTTAAGAATTGTGCTGTTGTAGGATGCAGACATAGGTCAAATAGAGATTGAATTTTGATTTCCGTCAGGGAATGCTGATTAAGATAGAGAAAATGGTCCCAAAGAAGTTCAACACGGATCAGCCGTACCAGGATCGTTACATACTTAGATCTGAATCGCTAAGAACGATAATATACGGAATTTGATGGGGGCTCGCAGATATCCAATGATTAGATCTGTTTCTATAATTCATATTGCCATAAATGATAAAACTATCTGATACCAAAATAAATTCCAAAAGAAGTAATAAGTACATAATCAGACAGTAGGTACCCCAATCCATCAAACAGAAGAGTTAGCTCATGTTGTGTACTGTGAGGACACAACTATTACTTTCTTCCACACGACCTAAAAAAAAGAAAAACCAAGATAATTTGCATAATAAACATCCTTCATCTATCATCTAACTATCAGGGTAGCAGAACTAGCAATTGGACCATCACAGACCATTCAAAAAAGCAATTTCCTGATCTTACGCTTGAAGGAAGGACTCGTAGACGACAAATGTTTATTATGACATTTCCAATACTAAACTAACATTATGAATATCATAAATATTATTCAATTTCTTGGTAGAGAGATTCAATCTATTCGTATGCCACCAGTGCAAAACCATCCAAAGTCTTGTGAGCTCTGATTTGGAAAAATATAGAAGGCTCACACCCTTGTATATTATATATATTCTTTTGATTGAGAGCTTTATATGTGTTAGCGGAGGTTAGTGTAACGGGGCATATCATACAATTCGACCTATATGATACAAGAACTTAAGGAAAAACCTCAGCAAAAAAACCCTGTCTTCCCGTGAGTGTTGTGATTTGTAAAAATTGAATTTGTTTACAAAATTTGCTGAAATTTTAAAATATTGATATAGGCATTTCCTTCTTCAATAAGGATTCCTTCGTCAAAAAACGGATAGGTTTCTCCAAGGTACCCGAAACTCAACCTGCAAAATGAAAAGACAAGAGGAGAGAATCGAACAAATTAAAAATATTACATAACCTTTCAAAAGTCCCCTCTCACAAATATACTCCTCTGTAGCCGCATGGATCTCTTGAAAAAGAATGGCCTCCGCTAGTTTTCAAAGATATTCACACTTGTTCTTAGGAATCCCTTCAATATTTGAATTCAAAAAGGAAAATGTTGATCGTAAGGCCAGGAGAGTCTCTTTCAAAACCAGGTCTGGCTAATCCAAGCGATGATTATTCAGAACTTCAGATATTCGAAAACCGGTACAGGATCCTAATGTAGGGCTATCATCTCCCATAGATACATATTTTACTCTCTATTGTATAAACGAATGAAAAAGTGAACCGGAAAATTTTCGTTATAATTTAATATGTATATATCCATGGCTCACACTGAAGAAAAAATAATCCAATACTACATTCTGCGGAATTTCATCCAGTGGAACATACCAATGTATCAGGTTGAATACTACCAAACAATTTCAACTTTTCTTTAGCATAACAGAATCCTGAGTAGACTTAAGTTGAAACGTAAAAATGGTAATATTTTAATTTACCATTTCACTTCCAAATATGAATTATTATGCACCTTGCACTACTTCTAGAACAAAATATACCCAAAATCCTTCTTCAAATCAACACCTGAAAAGGCTATTATTAGCAATATACTAGCGGTGTTTCTTTGAATAATAGAAAATATTACCTAAAAATATATTCAGTTATTTTCAAATTTCCACAACAGTTTTCAAAACTATATAATTCACCTCACCAAAACTGAAAAAATAGGAGTATTAAGCTTCGTAAGTTATTAGAAATGGTATATTTAAACCGAAAATGTCCAATTCATAACACCTCTCCAGACTATTCACTTACATCACAGTATTCGCAATGAACCAATAATGACAATTGTTCAAAACACAGGGTCTAAAACGCTACTTTTCGCTAATAAATAATCACTTTAACGATACAACAAACAGTGCCAAATACTATAGGAGATGGGTTTGTTGGCCCCCCTAACTTCTTTGGCAGCCCTGTTGTGATGTCACTTAGCAGTGCTCTATTGGACTCCGTGAAATTAGTTCGAATAATGGCAAAATGTATCGACAATTTTATCAAAACAAAGAAGCGGTAGAGAAAATTCTGAGGTAACATTCACAATCCTATGAAAAGAATAATCTGCTATTGTTGTGTACCTATTTGCTATAAGTTCGAAACCAAATATTTCCTTATTAATAAAAGATATCAGAAGAATCGATCAGGACAAACGTGAATCCGGGCATATTTTTTTGTCATATCTCATATTGTATTCATTCGTTGTTTCCTGAAAGCTTCCCGAATATGCTGGCCATGAATTTTTCATCACGAATTAATCCACGTATACGGATTGATTCCCAACAGATCCCGAATATATCCTTCGAGGAATTCTCCCTCAGCCTGAAATTCCCGTCCAAGACCCGAGTTTGAACGCCGAGAGTTGATGGCCTTGTAAAGGGTGATCCAATTAAAGCTTTAGAATTTCGAAGTGAAATAAAACACAAACATTGCTGCGCAATCAGAATCTTTTTTCTTTGTGAAGAAAACCAACTAATGCCCATTGCGTTTTGAAAATTATATGGTTCAAATGAGCTCCACGACTTTGCTGGCCATAGCTAAGATGTCTATAAACTGGTGTATGAACTGATTCCTTTTTCTTTTCGCCATTTTCCAGATGGAGGGCACTTTTTGGCGCTCTTGTTCCTGGTAACAGAGTGCTTATCAAATTGCCCAAATATCTGTAATTTTCGAATTTCTGGAAGAAAATGGTCTCAAACGATTTGGTTCGACTCACTGATCAAGAATCCGTGGTCGAAATCGGTTCTGTCTGGCCGTCCGTCCGTTAACACGATAACTCTCGAACGGAATGAGGTAGACAGTTGAAATTTTCAGAGTAAGTTTGGGAGATAAATATCTCGGCTAAGTACGTTATTGGGCAAAATTAATGGGAATAGATTGATATATTTCAAGTTATTGAGGAAATAACAGCAAAAGTTAAGATGAGTATAACTCCGAAACCATTAGGCTGATTATACCCAACAACGAACTTATCTGCCTCATTTGGATGTGCTACCTAATCTGAAAATTGCAAGTCGTTATCACTTATCACTAAGTAATCGTAGCAACGGTCAACCATCCAGCTATAATGAACTCAACCAAGGCTACTCGGATCTCCAACAATATAGATCCAATCGTGTTCAAACGTGGAACTTGGCTGTAAAGTTAGGTTTTGAAGGCTCTCGCAAATTTTCAACGATATCGGACGGATAGTTTCTGAGATACAGAATTTTTTTCAATGAGTTTTATGTTATACGATACTCATATGAAATTTTGCGAAAATTCCCTTGTTAGTATTCTACAACTAATTACCATGTCATCATGGACAGGATTCGTATTTTTTCAGTTATTGAGGAAATATCAACCAAATTTGAAACTTTTTGACCGATTATGCCTGTTTACTAACGGATGTGGAAATGAAAACTGCAAGTCGCCATTTCTTTCCGTTCTCAAGATATCTTGAGGTACATAAAATCATTTAATAATTTCTTCAAAATTTTCCAGTGATACATTCTTCACGAAATTTTACATACGTCTTTGTCTCATTATTTTGCAACTATTAAATAAGTTTCAATTTGATCGGATGTATATTGTTTAAAAACAAAATTAGTACTTGGAAACCATCTGGCCGATTATGCTCATTAACTATAATTTAACCGTCGCATTCGGATGCGGAACCTACCTATAGAGAACTGAATATCCTTACGTTTCCTTCTCTGATCGTGTATGAATGTCTCAAATACATGCATGCTAAACATTGCACATTAAACTTAAAAAAAATTGGTTCAAGCCCTGTGGACAGGAGCTTTTTGGCGCTCTTGTTCAAACAGACAAATTATATCTCCGAAAGTATTGGTTTCTCAGAGTTGGGAATTATATCAATGGATTCCTATGATAGAAATGCATCATAAAAAAAATGCATCAAAAATTATCTTATAAGAAAAAGATCAATCTACAATTCTTCAATGCCTTAATGCTTCAGAAATTGTCAATTAATTTATTTATCAAGATTAAATGAGCAATCTACAATGATTCAACCTCGTGGAATTGGTTGTTGCAACTTACACTCAGTACATAGTTTTCACAACTCGAAATAACTAAGGAAAGTATCATCGAAATGTCTTGAGAAAGGCTGGAGACAATCATAGCAGATTGTCCATTTATTCCTGATATTTGAGTAGGTAGTG
Organism: Halyzia sedecimguttata; assembly: GCA_937662695.2. Taxonomy (NCBI): domain Eukaryota; kingdom Metazoa; phylum Arthropoda; class Insecta; order Coleoptera; family Coccinellidae; genus Halyzia; species Halyzia sedecimguttata. The sequence continues at coordinate 37,527,844 of OW569417.2, forward strand.
GATTACGAACAAATTATTTTAATAGTTCAAAATATATTAATAAAATACTATCCTCTTTTCATAATTTAAAATTTAATAGTTCATACCACTAACACATTCTTTTCTGTATTATGGACCTTAACTCAAGAAAAAATGATACACAAATGTAGATCCACATTTCAGTTTTTTTGCTAGTAACATTATGAAAATACTGTATATAGGAACATGTCTCACTACTTAAGGAAGTAAAAGGTAATATTAACCTCAGTGGTCAACGAACAGTAATTTCTTATGATGATTCCATTATGTTCTTCTTTCCTATTGCCTCTATAAACTACATCAAAACAGTCTTGTATATATTCACAAATTCAAGAATCAAATTTTTGCTTTCCACTAGAAAATATACGACCATTTTCAGCCAAAAATTCGAAAATTACAGACATTTGGGTAAATTGATAAGCACTGTGTTCCGAGGAACAAGAGCGCCAAAAAGACATTCACTCCTACAATACACGAAGTAGGAATATGATATAACAACCTTTTTTGAGATTGAGCAGGTCGCAGAATGGTCCAGATTACCTGTCAATTAAGTTTTATAATGTTTTGCCCATAAATTACCGTTCTCTCTCGATGAACCCTTTTAAGGATAAAATTGAAAATGTTTTACTTATTCCATTAACGACTATTTTTTGTTGAAGCCTGATGATTTTAATATATGACCAACTATTTTATTTTTATTGCTTTTGGAAATACGTGAAATTCCTTTTGCTTTTCTTTGAGTTATTTGTGCTCGCTGTTGGTATATAATGTATATGTGAATTCTTTATTAATTATTTATTTGACGTATGTAAACAGATCTTACTGTAAAAACATGGATAAACTATATATCTATCTATCTATCTTGAAACTTTAGAATTGCTGTCTCTTTCCATTCGAAAGTTAGCGTTGCAACGACTAGCTGGACAGCTGGACATATTCAAATTTGACCTCTAATTCTAATTTTCGGCAAAAATTCGAAAATTACAGACATTTGCCACTATAATTTTCCAACGGAGAGAGATAGCAACTTGAAATTTTCTGGGATAGGTGTCGCACCCAAATGCGACGGTTAAGTTTGTTAATAAACGTTTGCATAAACGTCCAAACGAGTACTAATTTTGTTTTCAAACCACCATCATACAATCGAATAACGAATGTCAGCAATGTAATGGAATATGCACGCAAAAGCTTCTGACTTCACGTCAGCTTTTTAAGAATTCGTCACGATTCATTTAAGTAATTTATGCCATCAGTGATAACCAATAATAACCCATAATCGACGTGTTGACCATCTTCCTACCTAGGCGTAACCTGCGCCAACTTGCTTTGGTTTTGATAATTTTAATATGTAATGTTTCATGTAGTTTTGTAATAACGTAACCTACGAAATAGTTAAATAATTATTTTTAACATTTTTAACACTTCAAAAGCATAAAAAATTACTTCAATTACCGTTCACAATCGGCAAATGTTTACATAAAACTAAGCACTGCCCCTATTTTTTTACAGGACTCCACCAGGGGGGAGTTACCTGGGAGATGTGAACATCTCGGCTATCTTGGACTCGTTCAGCGTAAGCTACGACAAAAGAGTAAGGCCGAATTATGGAGGTGAGTACTATGGCTTAAGCCTCGATTTTTTGAACCACCTGATACATACTACATTCAGTTAGGGAGAGTATACACTTGAGGAGCAGAGCGAGTAATAGTTCAGTGAAATTTGTGCTGGTGGATACATAATAAGCATACCTACACTGAAAATGTTGTCGATTGCGAAGCGGAAATTTCTAATAAAACTTAAACATATCTTTGAAAATGTGATGTGAGATTTCCATAACTGAAAGATAGAGGAAATAGCATCAGCACCACATACTAATGGTCAAAGCTCAGTAGCTTGTAATAGACCTTTCCCTGACTTTTAATATGAGTATTTGAAAGTTTACTTTGTTCGGTGCTCCCTAAAATCTTCATTTCTTCTCAACGAAAAAAATGCATCCAGAGAATTGAGAAATTGTTTAAGTGGAAAAAAAAATAAAACATTGATAATGGAAAATCTTATTTAATAGATAAGGAAGATCAAGAAATGATTGAAGAAAATGAAACACTTGGCTTGAGTTTCGCATTATAATTGTTCAAAAGTTTCCATTTTATTCACCAATTGTTTAAATATGAAAAATATAAATGTTTACTCACTTATCCAACTCATTTTCTTGCCCATTTCTTTATAAGTTTCACAGTTTCAGGTGAAAATTTATTTTTGGTATTTGTAGTGCAAAATTAGTTCAGTAAAGAGTATGGCCTAATCGAACAACAACCACAGTCTGACAAGGCATTTGCATACTTTCGATCAGATTGTTGAAGTAGCCTTGATCAATTTCTCTCCAGAGTTGTGGCAAAAGCCGAGTTCTTGAAGTGTATGTGCAGATGGCTGATGAGAATCCAAAGCTCTTTGTAGCTAATCACAAGCATGTTCATTGGGTTTTAGGTCTCGCGATCGAGGGGACAGGGCCAAATGTGGAATACCAGTACTCAAATGCTCTCTACGGTAGACACAGTCTGACAATGATCTTGTGCAGAAGTTGTGTATCTTGGGCGTCTACTTCTCGGTCATTCAGTCACGTTTCGAGTTTCTCGATATCGATAGAAGAGCAGGAGAACTACGCTTCCACTAACTTGAAAGAATTTAGCAACATCTTAAGTTCCGCCTCGATGAATCCAATAGCCCTATTGGCTCCATTCAGACTAAGGCATCCGTCAAGGCATTATTGCTAAACATATTTTCAGAGTTGATTGCGAGAACATAAAACAATAACTGATCCAAAATTCTCAGAAACACAAACGACAAAAACTCGCCTGAAATTAAAAAGTTATCGAACGAGGAACGAAAAAAACATTCAGAAATAAGAGAGTAAATATTAGATTTCTCATAAATGAACATTTGGTGGACAAGAATTGGCAGCTTTTGAAAATATCATATAATTTCTGAACTTCCTTAACTTTTGTGGAGCAGTATATATTTTTCGGGTTTTCAAAACTGTTTGTCAACAACATAGAATATTGTGAAACTTCAGCAAAATTTTCTTTCTTCAATAATTTTTCAAAATATGTCACCAGCGAGAAATAAATTTCTATAAGAAATGAATACATAAAAATATAATTCTATACAATTCAAGAGTATACTTCAGAATATTCATTCCATCCGTCGAAAGAATAATATTAAATTGAATTAATAATAAATGACGGAAATCCATAGAATAATAGTAGTAATAAAAAAAGTACCTAATGATAAATGAATAAAATGTTCACATATATATTTTGAATGTTCTCAGTCTCTTCCGAAAATATTCTCTTTATATATTCCGGTACAGGCAAAGATGCTGATGCGGATATTTGAAATTAATTGTATCCTTGAAAACTACAGATAAACGAAAGAAATTAAAGTAAGAAAGATAATGCGAAATAGTATCGTGTGCTTATGGACCATTTCGACTAGGCAAATTTTACTGTAAGCATACATTACTCGTTCTGCCCATCAAGTATGTGTACCTTTACGTAAATACGGCTAAGCTTTGATAAAATGGGAAATTACCACTTTATTTGTATACCATGAATAAAACATGAATATAATAGAAATTTAGTTACAACTCTGAAAACCCGTGTCCGCCTAACCTGAATGCCATGAGATGTTTTATCATATTTGTCGATGCAGGGATACAACTTCGTTCTCAACTGAGGATAATGGAATACTGTGTGAACGAGCCTTAATTAATTACTCTGAAGATAGTAGACGCAAGCATTATTTCAAGTGAGCGAACAGCGTGCGACCTATAAATGCATTACGATGATTTTATATTCAATTTATGAACTATTATTCAAAATATAAAGTGATATGTAAGCGCCATAATTAAAATTGAATTGAATGAACTATTTTAAACAACGTTGAGAATAACTAAATATATCCATTCATTCAACATTACTTTGAATGAACCGGGAATTAAAGCAAAACATGCAAACCAATGAACTATAAACTTTCCAGAAAACGTCATTATCTCTTTTGTTGGAAATCCATATGCATTATTATTGATCAGATTTTGTAGCTTCAGCAAAATGCGTCTGAACATATTTGTCAGAGATCGATAATCGAATTTATAGCACTGGCTAGATTGTTTGCTTGAATAGAAACTCAAAACCATGCGGTTTTCGGAAAATTCCTAATTTTCTCTGATGAAATATGTAGATTTATAGTTGATTCGATGGAACACTAGTTCTATCACAACCCACTATATCTACTAGCCTGGAAGATGATAAAATTGCAACACCGCTCAGAGACGTACGTCAGTCGAACGTTTGTTCGTTTGAGTAAATTTCAGTTGCGACTATAGAAAACAAGATGGACTACAAATATGAGTGAAATAGAACTCTAATTTCTTCCGATTTCATAAAACATTTTGATGACCTTTCTAATAATTTTTCAACAAAAATTTATACATCTGAATAGGAGATCAAGAAGCTGAAAGAATTTATTTATTTTTATATATATGTATTCAATTTCCAAGTCTGCATCTGTAGATGCTTCAGTTGAAATCAATAAGGACCTTGTTATTCATCTTATATTATTCATTAAAAATGTTCAGATATTCTGCAGTGATTTGAAATGGATTCTTCATCCTTTCGACCTTACCTTTACCCGAGCATCAGATGGTCTCAACCTCAGATCAATAAGTAAACATTTCCCGCTACAGAAATATAATTAATGGGGATTCAGATTCGGAATTTATCAATTTGTTTTATCAACATTTTTACACAGTTCAGATCAAAAAATAATTTTATGTGAATTTACATGTAGCATTGAATTGATATTCTGAATTCACATAGACTTGTAGTTGTGGTTTGCATTCATAAATCACTCTTAATTCACCTTGTTCTGTTTTCGCAATTAACTTTTGAAAAATTTTGTAGAAAATACGAATTACCATGTTATTGTCCACCGAATGGAAAATAAACAGAAACATTTGTAGATAGCAGAAATTCATTACCATTATAGTAAGAACCAAAACAAGACAAACTCTAAGATGATTATCTCAATTTTCATTAACCTACCTTATTATAGTCTTATTTAATAGTTATGTTTGGAAATATATTTTTATTTTGAGGATTTCATAGTCATCAGTTTATAATTTTTTGGTAATTGTCTAGAACATCCCATAACTGTCTAATCGTCCTGAAAATTTACTCACTTGCTAATTTTGGGTTGTAGATAACGAATCTAAAGTTGAAAATCCGTGCTCTCTTCTAGTTTTTTTTTAATCCCAAAGTGTCCAAAATTACAACACTTCATCTCGTAATTACATTGATTTAAACTGTTTTATCGGTAAATATTCATCATAAATAAGATCTTATTGTAGTCCTCATCATTTTTCGACAGTAAATCATTTGAAAAATGATGAAATAGTCGAAATTTCATCAAAATCCAGCGCTACCGCATTGAAGGAGTATGCCTCTAAGAGACGATTAATTGCGGCGTTGTCAGACTGTGTTCCAGGCTATCTCTATAGTGGGCTGTGGTTCTATCGATGCCTTCCGTGTGTATACAGTTTGGAAAGGCCAAATGGAATAATTTCATTATCTTGGTTACTGTACATATTCATGGAAAATACCGAAACAAGTCAAATTCAAATTTTAAATTCTCATTCTTCTTTGCAAAAATGCGAACTTTACCTTCAACTCCCTGTGAAAGACTGGTACAAACACCAATTTTTCTAATAGGAAGTATGGGCTTGTGATACATCGTTCGAAAGGTAGCGTCATTCTCTATTCAGAAATGTTATCACTTTCATATTTATTGTAGAAATCAAATTAGAAAAAAATAAAATCAAGTGATGGAGTAGATGTTCAGAGTGTTCACCGCGAACACCTTAGCAACGTCCGAACCTCAAATAAAAAATTCTTCCAACATTATTCAACATCTCAGGAGTGATCGACCTAATCGAAAGCGTTATTTGATCTTTTAGGTCATTGAAATCTAGGGGTCTAGTTTTGTACGCAATGATTTTTACATATCCCCATAAAAAAAAAATCTAATGGGTGAAGATCAGGGGTTCGCGCTGGCCATTCGATCGTTCCTCGCCTTCCTATCCACCGATTTGGAAATATTGCGTCGAGGTACTGACGGACATTGCGTTGGTAATGTGGTGGTGCTCCATCCTGTTGGAACCATATCGTATTCCGTGGAACTGGAGGATTTTCCTGATCAGGATATAAATTTGCCAAAGTTGGAACGACATCATTTTGAAGAAGTGCTAAATATTTATCGTCATTCAAATCGCCATCGATGAAAAAGGGGCCTATGATGTGGTTTCGAACATTTCCTGCCCAAACCTTTTCCTTTTGAGGGAATTGCGTGTGTTCCTCTCTCATCCAGTGAGGATTTTCGGTGGACCAGTAGCGGAAATTTTGACTATTAGGCTGGCCGTTGAAAGAAAAAGTGCACTCATCAGAAAACAAAACGTCTACTTATTGGATAATATTGTTATCCAACAAGTCCATCATTTGTTAACAAAAAAAAAAGATTTCCAAACAAAATCGCCTTCCAAGAGCTTCTGGGTAGGTATCATTCTATAGGGAAGAATTTTATTTTGTTTCAATATGTTTAAAATTGATGTATGGCTGACATTAAATGTTGCGGTGGTATCTCTACTCGATTTATTTGATTTTCTTCAAAGTTAAGTATCACATGTAATTTCACATCCTCACACAGTGAGGAAACCCAGAAAAAAAATTAATAATGATTACAGGCCCAAACTCGCGAAACTTCTTCTCTATTTGACTTATTGTCCCTTAGGTGTAGGCGGAAAATTCGGAAATTGAGTTTTTCAATAATGTACGGTAACCAAGATAATGAATTTATTCCATTTGGCTTTTCCACACTGTATGTTACTGGCTACAACCGATTGCAGGCCATAATAGTGTGTCTTAGTCCAAATCGGTGTATGTATACTTAGTATGTCAGGATGAACTAGTTTAGACAGGTCGGCCTAGGCCGGCCTAGCCGATTGTATTTAGGCTAAATTAGTTGCTTCTAGGCTAAATTAGCTGATCCTGACACACTTAGGACTGGTTTGGCCTAGGACAAACTACTTTGTCTTGAAATCTGGTTTGGTTGCTAACATATTCAGGGTTTTTCATTAATTATTGAAATTTTAACTATTGAATATAAAATCGAAATGATTCAACCTAAATCACTCACAGAAAATAACTCCTCAATGAGTTACAGGGTGTTATTTAAATAAATTCAAAAATTATTTATCCCCATTACTTAGGACTCTAAGCTGTACTAACAAAAACACCAACATAATTAATATAAAATAGTATCTAATGAAAATAATTGTGCAGCTTTATGTTTAACTTTAAACTCGACTTTAAATTTCTCGAAAAATAATGTGGTACGTAATAGGCACAAATAGTATTCAAATTTTTATAAATCATCCTGGAACTCAGTAAGGAGTCACATTTTATGGAATTGATTTAGTTTAAATCTCAATATTTTGAGCTAAAGATTTAACAATTAAAATATTTCCAATTATTAATGAATCACCCTATAAATTTCTAGTTGAATCTAAAAATACCGACAATTTGTCAAAAGTAGATTTTCTATGCTTCTATTGATCTGTTAATCTTATGGTGGGTTCCACCAAGCTTTAATTGCTGTTGATCATCCAATTTTATTGATCGATTATATTTAGGATTCTGTGCATTTTCGAAGCAACCAACGAATCGAAACTGTAATCAAGATGATCGAAGTTTTGTGAAACCATTCTTTAGACTTATGATTTCGAGTTACAAATTTCATACTGAATTTTAAGGGCTTTTCGTCAAGTGGATAGAGTAGAGTTGTACTTTTCATCACCTTTCCTTTTTTGCTCATTTCAAGTCGAATTTATCCGCTAGAATTCTCCCTGCGTTCATTTCAGGCAGATAAGCCATTCATACATTGTTGCCACATTTCGACTGATTTGCGCAATCGAGCAGTTGTTTCTGGTAGATTTTCTGCACGATTCGTGGCAATTCATCAGATAACATGCAACGATTCAACTCCAGCGCACGCAATAATATACCTTCCTTCATCAAACTTCCAATTGAAAAAACATTATAGCGAGTCACGATATGAGTTCTGGTTCTCAAGTTTCCGTAGGGGAAGGAAATTTGCGAAATTCGCTTCTATTTCCATTCGGTTATTGTAAACTAGGAGAATCGAATTATATTTCTCAGCGTAGCACGTTACTATTCGAGTTATTAAAGAATCAGTATTAACCCAATTGAAGTGTTTTTTGCGCGTATGTTCTGGGGAACAACGCGTTATCATTTTGCCCAAATGTCTGTAACTTTCGAATTTTTTTACGAAAATTGTCTCAAACGATTCGGTTCGACTCCCCAATGAAGAATTCAAGGTCAAATTTGATTCTGTCCGGCAGTCCGGCCGTTGCCACGAAAACTTGAGAACGGAAAGAGCTGACTTGAAATTTTCAGGGTTGGTGGCGCATCTCAATACGACGGACAGGTTTGTTAATGGGCATAATCGGCCAAATAGTTTCCGAGTAATAATTTTGTTTTCACCAATAAAGATCCGTCGAATTGGAACTTGGTGAAAAGTTGTAGAATATAAACCTAAGTACGTTTGTGAAATTTTGTGAGTATCGTATCGCTACAAAATTATTAAAAAATATTTTTGTTGGCACGATAACCTGAGAACAGAAAGAGATAGCGGCTTGAAGATTTCAGGTTAGGTTGCGCATCTAAATGCGACATTTGAGTTCGTTTATAAGCATAATCGGCCTAACGGTTTTAGAGTTATAGCCATCTGAAATTTGGTTGTTTTTTCTACCTCATTAACTCGAAAAATACAAAACAGATTGAATTCAAACATGGTTATTAGTTGTAAGAAGGCCAACGCAAAAATTCTTGCAATTTCGTTAGGATAGTATCTGTAGAAAATTTTTAAAAAATCATTGAAAATTGCAAAAAAAAATCTATATATCAGTAACTATTCGTCTGAAATTGCTGAAATTTTGCAAGAGCCTTTAGAACCTAACTGTACTGCCAAGTTTCAAGTTTTAACACGATCGGTTAAATATTGTTGGAGATTCGAGCAGCCTTGCGTGAGTTCAGTAGATGGGTAACCGTTGCCTCGATAACTTTCGAACGAAAGGAGATAGGGACTTGCAATTTTCAGAGTAGGTTGCGTATCCGAATGGGAGAGTTGAGTTGATTTTTGGGCATAATCGGTCTTACGGATTCCAAGTTATACCCACCTGGAATATTATTTCCTTGATAACTCAAAAAATTAAGATTCGATCGAATTGAAGCTTGGTAACTAGTAGTAAATATCAACATAAAGAAGTGTTTAAAATTTTGTGAGAACCGTACCCATAGAAAATAAGAAAAAAATGACGAAAAATTTTTTTGTAAGAACGGTACCCCTAGAAAATTTCAAAAAAATTACAAAAAAAATTGGTTCAAGCACTGACGTGAAGTCAGGAGCTTTTGCGCGTATGTTCTATTGTCCATTCTTCTGTATTGGACACCCTTAATCGAATTTACCATGGTAATGTATGTTGTCCATTCTCCTGTATTGGACACTTAATTCGAATTTGCTATGGTAAATTTGATTAAGGGTGTCCAATACAGAAGAATGGACAGTAGAACATACACGCAAAAGCTCCTGACTTCACGTCAGTGCTTGAACCAATTTTTTGGGACTTACTAAGAGATTTACCGCCTCATTCACAAAACGTTGTTAAGTATTTAAACCGCCGTAAAGTCCTAACGAAGACTCTCAGTTAAGGAAAAATTTATATCACAACCTCTGTATTACACTTTGCCTTTTTGGCGCTCTTGTTCATCGGAACAGAGAGCTTATCAATTTGCCCAAGTGTATATAATTATCGATTTTTTGGTTGAAAATGGTCTCAAACGTTTTGGTTCGACTCACTGATCAAGAATACGTGTTCAGAATCTATTCGGTCCGGCCGTCCGTTAACACGATAACTCTCGAACGGAATGAGCTAGACAGTTGAAATTTTAAGATTAGGTTTGGGAGATAAACATCTCGGTGGAATTCGTCACCGGCAAAATCGGTGGTTTCGGAGTAACAAAAAAATATATTTTTTTTACGTTACAAATTTCAATTTCAATTTGTTTAAGATGCATCATGAGAATCCACTGATATCATTTTCAACTCTAAGAAATTAAAACTTCGGAGATATGATTTTACAAAATTTCAATATTAAATCGTAACTCTATTATTTCACAAAATGCTAAAACGCAAATTCACGTCCGTGTCTATGCATTTCATGATCTGTGTTCACACATGTCATCATTACTATCTCATCTACAGATAAGAGATATGTCAAACAAAGTATGATTGAATGGAAAATGACCAATGAAATATCCTCAACTGTCGTAGATAGCTCTTGGATAATCCATATGATAATCAAACTGGGTTCAGAATATCTCCAGAAAAAAAAACTAGAATATTGGCTGAGTTTAAATTGATATAATATAATTATTTTCATGTAGATTGGAGGAATATTATGTATCTCATGATTGCTTGAGAACGGAGAGAAATAGCGACTTGCAGTTTTCAGGGTAGATTGCGCATCTGAATACGACATTTAATTTCGTTAATTAGTATAATCGGCAAAACGGTTTGGAGTTGCATCAATCTGAAATTTGGTTGTTATTTCCTCAATAACTCAAAAAATAGAAATCCGATACAATTAAAATATGGTTATTAGTTAGAATACCAACGCGAAAATTCTTGCAAAATTTCGTGAGGATCGTAGCACTAGAAAATTTTTAAAAAATCATTGAAAAAAAAAATGGTTCAAGCACTGACGTGAAGTCAGAAGCTTTTGCGCGTATGTTCTCTTGTCCACAATAGAAAATACGCGCAAAAGCTCCTGACTTCTCGAAAAAAAATTGGTTCGAGCACTGACGTGAAGTCCGGAGCTTTTGCGCGTATGTTCTATTGTCCCTTCTCCTTTATTGTACACTCTTAATCGAATTTACCATGGTGAATTATATTGTCTGTTCTCCTGTATTGGACACTCTTAATCGAATTTACCATGGTAAATTCGGAGTGCCCAATACAGGAGAACAGACAACAGAAATCACCATGGTAAATTCGATTAAGAGTGTCCAATAAAGGAGAATGGACAAGAGAACATACGCGCAAAAGCCTCTGACTTCACGGCAGTGCTTGAAACAATTTTTTTTTAATGATTAATGATAAAATTATCTAGTGATACGATTCTCTCGAAATTCCGTAAAAATTTGCGCGTAAGCATGCTGCAACTAATTACCCAGTTAGAATTGGATTCGACCTGTATTTTTGAGTTATTGTGAAAGTAACAACAAAATTTCAGAAGGATATAACTCTAAAAAAGTTTATCCGATTATGTCTATTAACGAGCATAAATGTTACATTTGGATGCGCAATCTACCCTGAAAATTGCAATCTCTTTCTGTTCGAGAGTCATCGTGGTAACGGTCACCCAACCAGATATGGATCTAGCCCACGCTGCTCGGTTTTCAGTATTTCTTCAATAGTTCCATTGGAAATTACCTTTAGAATTAGGTTTTGAAGGCAAAATTTCGATATGGGATGGATTGTTTCTGAGATACATGATTTTTTTAATAATTTTTTTAACGTTTCCTAGTGATATCATCCTCCCGAAATTCCGCAAAAATTCGCTAGTTTGCATTCTACAATTTATTACCATTAGTGATTGCGATCCGGCGCGATTTTCAATCTGGCCGGATCTCCAAAAATCCGTCCGGATCCGGTTCGGATCAGGCCGGATTGATCAAATAAACACTATTTTCTCTATTCTGTCCAGAATGAACCCCAAGTTAGAAAATACAATGTGTTTGTATTTCGTGAAGTATTTGATTGAAAAACATTTAAACACAATAAACTTTTTTCTAATGTAATGAAGAACAAAGAGAATTTGAATAACAAAACGAGTTTCGCAGTCTTCTAGATTTCACAGTAACAGAATATTAAACGAATAATAAAATCGTGCTGACGGCCGACAGAATCAATTTTGACCTCGGATTCTTCATAAGTTAATCGAAACTAAGCGTTTGAGACCATTCTCAGTCAAATATTCGATAATTACACACATTTGGACGAATTGATAGACACCCCGTTCACATGAACAGCGAGCCAAAAATGATTGAACTATGAAGTGAATAATTACGTTATAATTTAACTAGCGGCCCGGTACGTGTTACGCTACGTATACTGTGTAATAATGAAAAAAAAATTATTTTAATTAATTTAATTAATATCAAATTCATTTATTCAAAGAAAAAAATATTTTATTAATTGTCTATTTTAAAACTTAATCCAAAACAATTGGATAAACAATATTTTTTGTTTTTCCATTTTGAGCACGAATAAAAAAATGGCTGGGGGTTTTTCATTTTCGACCGTTAAATTTGGGGGTTTTTCATTTTCGACCGTTAAATTTCTGCTTAATGTTTGAATATTTTGAGTATTTTTAATGCAAAAATCCGTCCGATCGAACGGATATTCATTATAGATTTCGTAACTTAACGAAAAGATCCAAATCCCAAGATACATTTACTGGAGTAACGCTCCTTTGAGTTTTTCATTGGGTAAAAATGAACAAAATTTAAGAGAAAACTATTTCGGACGCTCCGAGATTCGATCCCGCCGCTCCGCGAGGCTCGGGAGCTATAAATTCCCAATCCAACGCCTCAGCTCACTCAGCTACGTTGTCTACGTGAATCAACTCCGATCATGTACCAAATAAAGATTTTTAGTACTCGGACGATTTCCGTCTTTCGATTTTCAGAAAATCGTCAATCCTGTCAAGCGATTGATCGAAATCGGTTACTCGTTCATATTTCTCGCAGTTTTCTAGACTATTCTAAGATTTTCGAGTAATTCCGTTCGAAATTCAAATTCAATTTGTCATTTCTCGTAATTCGTTAGACAACATATCATATATAGATGGGAATCTCTATCTTTTTGGGACCGCAAATCACTAGCCTGGCGGGGGGTTTTTGAAACTCGTTAGCGCGCGTAATTCAAATGGTTGTCCTATACCAATATAGATATGGCATATTTCATAATACCGTCAGAATATTTTTCCTCGACATTGCTGAATACTAAGTTGTCGATAAGTCGACAACTTGGTCTTCGACAATGTTTTTTGGAACAATTTTCTGTATCGAAATGAGACACAAATTACACCAAAGAAAATTATGTTCAGATGCATTATATCTTTGAAGTTAACATTCGATGTTAACTAATATCACATTCAAAAATTACATTTGGAATGAAAAATAAAATTTACTGAGACATTATTAAAAAAGTACTATATAGCATGTGAAAAAACGTATTTCATCAACATTATCTGTAATCTATTCCTTCAAATATAAAGCAACAATGAAATGATCAAAGGATTTCAAACATTCTTTTAGTTTAAAGTCAAATGTGTTATATGTATACGAAAAATAGATTCCATTATATATAACATAGGCTGGAAAACCTTTTCTACATGAAAATTATCTCTAATCTATACATATAGAGGAGCAATTGAATCACAATATTTTCAACAATTCTTATCCATTTAGGACAAAATTATTCATTTAGGACAACATTAACCGTGAAATGTAAGAAAAATGGATTTCACATCAGTGTACAACATTATATTGCTGGGAAGGTTCGATTTACATCTCATCAAAAAGGATGGAACAAAATTTTTGCTTCTCATCCATTCCTTCAAGCTTGAGTTTAATTGAGTCCATTACACTATAATTGATACCTGTACTGAAATTGACTGAATGTAATAATTTTGACAAAGTTTTTCTGGATGGAACCGCAAAAATTTTGCTGAAGAGTTTGTAAGCCTTAGGGCTATTTTTAAATAAAGTCAGAAAGAGAATTTTTTCATCTAAAGTAAAGCCTTTTGGTTTCAAGTTTTGACACCTTAGTTGAGACAGGAAAAAATTAAAGCTTGGTGTGTTTATCAAGTGTCTGATAGGTTCGAGAGAATGGCATACATCCTGAAGATCTTCATATATCAGTTTCAGGTCTTTATTCTTTTCATTCATTTTAGTGACCTTCCCTATCAGTTTTGTGGCGATATTAACAATCTTCTTAGCCTATGAGGAGAGTTGTCTCCTTCTTTTCTTCCACAGAATACCAAAACCTTCTGCCTTCTCTTTTTGCCTAGAAATTTCAAGAATTCAGGTTTAAAATTATCATAAAACTTATTGAATTCAGATAAGAGAATATTTAAAGTGTTAACATCATTTGTACCGATTAAACAATATATCCAGATATATGATTGAAATGTGTTATATTTAGTGAAAACATGGTTTGTTCAATTTAGATAAGTGAAAAGAACAACATTTGAACATCCATTTTATTTCTCCTAGAAATATTTCCATGTAGATCTAGGAAATGAATATTTAATGAGTTATGAATGTTTGTTCTACTCAAAAGTTCAAATAGTTCGTGTTTTTGAGTGCCTGCACTTTCAACTATTAAAATTTATATTGGGGTTTCAAGATATAAACAATGTTAAATATCATTTACCATGTATAACATTTATTGGTGAGAACTGGTGGATTCCTCATATCTGCAAATTGGGAAGGCTCAAAACTCTTGAACAGATCCGGTAATTCACATTATATGGAAAGCTACGGTTTACCCAACAGATCCTATCTTCCAATTTTCTGAAGCCATACATGTAGAAACTAAAATAATGTTATAAATTTTTCTTGAAAATATTAAACTAAGTGAAAATATCAATAGAGTATTGAAATTCCTTGAAAATCAGACTTACCATATCATCCCTTGGAAGCCTATACATGCTCGTCATATTATTGTTGTATTTACAGGATTTTGTTAAGCTCGTGTAAATCATATTTGATAGTTGAACTCAGTTTAACCTATCTTCGTACGAAAAGTTTAACGAGTATAACTGCTCAAATTCAATAAGAGTCGAATTTAAGCGAGTAACCGGAACAGAGCGGTTAAGACCAATCTCTTGCTAAACATAACCGATCGGTTATAATAGCAAGGGATTGGTCTTAACCGCTCTGTTTCGGTTACTCGCTTAAATTCGACTATGGTCTTGTTGTTTGTTCGTTTGTTGACATATTGACTGTTGACGACTTGATTTGAATGATTTGATATGACCTTCGTTACAACACCGAAAGTTGTCGAGTAAGCACGAAGCAGCGGTGTCTATAGGGAGGTATTGGAATCTTTACACGGTCACGATTTTTACAAAGGAGATCCCTCCCCCTGGTTCAGACCGTAAACGTCCTTGAAAGAGCCGCGTTAAAATTCGCCACAGAAATACGTGAAACGTCAGAATTTTGTTGATTTTCGCGAAAAATCACATTTTCCTATCGTTCTTCCGGGAAAACGAAAAAGCGGATCGAAAAAAGGGCTCCGTTATGGACTAATTTCGAATCTCGTCTTCGCGTTCCCGCAAATACTGTCGTTCCTAACGCCACCGTTCTTCCGAATTCCTTTACACAATTTTGCTCTTTTTGCCAAAATCGGCGTTTTCTCTTCTTATCGCGATTTTTTTTAGATACAACGCCATTTTTTCGCTCCGAAATTACGAAACTCTACGAAACTTCCGTTTTTTTCCTCGATAAACCCCTTCGAAATTTCCCCCAAACCCCCCTCCCAACATCCAAAAAGCATCACGTTTATAGTAACATTTTCAAAAAGTTTCCTTCGACAAATGAAGAACCGCTCAACCGATTTCGTGCAAATTTCACATAAACCTTTCACTAAATAGTCCGAACAAAGCCTAAGCATTTGGTTTGGACAGGTGAGTCCGTTCTTGAGTTATAAAATTACAACGAAAAATGGCATTAATTTTTATATATATTGATATGTTGGATGAGCCTTTATAACTTGATCCACATGAATCAAATCTCAATCAATTTCTACCTTCCTGTAGTTCAACATCCGGACAGTTCGGTCGAAAAAGTGACCCCTCTTTCCGGTGTTGCGATTGCCAGTCATTGAGCAGATATACTTTTCTGTTGAATTTACGGTATGTTACGTTAACGCAAGATTCCATGTGGTTTCGAAAATATGCACTCTCTATTCATGGCGGATAAGTGTACAAAGTGGTAACTAACCCATTTTACGTATTTACAGTAACACACATGTATACACATCCAGTTATTAATATATTTATCATCTGAATGCGAGGACCCGATTGTCGGTTCGGGACTTGGGATCGATAACTGGGATGGGTGTCCTCCCGGTGCTAGCGCGTCAGCTTCTCTCCTCCAGACCGCCATTCTGCATCTGGCCTCTGGATGGGCAGGCGGAATCTCTAGCTTTCTTTCTCTCTTCCGTCCCTCATAAATGGATGGGGAAATCTTGGTATGACGTGACTGCTAGCCGGTTGAATGACGACGGGTTGATAGTGTCACGATCCTCTGTCGCGTTTCGTTTTTTTACAATTTGCTCTTCTTTGCGTGCGAAAGATCTGTCTGTGCTTTTTATCGCGGTTCATTGAAAACAACTTTGAGATACAGGCTGACACAGGCCGATTACTACTCTTCGTCATGTGCTCTATGGTGGGAAGTTAGTTTCCATGATATTAAACCACGCGTCGGGCCGTTCGCAAGCATTTCAATATTCCACCACGTGCATCTCTTACTAACGATTAGTCTAGTCAACAAGTGCTTTTTATGTCAAAATTTTTTGTATTCTCCGAAAATAATGATTGAGGTGTCATTCGATTCGGAATGACATGTAGATAGTTTTTGAGAAAATGCTAAGGCTGCTTGCAAAAATTGCAATAGTTATAAACAATTGAGTGGAAAAAATAGAGGGGGATTTGGTTTGTCGCCAATATCTCAAAAACCATCAGAGACCATTCAAAATTGAAAAAAGATTCAAGAAGAGGAGGAAATTTCTTAAAAAAAGTCTCCACTCCCGGAACTAGGACCAATATTTATAATTTTTCCAGAGGGTTGAAAATACTTCCGAAAACGGGTTGCGAAAGTCTCCGGCTTGCATAAGTCTCGCCTTTTTCGGACCTTTCATGAATAAATATTATTTGAACTTATTAATTACGAAAATAAAAAATTTAAAAAATTCAGGCGTCTGCAGGATAGGTCAATAAACAATAATCTGTTGTCCAAAAATGTTTATCGCGACTTTTCAATTAGTTATCCATTATTTAAATAACAATTTTCTGTAGCAAGAACATTAACAATGCAAGTGCAATAATTGTAAAACTATTAATCTGAGAATTTTTCGCGATAAACATTTTTGGACCACGGATTATTGTTCATAGGTCTATCCTGCATGCGCCTGAATTTTTAAAATTTTTTATTTTCATATTTAATAAGTTTTAATAATATTTATTCATCAAAAGTACGAAGGGGCGAGGCTTGCGCAAGACGGAGTACCCATTTTTGGGCGTATTTTCAACCCTCTAGGAAAATTATAAATATTGGTCCTACAGTGCCGGCAGTCGAGTTTTTTTTTTTAGGAAATTTATTCCTCTATTTGAATCATTTTTCAAATTTGAATTATCTCGAATAGTTGTTTTTGGATATACCTAAAACTCCTTCTTTTTTTTCACTTAATTGTTTATAACTATTGCAATTTTTGCGAGCAGCCATAGCATTTTCTCAAAAACTATCTACATGCCATTCCGAATCGAATGACACCTCAGTCATAATTTTCGGAGAATACGCAAAAATTTTCACCTAAAAAGCACTTGTTGACTAGACTAGATAGTGAGATGGGATAGTAAAATTTGGCTGCAAACTAGGAATGGGACTTTTTCCCATTTTGGTATTTGAATATTCATTTTTCAATTCATTCGAATAATTCATAAAAGAGTAGGTAGTTGATTTTTAGATTCAGGACTGGGCAAATAAAACGATCAATTCCTGAAGCCAATAATCAACTACCTTCTCATATATTAATAGGACAATAAAATTGAATTTGAATATTTATTCATATATTTTGGATTTGCATTATTCATGGATATTCATGTATTGGTGAATATTATTCATATCATATATTTTCATGACAAGCTATGAACAGGAGTATCAGTATAAATAATAATAGGTAACAGATATCGGGTGTGAGTAGTAGGGTGTCTATGACTTGAGATTAATCTTAATTGATAATGCCTAAGCTTTCTATCATCAACATGATCTTCAGATAAACTAAAAGCAAAAATACAACAATTATTAAAATAAATTGTGAAATGAAGACAAAGAACCTATTAATGTGATTCTAAAAAATTCTTAAAAGGCACTCCCGTGAAGTCAGGAGCTTTTGAGCGGATTGTGATGTTAGTTTCTGAAATATAAAATTGTTTATATTCATAAAATTTCGCAAAAATTAGCGCGTCGGCATTCTTAAAGTAATTACCAAGCTTTAATTGGATCGGATTTGTATATTTTGATTTATTGAGGCAATAAAAACAAAATTCAAGAAGACTATAGCTCCGAAACCGTTTGACATATTATGCCCATTAACGAACTTAACTGTCGTCCCATTTGGATTCACAACCCTTCAACGATCTTTAGTGATACGATACTCATGAAATTCACTTTCCGGAATCGAATTTGACCTCAAATTCTTCATCATTGAGTCGAACCTGAATTATGGACATTTGGGCAAACTGACGTGCGCGCAAAAACGTAAGCACAACGAACAACTCGCCAAAATCAAGGCTTTAAACAAACTTAACAGGAGTAAATTGCTTTCCATAAATAAAGGAAAAATTTATAATCCTCAGGGACAGCATAAAAAAGAAAGAATCTCTCACAAACAGAGAAATACAATTAAAAGGTTAGAACACAGAACATAGATTTAGACATGAGGCACACAATTTTAGAAGTCGGAACACAGAACCGGAATCGATAAATGAACTAACCAATAATGTTCCTAAAATATCTGTCTCTCTTCCGACTTCTAAAATTTTGTGCTTCATTTCTCAAACATAATGTTCTGTGTTCAAACTTTTTAATTGCATTCTTCTGTTTCTGAAAGATTCTTGAATGCTTTTCCTGAGAATTATAAATTCTACCAATAATTATGGAAAGCAGTCTGCACCTGTTTTTGGCTTAATGATTTTGTTGTCATGAGTTAATCGCTGTAGTTACATTTTTAAGAATAGTGTAAAAGGCTTTTTGTCTTTTTTTCAGAATGTATTTTAATAATCATTGTGTTTTTGATTTTATATAGTGTCTCCGAGGAAGATCATGATGATGATCCGATCGAAACCTTAGGCAATATTAATAAAGAATAATCTCTTAAATCCTAGTCACTTGACCTCCTACAACCGATATAAACCATCTTCTGATATTACATTCGAGGTCGAAAAATACATTTTTCTTGTAAAAGTAATGATAGCTGAATATTCACTCAAGACTGGTGACGAATAGAAGTTTAAATCATCATTTGAGTGCTGCTTATAAGGAAATAGTTTGAATGAACGTCTAATGATGACAGTTTTGTCATTCGTTATTTCTAGATTCTTTTCTATGTACCAATTCTAAAATTTCAAAGGACTCCGAAATCCAGATAGTAATCATAATATTTTATAATAAATGACCAAACTGAACTGTGTAATTTCCAAATATTCAACGCATTCAAATGATACCTGAAACTATCACCCGCAAAATTAGAATAAAAGTATTTGATAACCTTCATTATTTTGTTATTAGTCTTTGTACCTAAACATTCATAAAATACCCTGTATCATGTGTTGAGTCTTCAGATGTTTGAAGATAAACGAAAATTCGAAACTGCAGTAAAGAAATGTAAACGGTACCTAATGTGAACATCGAAAAAAAACTGTTGCTAGTAAAATATAGTAATTCACAAAAACTGTTTTAATTATTCCTGAATAGTTAATTATGAATATTCATGAATACATGAATAACAATGAATATTCATGAATAGTTATGAGTTTCCCCTCAAAAAATTTCAAACCAATCATATTAACGCATATGATACAAATCACTCAGCAACGAAGCGTGATAATATCCGGATATTTGCACGTGTGCCTTAGGTGCATATTTTTCTGACGTTTTAAACCATCGGAAACATTCGGGATGATCAAAATCAACAAGATTTAATTTATTTGAATTACAGTTAGTATTATTTCTGCCCTACAATTAAAATTGAGTTAAATTTTTTCGGGAAATATGCCTTCATACACCCCTCGTGCTTTCCAAATCATCGAATATTTTCCCTACTGCACTTCGTGTAGTCGGGATAGTACTCGAGTACGCATATTTGGCAAGCACTCGGGATATAACTACTGAATATTCATAAATAGAAATCAATATCAATGAATACACGAATAATGCCAACACAGAATATTCGAATAAATATAGAAATCATCCATTCATGATTCCCAGTTCCTACTCCTACAGTCGTAATCCCCGAAAGTGTGGAACGTGTTCGGAACGAAACCTCTGACGGTCAACGAGACATCGGGCTCAAGCTCTCTGAATTTCGCGGCGTATACCTCAAATGATTTTGTAGAATCATATGAAAATCCATCCTTACAAAATAGTGATAGTCCATGAGTTCCTTCCAACGAATTACATTAAACGGGAACGATTTTCTGTGCGAATGTTGGAAATGATAAAGGATCCTTATGTCCTCATCATGACGTCAGACAAGGCTCATTTTCACTTGGACGGGTATGTCAACAAACAGAATTGCCGTTATTGGGCACACCACGCATCCTTGCCATGAAATCGCGCGGATTCCTGATGAAGAGATGTTGGGGAACGTGATGCGTACGCTCGCCGAGCGCCTAGGAATGTGTAAATGGACATGAAGGTCATTTATCGTACAACACCTTCCGCTCTTGAAAATGTTATTCATATCCAATATATTTCTAAATTGTAGCTACAAAATTCGCTTTGTTTCAATCTGCTAGTTATAATATTAAGAACATGGAAACAATTTAGAACGTGGTCATTCCCGCTGTGCCTCCCTGTACATGGTTCCTGATGGCAAGTTGAAAATGTTCGGAATCCACATTGTTGGTATTATGTTCACGAATAATGTACATTCGGATAGAGCCCATTTTTTTCTTGAGCGGACTTTTCCTCTTAAACTCTTGGAGAAAAATTATCAAAAACTTGTACAAAGTCAAGAATGTTATACTGTGGTTTATGATGTTACTAAACTACTGGAGATGAATTCATATGGAAGAAACATCAAATATTCCCTGGGACGATACTCCGATATTTTCTACCAGTTCGACTCATTTAAATTGAAGTAAAAATTAGGGAAGGAATTTTGTAGAATATATAAGGAATTCAAATAAAAATAGAAAATGGGAAAACTATTTTTGATAGAACAAAACATGACCATTCTACTGATATATACTCGCGAATTGCGTTGGTAAACATCAACTCTATCAATGGGGACATCCACTACCGGGTAGTGGAGAGTAAAATATCTCCAGGAATCGAATAATAGCAATTAATACATATTGCCGACAGAACGACGTCCGTCTGAATTAATGTAATAATTAGTGTCCGACCGAAACTGGTTTTTCAGCCGAAACCGAAACCGAAACCGAACTTTCGGCCAGGGTCTCAGTTTCGGCCGAAACCGAAACCGAAACCGAAACTTTATATTTCATACTGAAATCTACTGTATTTTTCACAATTTTATTTGCATATACATAAAAACAGTTAAGCAGTGTTAAATAAAATGACAACTTTTTTGATATCTTTATTTATTATTTTGGTATTACCAAGTTATAAAAATAATCAGTTGAAGTATACAGGGTAATTCCAAATCAGACGTCAACCTTGGAGGAGGTGTTAGTATGGTTAATTTGCTGTGGTTTGAGCCATTTATATTGATGACCAAAAATCAACAGTTTCCGAGATATTTGAGTTCTGGTTCTGATGAAAAAGAATTAGTATGATTTGAAAGGGGATGTAAGAAGCAAATCGAGAAAAATAAAGAATTCAATTTTTTTTGTTGCAAATGAGCTCGAAATTTCATTAGAAAATGTATTCATAAATTATGTTCCACCATTCCATATAGGCAAGCACATGCCGTCTTCCTGATATCTTCAGTTGTTATTTTCCGCCTGAAATATACTCAGGCTGTCTTTTGATACACATTCACTATTTTATAGGCCGGACATTCAAAAGGTTGCTTATAAAAAATCTGCTGAAACGAAACTAGTTATGCAATCTAACGAAATCTTTTATAGAATGAAGAAGGAATTTGGCAAGTTTTTAAAATAATTTTGGCATACAAAATTGTGAAATTCGAAAGTTGCAGACAAATTGATATTAGAAATTGATTTTTCATTTATTCATATACCACATTTCAAATCATAATAATTCTTTTTCAATCTCTTATACAGCATAGTTTCGATTTTTACGTATATATCATATCCTTTTCTGATGAAAATAAAACGTAGAAAAAATTGACGAAATATGAACTAAGTTCAGAAACCTTTCAAAAATCACCCGAACTCCAAAAACTGTTGATTTTCGGTTATTAATAAATATGTATTAAACAACAGCTAATGAGACATACTAACAACTCCTTCAAGTTTCACGTCTTATTTGGAATCACCCTATGTAATCTAATTAATAATCATTAAAGTGAATTCTCAGTCTTAACAAAGATAGATTACAATAACTTGTACGACAATTATGTCTACCTACTTTTAACTCCTGGCCAAACGACCAGGATAATTCAAGAACAGTCAAGTTTCGGCCATTTTGGGCCGAAACCGAAACTAAGGCCGAAACTAGATTTCTTGGCCGAAACTGGCCGAAACCGAAATCGAACTTTCGGTCGGTCACTAGTAATAATAGCAGTTGTTGCGCATAACTAACATTATTTGACCACAACATTGAATGGAACTAAAAAGTATACAGGATTTACATTATGGAAATTTTTTATGGACAAATTTTTTTAGCTTGTGCCTTATGAAAGCAAATTTCCAAGAAATGGAATATCTTCACATTAATATGCTCAAAATCACTCGAATATCGATCTGAAATTACCGTGAACCTAATGACACTGACACCAATATTTTTAAATAACAAATCGAAAGATGTATATTTCAGCAATTATAGAAGAATGGATCACTCATTCTGCTAGCAGTCAAGTTATCCTAATTTATCAGAAAGAAATACGATCCCTATCTCCAAAGAATGCATGCATATATTGAGTAATTTTCCCAGGAATTTATTTTATCTGGATTTTATCTCAAACAATACATTAAGAAATATAAAGTTTTAATATTAAGTATTAATGTGTCATATTTTCAATGAGATGAATTTTCACTTATGTGTTTTCTGAATCCGAAGCTCCATGTAATTATTAGTGAGCTATTCGAAATGAAAATATGTTAAATTAGAAGTGATTTTTGTCAAACTATCACTCATAATTAATAAATATCGAGATGTGAATCTAATTATTCGATTTATATCTTAAATCAGCCATAATAAGAAAGTAGGAAAGTCTGAAAGTAATGTGGAATAGAATATAGTCTTGTATTGATCCAAAATTGTTTTAATATCATAACTCCTCTTTTGTTCAACACGAATACTAACAAATATTAATTTTCGCATGCCTTTGACTCAAATACTGATTGATGGAACTTTTTTTACAGCATATTGATTCCGAACAGCATATAAAACTTTTTTTCCATTTGAATTCATCCGATGCATTGGCCAATGCTAATGGAACTAGCTTGGCTCGTTTTTATTGTCGTATTTTATATCGAATCGATAAATAATGTTCTCGTTCTTCAAATTGAGAATTAATTCAGATTAATCTTCTGTTCATCAATAATATCTATTTATGTACCTACATAAATACCATTTCAACCTACAGCAATAAAGTTGTCAGTTAATATATCAAGATTAGATACTGCTACAAAAAAAAAATCATGGATGAAGTTTGTTATACAAGTTGTTCATTGGATATTCAATTATTATGCACAGTTTTATTCTTTTTCTACGGGCAAACGGCAATTTCTCAAGAAGTAAAGTAAAAGGTGATTATTAAGACGCTAGACTTCCTCAATTGTACTAACGTCAAATTGAGTTTGCTTAGAGTATAAAGGTAACCTTAATTATACATTAGAGTTCGTCTCCATTTATATCGTTATGGCATTAGCCGAATAAATGAAATTCGAGAAAAGCACTGACGTGAAGTCAGGAGCGTTTGCGCGCATGTTCTATTGGCTATTCATACACCTTCAAAAAATAATGCATGAAATTTCATGCCGTCTTTTTATCGCGTTGACACGTACAAAAATTCATTGGGCATCAAAAGAGTTGAAATTTTAAAATAAAAAAAAATTGGTTCAAGCACTGACGTGAAGTCAGGAGCTTTTGCACCATGGTAAATTCGATTAAGACTGTCCAATACAGGAGAATGGACACTAGAACATACGCGCAAAAGCTCCTGACTTCACGTCAGTGCTTGAACCAATTCGTAATTGGTTCAAGCACTGACGTGAAGTCATGAGCTTTTGCGCTTGTTCTATTGTCCATTCTCCTGTATTGGATACTCTTAATCGAATTTACCATGGTGCAAAAGCTCCTGACTTCACGTCAGCGCTTGAACCATGATAAATTCGATTGAGAGTGTCCAATACAGGAGAATGGACAACAGAACATACGCGCAAATGCCCCTGACTTCATGTCAGTGCTTATTCCAATTTTTTTTTCGTAATTTTTAAGAAATTTTCTTGCGGTATGGTTCTCACAAATTTTTACACACGTCTCTATGTCGATATTCTACAAATAGTTAGCAAGCTTCAATCCGATCGAGTCTATATTTTTTGAGTTATCGAGGAAATAATATTCCAGTAGGAAATAACCCCGAAACCGTTGGGCCGATTATGGCCAACAGCGAACTTATCAATCCCATCCAGATGCGCAACCTACCCTGAAAATTGCAACTTCCTATCTCCTTTCGTTCGAGAGTTATCTAGGCAATGGTCACCTATCCAGCTAGTGAACTCACACAAGGCTGCTCGGATCTCCAAAAATACAAACCCGATCGTGTTCAAACTTGGAACTTGGTAGTAGAGTTAGGTTCTGAAGGCTCTCGAAAAATTTCGGCCATGTCGGATGAATAGTTTCTGATATATAGAATTTTTTTCAATAATTGTCAATGATTTTTTAAAAATTTTCTACAGATACGATCCTCACAAAATTTCACAAGAATTTTCGCGTTGGCATTTTACAACTAATAACCATGTTTGAATTGGATCGATTGTATATTTTTCGAGTTATTGAGGAACAGACAACCAAATTTCAGATGTGTATAACACCAAAACTGTTTGGCCGATTATGCTTATAAACAAACTCAAATGTCGCACCTGAAAATTGTAATCGCTATCTCTTTCCGTTCTCTGGTTATCGCGTATTAAAAAATATTTTTTAATAATTTTTTTAAAATTTTCTAGCTATACGATTCTCACAAAATTTCACGAACGTGCTGAGGTTCATATTCTACAACTATTCACCAAGTTTCAATTCGATCGGATTTGTATTGGTTGGAAACAGAATTATTACTCGGAACACATGAATCCCATTTAACTATGTCTTGTTTATTATTGTGGTGAGTAAAATTCTATTCTATATTCTAACCATTGGGCCAATTTTGCCCATTAACGAACTTGTCCGTTATATTGGGATGCGCCACCTAACCTGAAAATTTCAAGTCGCTAGCTCTTTTCGTTCTCAAGTTATCGTGGCAACGGCCGGACGGCCGGCCGGACAGAATCAAATTTGACCTCGAATTCTTCATCGGGGTGTTGAACCAAATCGTTCGAGACCATTTTCGTCAAAAAATTCGAAAGTTACAGACATTTGGGCAAAATGATAACGCGATGTTCACCGGAACATACGCGCAAACATTTGGTTCAAGCACTGACGTGAAGTCAGGAGCTTTTGCTCACATGTTCCATTGTCTAGTAACGCCTTATACGTAGTCTATCGAGCATAGTTTCTGAAATATAAGATTTTTCCTGAAAAAAATTAAAATGTAACCTTAAACCGAGAAAATTACGGAAAATAATGTTTTATTCACCTCAATTGGACACTTGGATTTACCATCAATATAGACCATTTTCTCAGCTTTTATAAGATATTAATACATTTCGTACCATTTTAAGGGCAGATGTGAGTAATGAGAGAATCGTCTATGATCACAGAATTTTTAATTCTGACATAATATGTATTCTATTGGAATTAATTTTTTTAAATATCATACGAAAAAACTTACCTCTCAAGTAATTTCAGGATACGATTTTCACGAAATTGTGAGAAAATTTTCGTGTCGTCATTCTACAAATAATTGCCGAGTTTTAAATTAATCGGATTTGTATATTTTGAGTTATACATGAAATTACAACAACATTTCAGATGGGTATAACTCCGAAACCGGTTTGCCGATTATGCCCATTAATGAACTGTCGCATTCGGATGAGCAATCTATCCTGAAAATTGAAAGTCGACATTTGAGCTAAATGATAGCACGCTGTATCCTAGAACATGCGCGCAGAAACAATAAAAATACATACGTTGAGTTTCATGCATTTATTAATGAAATTCCAATTGAAATGAACCAATATAAAATTCAATATGTATTACATAAAATCACCAAGCAAAAATGTATTGCCTTTTTGTGTGAGGGATCCATCTGATGATTTGATAATAAATTTTCAATATTTGGCATGAATTTCCTCAGGTTTGTGATGTTCAGTTTTTTTCGTGTTTTGCTCGAAGATTGACAACCGCGCTGAAATCCTTTTCCACTAAATATAAGAACGGAAATGCAACGCAGGACGAACTTATAACCAATGGGACTCCCTAAAACATTTTGATTTTAACAATAGTTATTCATATGCCAGGGACGAAAAACTTTCTATTATAGTAGAGTCTGCAAACTGCAAGCAGGCGAGATAATAGAAAGTTTTTCGCCGAGGTGCGTATTAAATGTTTCCGTCGACCTCCACATATTTTTATGAATTTCGGACCTCTTAAATAATTTCACAATAGCAAATGAAAGATACACCTATGTTTGTATTGAACCGTATCAATAGTGACCACAGCACTGACAGTTATTCTTACAGACACTTATGTTTGTATTGAAGAGAAAATACTTTCTCGTCCGCAAAGTACTTGCCTTCAATAATAGTCGATTTTATGGTCGCAAATTAGTACGTAAAATGTCACTTCTCATAGAGGTCGACGAAAAATATATTTATCGATTAATTGATCCTTCTCGGTGGGGTTCGGGCATTTGGGTCTGGTTGCTTGGTCTACGTTTTTGAGACAGCGTTCGAAGAAATTTTGGTGTATTTTTTAGCGAAACGACTTGTTAAATGTCACTTTTCATAGAGGTCAACGAAAAAAATATTTATTCCGTGATCTCGTTTGTCCCCGCCAGTAAAAAATCGTATCAATTATATTTATATTATATTTTTTGTCTACATTATATTTATTGAACTGAAAAATAGTTCATAGGGCATTCCACATTACATGAAAAAAATTCTGTTTAACATTAAGCTTGTTTCTCTATTTTCGTTCATCATTTTCATATCAAGGTTTTTCAGTTATATTTATATTTTCGCAGTCAGGTTTTTTGTTTTTTTTTAATTTTTGAGTAATCACTAAAGGATACTTTGGAGGTAAATTCATTACTAAATGGTTCCATTCTGGATTTTCTCTCCCAAACTCTGAAAAATAACTATAAAATAAAATAAATATTTGAAAATTACTTCTGCCTTGGATACACAAGATATTTGTCAGAAGCAAATGAAGCAATACATAGAACAATAAAAATTTTACCAAATAAACAGTAACGAAACAACAACAACGACAGAACAACCACTTTTCAACGTTTCGGAGATAGGACTCCTTTGTCAGACATCGAATGAAAATCTTCCGAATTATGTATCGTATGTGGACCTGAAATTCGAGATTTGTCACATTGTCACAGACTTTGAAAAACATCAACATAGTTTCGATTTACATAGAAATTATCAAGTTCCAACTCTTTCAACAAATTCATCCAAATATGGTCAATTCCAATTGAGTAATTTGCAAAATTACATTCTCTGTTCAACAAAAGACAACTCGACTCCTCAAGTTTCTTTTTTGGCGCTCTTGTTCCTCGGAACAGAGTGCTTATCAATTTGCCCAAATGTCTGTAATTTTGAAATTTTTGGCTGAAGATGGTCTCAAGTAATTTGGTTCGACTCGCTGATCAAGAATCCATTGTCGAAATTGATTCTGTCAGGCCGTCCGTCCGTCCATCCGGCCGTTAACACGATAACTCTCGAACGGAATGAGCTAGACAGTTGAAATTTTCAGAGTAGGTTTAGGAGATAAATATCTTGGTTGAGTTCGTTATTGGACAGAATCAGCCTGGTAGTTTCGGAGTACCAAAAAAAATTTTTTTCTACATCACAAATTTTAAATTCAATTTTTTTTAAGATGCAGTTTCATCATAAGAATCCATTAATGTCATTCTCAACTCCAACAAACTAATACTTTCGGAGATATGATTTTTCAAAATTTCAATAATTATTCTCAATTCTATATGATTTCATAGAATACTCTAATTATAATATCCTGATAATACATCCAACATGAGATGAGTCATAGACTTACGTTTTGAACTAAATAACGAAAATTCTTGAGAATTGACGAACAGGAGCCAAATTGAAAATGTGGGAAAGCCCTGTGGGCAGGAGCTTTGGCGCTCTTGTTCAAACTTTGACAAATCATAACTCCGATATTATTGGTTTCTCCGAGTTGGGAATGATATCAATGGATTCTCATTTAATTTTTTTTATTTTATGATGCAGTTCTATCATAAGATTGCATTGATATCATTCCCAACTCTGAGAAACTAATACTTTGGGAGGTATAATTTGTCAAAGTTTGAGCAAGAGCGCCAAACCTCCTGTCCACAGGGCTTGAACCACTTTTTTTTGAGTCATCAGACTCTGTCATCAAGATCTTTGTTTTACTCGAATCCATCATGTGATCTCCATAGATTATTTTTGGAACTTTTTGTGTAAATTGAAACTATGTTGGTTTGTTTTTCAAAGACTGTCAATGTACAAATTTCGAATTTCAGAAACGTCACAAAGTGGTTGTTTGGTCGTTGATGTTCTTTCATTATTATTTATTAGGCAACATTGTTCTGACAAATATCTTGTATTTCTAAGGCAGAAGCAATTAATAAATTCTTTATTTTATAGATGATTCCCAGAAAGTAACCATTTAGTAATATTTTCATTCTATGCAGTAATCCTTCAGAATATTGGGATTCGCCTTTAGTCACAGTTGTCAAAGTTCTCGTGAAGAGTAGTTTCTCGTGGATATCTTGATAGACCCCCGTTTCCATCCCAACTCATTTTTTCACTCGCATGGACCTCTGAGGGACCCCTTTGAGAATCACTGATCTAGATGATGATCCTAAAATCCTAAATTAAAGAAAATTATTGCAAAAAATGTGTTGAATACGAGATTGAATATTTTCTTAAGAACGGAAAACCATATTTTCCTATCATTGCAGTGAAGGCAAAGAAGGCCCTTCATTGCCAGATAGCTTGATAAATTTTACTAAATATCGTTCTGACAGTTACTGCAGAGCGCTCCTCATCAATCATTTTCCATTTCGTCCTCATTAATTAGTTATTGTTTCAATATGCCGAAATTAATTGAAATTGTCATTCCAATTTAAAGCTACCCGAATCACTGAACATTTTTGTTTTCCTGGAGAAACGATTACGTCATCATTGGCTTCTTGAGGGATTAGGGATTATTTGATTCTATACGATCCAAAATTATAAGAATATAATGTTTTTGGTGTGTTTGTTCCCTTGATCAAAATGCCTATTAATTTGTCCAAATCTCTGCAATTTTCTAATTTTTGGCCGAAAATGGTCTGAAACGTTTAGTTCAACTGTTTATAGCCATCTGAAATTTTGTTTACCGATTTGCTCGAAGAATACTGATCCGACCGAATTGAAACCCGGTAGTTAATTGAAAAATACTGACACGAAGACTTTTGCACAATTTCGTGATGATAATATGACTAGAACATTAGAAAAAGTGATAAAATAATTCTGTATCTCAGAAAGTATCTGTTGGAGATATTGGGAAAATATAGAAAAATTATAACCAATATAGTTGACTCGATCCCTGTACATATAATTTCATTACGCGACTTTGGGGTCGGGAAGAGAATTTCAGGCTCACACTCCGGCGGCTCCGAGGATATCGGGTTCGATACCGGAGATGAAGTACCTTTTTTTCAATTACCGACGTGAAGTCGGGAGCTTTTACTCGCATGTTTTTCTGTATATTCACCCCACACACACCCTCACGAAATACTGCATGTACGACGGTTCAACCTCCTTTTTTCCGTGGCAAGAAACGCTCGTATAATTGAATTTGACCTCGAATTCTTCATCAGTGAACCCAACCAAATCATTTGAGACATTTGTTCAACTATCATTTTGAGTATTAAATGGTTTCTTTCAGGGTTCTCTCTTCCAAACTCTGAAAAATATCTATAAAATAAAAAATATATTATTTTGTGATTTGCTTCTGCGTAAAAAACATGGATTTCTCAGGAGCAATCAATAGAACAATGTTGCCTAACAAACAATAACGAAGCAACATCAACGATGAAACAATTATATCGTAACGTTTCGGAGTCTATATCAGACTCCTTCGTCAAACACTTAACGAAAATTATTTTTGTTGATTGCTATCCTCGAATTTCAGAATAGCAATCAACAAGAATAATTCTGAAGATTTTCGTTAAGTGTCTGATGAAGGAGTCTGATATAGACTCCGAAACGTGACGACATAATTGTTCCATCGTTGATGTTGTTTCGTTATTGTTTGTTAGGCAAAATTGTTCTATTGATTGCTTCTGACATGTCTGTGTTTTTAGGCAGAAGCAAATCACAAAATGATAATTTTTTTATTTTATAGATATTTTTCAGAGTATGGGAGAAAAAACCCAGAAAGAAACCATTTAATAATTAATATACCTCACATAGTATCCTTTAATTATTACTTAACTATCATTTTGCCCAAATGTCTGTAATGTTCGCACTGCTCCCTAAAGAACATGCGCGCAAAGAGTTAGTAACGGTGAATAATGAAGATACTAAAGAACAACTACAAACTATTTGAGAATTATTCAATTATTTTTTCTGGGTTTTCTCCCTATAAAATAAAAGAATAATCTAGGAAGAAACCCCAGAAAAAAACCAATAACTTCGTAAATTGTATCTCAAACGAATAGATAGATCCATCTAAGTTTCAAATGAGAAGTTACATGTGGGTGTATTGAATACAGAATTTCGTAGGATACCATAAATATTATTATAAATAGTTCAGTGGTCATTAATCAAATTTCAAGATTAAAAATTCATACATGCAAATAAATTGTGAAGACAGATGCGTATTCCACCTAAATTGCAAGTTGTTTCCGTTCGATAGTTATCGTGACAACACCTAATAATACCTCATTTTCCAAATTTGATCCAAATATCTCAGAAACTGCAAAAGTTATTAACAAAAATTGCTTCAAGCCCTGACGTGAAGTCAGGAGCTTTTGCGCGCATGTTCTATTGTCTACTCACCTCTATTAGACACTCTACTACGATTTTAGCATCGATATATTCCGTTTTCTCAGCTTTTATAATAAATGAATACATTTCATACCATTTTAAAGACAGACTTCAGTAGAGAATCGTCTATGAACACGGCATTTTCAATTCTGACATATGTATTCTATTGGAATTCCAATACGAATAAACTAAGGCCTCAAGTAACTCCAGGATAAGATATTCACGAAATTCCGCGCTAATTAGTGGGTCGGCAATCTACAAGTAGGTAATCACCTAGTTTTAATTGGATCAGATTTTGTTTATTTTGAGTTATTGAGGAAATAACAACAACATTTCACATGGGTATAACTCCAAAACAATTTATCCGATTGTGCCAATGAACGTACTTAAATATCGCATTCGGATGCGCAACCTACCCTGAAAATTGCAAGTCACTATCTCTTTCCGTTCTCAAGTTATCGCGTGAGATACATAATACTTTTTCGTAATTTTTTAAAAATTTTATAGTGGTAAGGTTCTCACAAAATTTCACATACGTCTTAATACCAAGCTTCAATTTGATCGGGTCTTTATTTTTTGAGTTACCGAGGAAATATTATTCCAGTTGGGTATCACTCCGAATCCGTTGGGCCGATTATACCCAACAACGAGCTTATCTCTCCCATTCGGATGCACAACCTACCCTGAAAATTGCAAGTCCCTATCTCTTTTCGTTCGAAAGTTGTCGAGGAAACGATCACCCATCCAGCTACTGTACTCGCCCAAGGCAGCTCGGATCTCCAACAATATAGCTACGATCGTGTTCAAACTTGAAACTTGGCAGTAGAGTTAGGATTAGAGGGCTCTCGCAAAATTTTAGATTTATCGGACCAATAGTTTCTGATATAGATATAAAATTTTTTTCAATTATCGTTTTTTTTATTTTCTAGTCATACGATATCTTTCCGATCTAAAGTAATCGTGGCATAAATAATTTATTTAAAATTTGCGAGTTATTGCGGAATTAATAACCAAATTTCAGATGGGTATGACTGCAGAACCGTTTGGCCCATTATGCCCATTAACAAACTCAATTGTCACATTCCGACGCACAACCTTCCCTAAAAATTGCGAGACGCTATCTCTATTAGTTCTCAGGTTATCGTGACATAAATTGTATTTTTTAATAATTTTTTTAAAGTTTTCTAGAGACACGATTCTCACAAAATTTCACAAACGTCTTTATGTCAGTATTCTACAACTAGCTACCTAGTTTCAATTCGATCTAATCTGTATTCGTTCCTGACAAAATTATTATTCGTAAACTGTTAAGCCGATTATGCCCATTAATGAACTTGTCCGTCGAATTTGGATGCGCCACCAACCCTGAAAATTTCAAGTCGCTATCTTTTCCGTTCTCAAGTTATCGTGGCAACGACTGGTCGGCTGGAGAGAATAAAATTTGAGCTCGAATTCCACCAGCGAGTGGAACCTAATCGTTTAAGACCATTTTTGGTAAAAAATTCGAAAGTTACAGACATTTAAGCAAAATGATAACTCGATGTTCCCTAGAACATACACGCAAAAACGAAAAGAATCTGGAAACGTTCACGGACCCATTTTATGGGATTTCTGTTGTGTTTGTAGTTAAGAACCAGTGAAATCTATTTCGAATCCAATGAACACAAGTGCTGAAGCAGCATACTCCACGTCACTGCTTTAGTAAGATTTTTGATGCATTAAACTATTCATAGTCCAACACCTATGTAGAATATGACTCGCTCCAAACTTGTAACTGAAAATGCAATATTTTATTGCAATTCCGGAAAAAATATATCCGATATTATTCGTACAAAAGATACTCGAAGAACATGGGGGGAAGTATATCTAGAGATACACGAATGTAAAAACTGACAAGACGTATTTTCTTGTTCCACTAATGACCTACTTGATGTCTTGGTATTTCTCCCACCGCCCACGCAGGAATAATAAGAATGTATTCGTCCTATCCACTCGGAACGTCTAAATGAGGTTCTCATGCTTTGCCCCGGGCGTCTGAGAATCCTGAAGTGAGATTAATTTGGAATTAATAATCAGCTCTTGCCTACCTAAATAACCCTGTACATGTAACTAACATAGATATCGTATCTCCGAAATTACGATCTAAATTTCAATAAACATGCGAAACGAATATTTTCCTCGATTGTAAAAGCTGGATATCTTCATGCTATTCTGTCATTTACATATCAGCAATTCGATTGTATCGAAGCTTCAATTCCGTCAACTGTAGCCTTTACCTGGCTTACGACGAAAAATTGTTAGTTCTGCTCACAAGAAAAATTCATGAAGCAAATTTAAATTGAATGATGCCATAAACAAGCGTGCAAGAGCGACTGACATCACAACAGTGCCTAATTTAATTTTTGACAATTCTGTTTACTCCAAACAGTCTGATTGAACATTAAATGGCTTTCTGGGTTTTCTCTCCAATGTGACAATTCTCGAATTTCAGAATAAATATCAACAAAATTGTTAGTTCTGCTCACAAGAAAAATTCATGAAGCAAATTTAAATTGAATGATGCCATAAACAAGCGCGCAAGAGCGACTGACATCACGACAGTGCCTTATTTAATTTTTGACAATTCTGTTTACTCCAAACAGTCTGATTGAACATTAAATGGCTTTCTGGGTTTTCCCTCCAATGCGACAATTCTCGAATTTCAGAATAAATATCAACAAAATAATTCTAAAGATTTTCGATAAGCGTTTGACGAAGGAGTCTGATATAGACTCCGAAACGTTTCTTCGTTGATGTTGTTTCGTTGTTATTTGTTAGGCAACATTGTTCGAAAGATTGCTTCTGAAAAATATCTTGTGTTTCTTACGCAGAAGCAAATCACAAAATAATTATTTTTTTTATAGATATTTTTCAGAGTTTGGGAGAGAAAACCCTGAAAGAAACCATTAAATGATGAATATACCTCCCACAGTATCCTTTAATGATTAGTCTGAATGAAATCAAGTGTTTTTGCCCTTTAGCCGATTATGCCCATTAACGAACGTACCTACCCCGAAAATCTCTTCCCGTTCGAAAGTTATCGTGGCAACGGCCGGCCGGACAGAATCGCATTCGACCTCGAACTCTTCATCAGTTGGTCCACCCAAATCGTTTGAGACTATTTTAGGCATACAATTTGAAAATTACAGACGCAAAAATTCGAGAAAAGCGCTAACCTTGAGTCAGGGCTCTTGCGCTCAAGCTTTTTTGTCTATTCACTCCTCATACACCCTCACGAAATACTGCATGAACCTTTAAGCCGTCTTTTTTCTAGAGTACTAGACTTAAATTCGATCGGATTTAAAATTTTTGAGAAAATAAATATTCATTTTTGAAAATATATTTTTATTTTTGCGTGTATGTTCTGGGGAACATCAGGGGAACATCGCGTTATCATTTTGCCCAAATATCTGTAACATTCGAATTTTTTGACGAAAATGGTCTCAAACGATTTGGTTCGACTCCCCAATTAAGAATTCGAGGTCAAATTTAATTCTGACCGTCCGGCCGTCGGGCCGTCCGGCAGTTGCCACGATAACTTGAGAACGGAAAGAGCTAGCGACTTGAAATTTTCAGGGTAGGTGGCGCATCCCAATACGACGGACAAGTTCGTTAATAGGAATGATCGGCCCAATGGTTTCCGAGTAATAATTTTGTTTTCAACCAATATAAATCCGATTGAATTGAAAATTGGTGAGAAGTTGTAGAATATGAACCTAAGCACGTTCAAGAAATTTTGTGCGAATCGTATGGCTAGAAAATTATTGAAAAATTATTAAAAAATATTTTTGTTGTCACGATAACTTGAGAACGGAAAGAGATAGCGGCTTGAAGTTTCCAGGTTAGGATGTGCATCTGAACACGACATTTGAGTTTGTTTGTAAGCATAATCGGCCTAACCGTTTTAGAGTTATAGCCATCTGAAATTAGGTTGTTTTTTTTCTCCTCATTAACTCGAAAAATACTGAACCGATTGAAATGAAACATGGTCATTAGTTGTACAATGCCAACGCGAAAATTCTCGCAAAATCTGGTGAGGTTAGTATTTATGGAAAATTTTTAAGAAATCATTGAAAATTTAAAAAAAAATTCTATATATCAGTAACTATTCGTCTGAAATTGCTGAAATTTTGCAAGAGCCTTTAGAACCCAACTCTACTGCCAAGTTTTAAGTTTTAACACGATCGGTTAAATATTGTTGGAGATTCGAACAGCCTTGTGTGAGTTCAGTAGATGGGTGACCGTTGCCTCGAACAAAAGGAGATAGGGACTTGCAATTTTCCGGGTAGGTTGCGTATCCGAATTGGAGAGTTAAGTTCGTTTTTGGGCATAATCGGTTTCACTGTTTCCGAGTTATACCCACCTGGAATATTATTTCCTCGAAACTCAAAAAACAAAGATTCGATCGAATGGAAGGTTGGTAAATATTAGTAGAAAATCAACATAAAGACGTGTTTAAAATTTTTTAAGAACCGTACGCCTAGAATATTTGAAAAAAATGACGAAAAAAATTTTTATAAGAACCGTACCCCTAGAAAATTTCAAAAAAATTAGGAAAAAAATAATTGGTTCAAGCACTGACGTAAAGGCAGGAGCTTTTGCGCGTATGTTCTATTGTCCATTCTCCTGTATTGGACACCCTTAATCGAATTTACCATGGTAAATTATGTTGTCCATTCTCCTGTATTGGACACTTAATTCGAATTTATCATGGTAAATTCGAATTAAGAGTGTCCAATACAGGAGAATGGACAACATAATTTACCATGGTAAATTCGATTAATGGTGTCCAATACAGGAGAATGGACTATAGAACATACGCGCAAAAGCTCCTGCCTTCACGTCAGTGCTTGAACCAATTTTTCTTCTAGAGATACGATCCTCACCAAATTTTGTAAAAATTTGCACGTCAGCATTCTACAACTAATCGCCAAGTTTCAATTCAATAAATTTGTTTGAGGTATTGGGTGAACAATATTTCTAATGGAACCGATTGACCGATTATGTCCATTAACGAACGTAACCGTCGAATTCGGATGCACAACCTATCCTGAAAAAGTCCCTATCTCTTTCCGTTCGAAAGTTATCGTGGCAACGGAAAACCAGCTGGACAGAATCGAATTCGACCTCGGATTCATCATCAGTGAATCGAACCTAATCATTTGAGTCTATTTTCGGCAAAATAATCGAAAATTACAGGCATTTGGGCAAAATGATAGAAAGCTGTTACCTAGAACATGTGCGCAAAAATTGAAAAGAAGCTATTTTCGCTGTGGGAATCGCACTAGGTAACGTCTGTGCATGAGGCAGACTGCTTAATCATAGCGCCAGGGAACTGAAGTATGGAATTTGCAATCAAGCTGTACTTGAACGAATTATCGTACTTCCAAGATCATCTTCGATGTATTTTCCAAATATTTCCAACAATACAGGGTGTCCCAAAATATATGCAACAATATTTAACAGTAGATTCTTGAAGAAAATTCAGGGGCCCCTATTTTTTATTTTTGTGAAATGGGACCCTATTTCGGAATCACTGACTTCTAAATTTGGCCACCCAGAATCGTTTTATGTCATTATCTCAGAACATTGTTGCATATTACAGACCAAATTTTATATACGGGGGTTC
Organism: Halyzia sedecimguttata; assembly: GCA_937662695.2. NCBI lineage: Eukaryota > Metazoa > Arthropoda > Insecta > Coleoptera > Coccinellidae > Halyzia > Halyzia sedecimguttata. The sequence continues at coordinate 37,565,256 of OW569417.2, forward strand.
TGAAATCCCTTAAGACACTTACCCTTGGGCCTCCATGTCTTTGGAGCCCGAAAACTTTGGTAGCATATTTTTATTTCTTCAAATTTGTTATTTCGTAGGGAAGCCCGGGTTGTTTGTAAATCTTTTTGTCTCTTGCATTTTTTCGTAAAATGAGTCGTTTTCTGAGGATTCTAATCCAACACATAATAATCATGCAATATCAGGACATAATCACATATCACATAACACATTTCACTCGGTTGGATATTCGGCTACTACGCGATTGACTACAAATCCTGATATGCATGATGTTACATTATGTCGTTTTACTCGGAAACAACTCAATTTACGAAAAAAACTCAACAGACAAAAAAAATTTACAAACAACCCGGGCTTTCCTATGAAATAATAAACTTGGAGAAATGAAAAACACTAACAAAGTTTTGGGGCTCCAAAGATAAGGGGGCCTAAGGAAAAGTATCTTAAGAGGGCACCATGCCAGAAAAGGTAACACTGTCAGATTTATCATATTTCAGAACCCCCGTGTATAAAATTTGGTACGTAATATGCAACAATGTTCTGAGATATTGATAACGATTCTGGGGGCTAAATCCAGAGGTCTGTAACTCCGAACTGGGGTCCTATTTTACAAAAATAAAAAATACGGGTCCCCTAAATTTTCTTCCAGAATGTACTGTTAAATTTTGTTGCATATATTTCGGGACACCCTGTACATACCCTTTCAAGTTTAAATCTACAACTTGGCTGTAAAATAAGGTTTCGCAGGATCTTGTAAAATTTCATCTGACGGATAGTTTCTGAGATTTCTTTTATTTTCTAAATATATGATCCTCATGAAATTCACCCGCTTCATGCCAATATTTCGCAACTAACTACCCATTTTCAAACCGATCATATCAGAGTTCTTCGATTTATTAGGAAACAAAATTTCAGATGGCTGTAACTCCGAAACCACTTGACGGATGCCCATTAACGAACTCAATTATGCCCTAAATCTACCTCGTAAATTTTAACTCACTAACTCATCTCATTCCAGTTATCGTGCTTACGCAATTTGTGCAATGCGACCTCAACCCGAGGATATGACAATGATAAAAATTGGATAACGCGGAAATGTAGTTTTAATGGAAAATGATTATCGGGATATTTCGCAAAAGGAGCAGGAAAAATATTGGTGGCAGTGAAAATTTAACCTTAAACCGACAAAATTACTGTTAATAATATTTTATTCACCTCTATTGGATACTCTCAATCGATTTACCACCGATATAGACCGTTTTATCAGCTTTTATAGCAATATGAATACATTGCGTACCTTTTTAATGACAGACTTGAGTACCTACTGAATAATTCTGACATATGTAGTATATCGGAATTAAAATTCCTTAAGTATCCAATAATATACGCACTAACGTACTTCTCATGTAATTTCAGAAGACGATATTCACGAAATTCCGAGGAAATTTGCGTGTCGGCATTCTACAAGTAATTACCGAGTTTTAATTGGATGGGATTTGTATATTTTGAGTTATTGAGAAAATAACAACAAGAATTCAGATATGTATAACTTTTAAATCATTGTGTCTATTAACGTACTCAAATTTCGCATTCGGATGCTCAACCTACCCTAAAAATTGAAAGTCGATATCTCTTTCCGTTTTCAAGTTATCGTGAGATAAATAATATTTTTTAATAATTTTTTTTTTATTTTCTGGTGGCCCGATCCTCACATACGTCTTTATGTAAGTATTCTACAACAACTCACCAAGTATCAATTTGATCGGATCAACAAAGCCTACACAGAACACAACTGGTTCTCCTTACTCGCTCAAGCTCTTCGAGAGCATATGAGGGGTCCCCTTGGGGAAGACCTAGGAGGATCAGTATAATAATATACAATAATATTGGTTGAAAACAAAATTTGTACTCGGAAACCGTTGGGCCGATATGCCCATTAACGAACAAGACGCGCCACCGTCCCTGAAAATTTCGAGATGCTATCTCATTTCGTTCTCAAGTTATCGTGGCAAATATCGGTCGAGACCATTTTCGGCAGAAAATGCGAATGTTAAAGACATTTGGGCAAAATGATAGCCTGCTGTTCCCCAGAACATGCGCGCAAAAATCATGTTGTTGGTTCCCTTGGTTTCTCAGCTGCCTTGCCCCGAAGAAGCCGATAAGGAGAAACACGTGTCGGCAAATACCAATAGTTTTTTTTCCCGCTCCTTATGCGGAATATCCCGATAATAATTTTCCATTTAAACTACATTTCCGCGTAATCATTTTTTTTTAGTAAATAGTATATCGAAATTTAAAACATCGAAAAATAGTTTGCTGAACCCGCTAATAGCAGGCATACCAACGTTCGACAATGTCTGTTGGGACCGCTATAGTTATCATATAAATTGTTTATATTATATAAACACGCTACCGTAACCAAATTAATTTTCATTGAAATTGTACATGGGACCTTTGTGAATGACACGAACATTCCATGGTACTCATTGAATTTACATATGTTGATATGCGTTCTGCGTTAACATCAGGGAATATTTCATTTAAATACTGATATAACGATATGGTTCATTGATGTTGGAAATTCATTTCGAAGCGAATGGAGGGTTTTTGAAAGTCGGAAATGATAACGGCCATATTTATAGATAAGTACAGTAAGAGTTTATTGCTTTTAGGGAAAGTAGTTTTTTTCATCAGCGTTGAATTATGCTTCACAGATGATTCCTAATAAGGATGAAACTGCGGTATGTAGCTATTCAACTTTGATGAAATCAAACTCTGTAGATTGCTCTGGACTATGGTTTCTGCTAGTACGTGTATCTCTCATATACTAGCGGTGCACTTTCCCTGAAAGCAATATTCTCTTTGCACATATACTTATTATGCGCTTTGCGTGATAACCTGTGCGTTTTCGCTTCCTCGTGGTGGTCCGCATGATACTCTAACTAAACAGAGTACTTGCAAATAGCCAGTTTGGAAAAAGAATATACGTAGAGATCTATAGTTTTGAGTAGCTGCAACGAGGAGCTTGGTTGATTGAACGCCAGATTTAATTTGTGCCTACTTTGTACTCAGAAGAGATTGTTCGATTTTGATAAACGTTTTTCATCAGCTTTGAATTATGCTCCACTGATGATTCTTAATAACTATGAAGCCGCAGTATGTAGCTATTCAACTTTGATGAAATCACACTCTGTAGATGGCTCTGAACTATAGTCTCTGCTAGTCCGTTTATCTCTCATAGTTACAAATCATAGGTATTTCGGGTACATTCAGAATGGAGTCTAAAATTAATAAAACTCATTTCTCCATGTACTATTCTCGAAATATAGGAGAAAAAGAATTGACATATCTATCTCTAGCACATAGGTTCAATTGATGAATGTGCAAGTTTCGAAGTGTCACTGAATATAATTCAATTAACATTATTTTGATAGGTATTGAATAGAATAAACAAATTTAAAGAATTAAAATTTCAGACTATAATAATATTGCGCCTGAAGATACAATAATAATATAATAATGCATATCTTTATTCATTATCTTAAACGTTAACACTGTTCTAAAAATTAAATACATGGAAACAATATAAAACCTATAAAGGGTGTAAATAAATAGTTGGTGATTCCTCGTTTAAAAATAGGGAGGGTCTTTCACATATTTTTTTAAGGAGCCCTTAATTACCGCCAAAAACAAATTAATTTTCTTTTTAAAACTAAAAACTGACAAGAAAGAAATTGGACAGATGTGAGCGAAAAGGCAATCAAAAAAATTTTCAACGGGTTGAAAAAGCCACCCCTAAAATTTGTTTCGCAAGACACTTTTCTCCTTATTCATACTATACCATTTAAAAATTTATTTTGGATAGCTTGACTAATTCTGAACAAATTCATGGAAAAAAAATTTTACCAACAGGTAGGTAGTGTCAGTTCTATAGGCTGGAATTATTTTATAACTTAAATGTATGTAGTAGTTATGACAGCTAATTAGTTCTGATTAGAGTTCAGTTCAGTTACAATTATTTTTTGGGCCTTACAATTGTTTTGAGATTTTTTCACATATTCGTTAATATGACGCTATACACAAACGCAGGAATGACTGATATGCATTATGTTAACGGTCTCTCTAATGCAGGGGTCACCAATTAGTTTCATTGGAGGTCCGTTCACAAAATCTGTATATCTGTCGCGGTCCGTTTGATAGCATTATGATGGCATAAGAATTTGACTAGCAGTTAATCTAAATCCAATATCAATAATTAGTGAATAAAACGAAAAGTTATCTGAATTTTTTTTTATTAAGAATACATGTTTTCTGGAAAAGGGTCCGCAAAAAAAGGCTCGCGGTCCGCATCCGGATCGCGGTCCGCCATTTGGTGACCCCTGCTGTAATGGTAACCCTCTAGAAGCATCCAGAAGACACGCAGAAAGGTACCTTGGACGTGTGGCTCCTGCACATCATACTTTATTTACACGAATTCACCAACGACTATGAGAAAGTGGTACCTTTAAAATAAATAAAAATGATTGTGCTCGACAGCGTGAAGTTAGAACTGCACCAATAGAAGAAAAATTGGAATGGTTTCGTATTTTTTGAGTTAGGTAAGCAGGAAATGAAAACAAAATGTCAAATAGGTATAACTCCAGAATTACTGTTTGGCCGATTATGCCTATTAAGGAACTCAAATGTTGCCTTCTGATGTTCAGCCTACCATGAAAAATGCCAGTCAATATCTCTTTCCAATCTCAAGTTATCGTGAAATGAATAATATATTTTAATAATTTTTTGTTAATTTTCTAGTGATACGCTTCTCACAAAAATACACATACATCTCAAAGTCTGTATTCTACAACTACCCACCAAGTTTCAATTCGATCAGAACTGTATTGGCTGAAAACAAAATCATTACTCGGAAACCGTTGGGCCGATTATGCTCATTAACGAACTTGTCCGTCGCATTGGGACACTTCACCTACCCTTAAAATTTCAAGTCGCTATCTTTTTGTGACCATTTTAATTGATTATTACAAACATTTGGACAAAAGGATAACGCGATTTCCCCAGAACATGCGCGAAAAAGTTTTTTGTGAGACAAATTTTAGGGATTGCTTTTTGTACCCCTTGAAAACATTGGGGAACACCACCAAAGTGTCTTCTCGCTCGCAGATAATCCGCCGTATTCAAAAAGAATTCAATCTTCGTTAAGTCCTAACTGATAAGGATGAATATGAATCGGAACCTGAGTTAGAGTATTTAACGGTGGCGAAACAGGCCTGTTTCACGTTAATTTTGACGTTAACTCACGTTTGGATTCTTATTTATCCTTAACTGAGGACCTCAGTTAGGACTTAACGGAGATTGAATGCTTTGTGAATGCGGCGGATAATCTGCTTAATTTAATGCTTGTCAGTTTTTTGGTTTCCAAAAAAAAAGGGAAAACTTGCTTTTCAAGCATCATCTTTAGGGGGGTGTATCTAAGCTGCTAAAAAGAAATTATATAAAAGACGCACCCTATTTTTTCACAAGGAATCGCCTCTTCAATTTTTTCGCAACTTTCTATCTACACCCTGTATATTGTATAATGAAAGGGCGGGGTCCAGCTATAAAGCTGCCTCTAAACCCATAAAAAACTCATAAAAGCACTGACGAGGCATGACGATCCCCAGCGCGCTTGTTCATTGGAGGATTATATTCCAGAGACTCGTAACACCTTACACTTCTAAAATCAATGGTTAAAAAATTGGTCAGATAGAGAAAACAATATTTGAAAGAGAAATATTCGATAATCATTAATAACAAACATATTGAAATATATATCAAACATATTAATCAACAGAACTGAGAATGTATCGTCAGATTATTGAACTATTCTATCGATATGCTATTCTATCGATATGCTGTAGAAAAGTATCATTGAATACCATCAAAATTAGGGAGCAAATGATATGAAATATGTTCAGATCAGAAAGCGACTTTCTTAAAAATTGTCAAAAATATTGAAATGCTCAATAATTATTATAAATTTCAGTATTTTTGAGCAAAACCGTTTCAGAAAACTCATGCGTCAAAGTTCACTATTAGTATTGAATTTAACTTAATACCAACACTCCAAATCCCATCGAAATTAGGTAACATTTTTATAACCGTACAAAGCACCAAAAAATTAAATCATAAGTCACGAAAATACATGGCAGGATCACAATGCATCCAATTTCGCCTGAATAATTCTATCATAAATCGGTTTGGTAAACATTATTTCAGGTCCACCAGTTGTAGTAGGAGTCACCATGTACGTCTTGAGCATAAGCTCACTTTCAGAAGTTAAAATGGTACCTAACTTCATACTAACTAACATTGATTGGAGCTCAGATCAAACGAAATAACAGATGGGGATAAACCTAATTAATTAATGCGATTGGTTAAGATCTAGAGGGGTTCCGTACCGTATCTATACCAAAATTTATACAGGAAATGATCAGTTATATGTAAGAGAGTCATAGAAAGAAATTGGAATAGTTCATTTGAAGGTCAGTGGAAGCAAAGAAGCCTTTGCATCCTCAATGGTCATTGGCATCTAATTTTTGTAATACTTATAAGATGACATCGGTCAATAGAAGTTGAAATGCTTGAGACTCTCAATGAGAGTTTTTTATGAAATAGTATCTGATGTTCTGGATTAAGTAAGAATATATTTTCAACATTATCCTGATTTTGATAAATACCAACACTCAACGAACTGTTTCATTTTCAAATTCTCATATTTTCGAAATAGTCTAGCGAAGTTAGAAATGGAAAGGAGATCGTGCTCGCAAAAGGTCAAGTAGTTCTGAATTTTGTATATGTTGTTAGGGCATAAACCTATAGTAAGAAACCAAATTCGCAATTTCCGAAGACTTTTACATCCAACCTCATAACCGAAAAACCTCTGAATTTTTCGCTTTTTTTCAGTTTTTGCTGAATATCTCATTCAAGGAAGGGTCTGACGGGTATGGAAATTCTATGAACTGTTGGAAAACACTAAATTTGCATCAATTTGAAACCAGTGTGAGTTATGTGCGACCATTGGTTCTTGAGATACAGCTCTTCAAAAATTTCCAAAAATTATGGAAATGTTCAAATATTTTGTAAAATATCTTCTAAAATAGACATCCCACGTCAAATATCATGTAGACTGAATTTGTAGTAAATCTATTTGACTTTCATTTAGACCAGACCGATACCTGGTGACTATACAATCCATGTAACTAACTTCATAATTTCACATGTTACATAAACTCCGAAACCATTTGGCCGATTATTCCCATTAACAAACTTGACTGTCGCATTTGGATACGCAATCCACCCTGGAAATTGCAGGTCGCTATCTCTTTTCGTTCAAAAGTTTTCGTGACAACAGTCACCCATCCAGCTACTGAACTCACCCAAGGCTTCTCGGCTTCCACAATGTATTCAATGTCTCCGATCGTCCAATCTGTGATCGTGTTCAAATTTGGAACTTCGCTGTGAAGTTAGGTTTTGAAGGCTATCGCAAAATTTCAGCGATATCGGACTGATAGATTCTGAGATACTGAAATATTTTGAATGATTTTTTAAAACTTTCTATTGATACGATCCTCGCGAAATTTCCAAAAAATTTGCGCGTCGACACTCTACAACTAATTACCATGTTTGAATTGAATCGAATATGTATTTTTTAGGTTATTGAGGAAATAGCAACAAAATTATAGATGGGTATCGTGTTGAAATTTGGAACTTTAGTATTAGGTTTTGAAGGCTCTCGCGATATCGGATGGATTGTTTCTGAGATTTTGATAATTTTTTTAAAATTTTCTGATTATACGATCCTCACTGATACTGAAAATTTCAAGTCAATTCTCTTTCCGTTCGAAAGTTATCATGGCCACGGCCGGCCAGCCGGACCGAATTGAATTTGACCTCGAATTCTTCATCGGTATGAATTTAATCTAATCGTTTAAGACCATATTCGGCAAAAAATTCGAAAATTGCAGACATTTGGGCAAAATGATAGCATGCTGTTCCCTAGAACATGCACGCAAAAATTGAATGACTTGGCAAACAAAACACAAAACATGAGTCATATTAGTTTTCTTTTTTGGAATTTAAATGACATTTGTCATTATAGTATGTAGAAGGTACCATGATGTAGATACAAGCATTAACGTATATGTATAAAACAATGTTTGATTATGATTTTATTGTCGATATATTATCCTTTTTTCAACAAATAATTTTTCAACGTTACTTTTTGATTAATAAAAACCATAAAAAAGACGTTACGGTATTCTATTTCACTCATGACTGTTTTTGGAAGAAACCGCTAGGCCTACAGGTTGCAGTCTGCTCTCAAATGAATGCTTATTAAATTAACTACAACTTCATCTTATGTGATATTCGGGGTGATATGTGTATTTTGGAAGATATTTCAAGAAATAAAAGGCTATTTCGAAACTCTTCGAAGTTTTGTATCTCAAAAACCATTGGTCGTACATAGATTCCAAATTGTTATAAATTGAGTCGACTTCAAAAGTGTATGGAATGACCATACCTGTTAAACCATGCCTATACTGAGATATAGAGCCAAAACTGAACAAAGGGCTCAACATTTCATGGTTTTTCGACTATAACGCTGGTCGAATAGGTCTTTGGTAATTGCAAATCTTGTTTCCAACTATTAGTTTAGTATAGGTTCTAACAACTTATAAAAAATTCAGAAGAATTGGACCAAAGGCGAGCACTGATCTACATCTTGGCTGGACTAAAAGGAACTGTATGTAATACACTGGTCGGACAGTATAGATTTTGTTGCAAGCTAAGGCCACACTAATGTCCAGCCCAGACATTCGCTTACAACATTCACCTCTCACTGCCTCAATGAAGCACTAGCTGCCTCACGTTAATCCAACCTGGTTCGATGTTCCTTGTAGTGAAGTCGACTTGTTTAGCTTGACCAACCTTGGAACGAATCGAACCTGGCCGAACAAGAGTGTGGTCAAGGCTTAATCCTCCGGTCCAAACATAATATACGGAACCCTAACAAGTGTCGCAATTATTCGAAATATGTTGCATAACCTAAGGCGTTTACTTATCTGTTTTTCTCTGGATCTCATGCTCAAAATTGTTAGAATACACTTAGTGACACGTTTCCGCATGTCCTCTCCCAGCGCTTGGCGGTCTGGGGGTTGTGGAATTGTTGTTATGTTGTGGTTATTGGCTTGCAGGCTCCCCTGTAGAGGTGGGAGTAACAATGTACGTGCTGAGCATCAGTTCTCTGTCTGAGGTCCAGATGGTATATATCTAAGATGGACAATGATATACCTAGTGTATCTCCTGTATCCAAGCTCGAATATGCATGGATCGAGCAGCTGGGCAGGTTGGGGGGTAACGAAGAACACGTGACATTATCTGCTTACCCGAGAAGTTTGAAGAGAACTATTCGCATGATCTATATAGAGATCCCGAACTTGTCGTCCCATAGTTTGTTAACTTAGCACGCTCAAGAGTCCACAGCTGAATGTTATCATTTCCATTCTATTTTAGAATCTCGTGAGGTTTGTTCACAAAATAAACGATCCGAAACCACCAAAAGCATGCGCAGTTTACAGTGAACACTCCTATAAAACTGCACATATTCCTCATGGTTTCGGACCGTTTATATTGTGAACGTGCAGAAACCTGTGAATACCAATTAGTTATTCATTGTGTTTTAAATGTAGTTGTATTCAGAGAAATTCTTTCTTAACCTTTTAACCAAAATTATACGAAAATATTTTGATGAAATTAATTTTCAGTGAGTTATCCCGGATGTCGAGGAAATCTAAAATAATTTCATGTTTTTGTTACTTCCGGATATACTTAAAGTAGCTGACAATTTCGTTTCTTCAAAAGGCGAACTTGATAAATCATCACATTTTTGAATTCTCCATCGAATTTTGATGTGATTTTGATTATATGACTTCAGTATGTTATGAAGTTTTCCAGAGTTATTTGAGCTTTCAGACAAATATTCTCTATTCGGGATAATAAGGTACAGATCAGGTACTTGCTCTTTAACGTTAGAAGGATTAAATTTTCAGGATATTATAGAAGCCATGTTGTGCTTTGTAGGTATACTCTGATTTATACGAAAAAATTCTACAGGCTATTCACAAAAACATGCCGATTACGATTCGAATTTTCATCAAAAACTTCTTTATTTTAAATGGGAACGCAATATTTTTTTCATCGAATTATGATGCCATTCCTAAAAACAAATAAATAATTTTCGAGACGTTCAAGAAATAACACATGTCTAAGGTTAGTAAGGCATTCAGTTCTTATTCTTATTATTTTAATCCATATTATCTCCTCCCGAATAGAGAATATTTGTCTGAAAGCTCAAATAACTCTTTAGAGCATCAGAATATCAGTGAAGTCATATGAACGAAGTCACAGTAAATTTCGATCGGGAATCCAAAAATGTGTTGATTTATTAAGCATACCATATCAACAAATGAAGTCTATATCTACTTCCGGTGTAACCGGAAGTGACTAAAACATAAAAATAATGTAGATTTACTTGGCATCCCAGATAAACACTAAAAATGAAGTGCATGAAAATATCTTGAGTAGGTCTCCCGATAATTTTGAATAAGGTTAAGAAAGAATAAGCCTGTATTCTTGTGGAAAAATGGAAGGACTGACGTCCCACACAAGAATATACAACAAAAACAAAGTTACTATAATCCAGTTGCATGAACACTTCGAACTGGACTGTTACATAAATCTGGGTGTACAGGTGTCCCGGAAGTACGTGACTCTTTCTCATGTGTAAATGAAGTATATAAAGACGAGTCAGAAATGATTTAATTTTTTTCCTACGATGCCTCTCTGCGAAGATATGTGCCTCCGAATGGTACTCCTATAAATCTGTTTTTTTTTTGTGATAACTTGTGAACGACTCAACCAATTCTGGTGATTAGGTACTAAATTATTAATTATAAAAAAAAACTCATTTTTGGTAGTACCATTTAGGACGCCGTAGGAAAAAAATTAAAGCATTCCTGACTCGTCTTCATATACTTTATTTACACCTAAGAAACAGTCACGTATTGCCGGGACACCCTGTATGTATGAAAGTGGGTATCGATGTTAATATTCAGTTGCTACGTATAGAAATGTACTAGAAGGAAATCTCATCAAAAATATAGGATTTATGTTACCTTTACAATTCCATTTCAACAGTTAACTCAGTTCAGTGTTTATGTAACACACCCCAGTCATATATCCAATGTAATCTAACTGGTCTTCAGTTAAATGACATAGTTACCTCTACGAAACACCTTTCAAACTAAACTTAATTATGATATCCTTCAACCGCACCTTGTGTTGTTATTTGAAATGTTGAAAATACGTCTCAAAAGTTTTGGTACAACATCAACTCAATTTCAAAAAAGGGATAATGAAAGTCAACATAATTGGCTTCAAACATAAAAAAATATGCAGGAAATTTGAATTGAATTATATTTGCCAGTAGGATGTAACGTAATTAGTAATAAAGCAATTTGTGTCGAAACTTTCTGGACGAATGTTATGAGAGTTTGCACATGGAAGTGTAGAGAACATTGGGAAAATAATGGAAAATGTGTATAGAAACTCCGACCTGCTACCCACAAATGATTTTCCATTAAATACTAAGACAATTATGTGAAGGCGAGTGATCAAACTGAGTCGACATTCTTAATTAACGATTCCTTGTGTTAGTTCTGATTAGAGAAAAGTTCATCTTCAACTTCGAAGGTCGTTAAGCAAGTGGTGTCACGTCCATTCGTTAAATCAGGAGTTTGATTTGGTTTTCTCGGAAGGACTTACTTGTTTAAAATTGCAGGCCCGCCTGTCGTGGTGGGGGTCACCATGTACGTCCTCAGTATCAGCTCAGTCTCCGAGGTCATGATGGTATCTACTTATTTGTATTTTTGTCTCGTGTGATCTTTGTCTTTTTCTCACAGCTGGTTGAAAACAGATTAAATGAAGTATACTTTCATTGTGAAATTTTCAGTTAAACATTAGGAAATGATGAAATATTTTATCCCAGAAAAAATTCAAACTTTAAATTTTAATTTTCTCTCATAGGATAAATCAGCATAAATGTTTTGATGCTTTATTTATTGCTGTTGAATATGAACACAAAAACGTTTGAAAAAATTTTAGTCCAAATTAAGTTGCTATCTTGTGAGGTTTCAATAATCACTAACAATGAGAGACGAATATATGAAAGAGAGAATAAATTATCGAAAATGTTTCGGGAAAAAAATTAACCAGAGCGCTAAAAATTAATTAAAAATGATTATTTATCTATATTCAGAAAAGCTAATCATGAATTGAGTATTATAGAAAACTAGGAAAAAAATTGTGTTGCAATAAGTGTGGAAGATTGCCATTTTTAGTGAACGCAGCACGTATCCAACCTATTTCAGAATTCCTTATATGGAAGACAAACTCAATAAATAAATAAATATTACAATATTTTACAGCTGAAAATAATGTTTTGTTATGTCTTAAATCTCGCATTCTTGTTGTTAAACCCTTCAGAAACTTCCGTTAAGTGTTGAAAATCATACAAAAAAAATACAGATGTATGCATAATAAACTGTCTTTACTCTTATTTACCAACAAGATATTTAGGGTCTATGATACAAAAGATTTATCTTCATTTCCAAGAGAAAAAAGTCTTCAATCTATAAAGTTGAGCCGGTAAGTTGTGTTGTGTTCGTATATTGTGAATTATCTGGATACTTGAATCACCATGATTTCGATAAACTTTGAGAATTCATGTGAATATTTCGTATAAGTCCAGTATGTGGGTATCAAATAGGAATGTTTGAATGTATAAGGTGGGGTCGAAGCGATGTTTTAGTATGTTGTTAGGCTTGGGGCCCTAATGAAAAATTCAAGTTTTCGACCTCCAGGCATATGCGCTCGAGCCGCCATCTTGGATTTTAGGTACAAAAATTTTGATAATAACTCAAAAACGGTGGCTTTCACGACAGAAGATGGTCTTTACAAAGTTAAAGAGGATGAAATTTCGTACATTTTTTGTAGAAAAATTTTGTTGTAAACAACATATGTTAAGAGTAACAGCTCCGTGAAGTTGCACTGTTTGAAAAAAAAGTATAATATGTTGTTACTTGGCTGTTGAAAACTAAAATAAACAATTTAACATTTAACATAATGCTTAAAGAAAGTCTACTTCAATTTTATATTAATAGGTTGCCCTAAATCTTATTGGATAAGATATTGGATAATCAATACCTGCCTTATTGAAGCATCATAAATGATCTTCAATGCATCAAGTCTGTATGCGTCAGTGTGCTTATTGTCCAGCTTGCAGAAGGTTACGGCGTTATAATGGAAAATCCCCAAATTGATTTGTGCTTTATTTGTGAGACAACTTTAAGTGAAAGTGACGTCATTGTGGAGGACAAGCGTAAAGGCACTTCTGACATCGAGTGTGTTACGAGGTAATCGCGCACATTCGAGCATTTTGAGAACACTATCTTCTGTAAATTTGCATGGTACATGTCAAAAAATTATATTAATGAAAAACTGATCGCCTCGTATTGTCGTCAAAAAAATAACGAACTTCAAGTAGTGTCGACATCTCGCATATCTAATATACCGACTTTGAATTTTAAAGCACAATGTGGTGGATGGGGGATATCTCCTACACAAAGTTGTGTGGCACCGAAAGTATTTGTTTGGAGCGATTTGAGAACAAATATGTTCGATATGTGCAAGATCATTTTGGTTTCCACACAATTGTTGTTTAGTTGTTGGATATCCAACTGATGGTGGCAATATAAATACAAAGACCGCAGAAAGACTTCGTCGATTAAAAAAACCCATGTTCTTTTTGATGAAACAAGGGTGATGCAAGGAGTGATTTTTAGCCAATGAAAAGAAGTTCGTCTCATATCGATGCTGAAGAACAAATTTGAGCTGGCTGCATTTACAAGCTGAAGATGATGCCGATGTGCTAATTGTCAACACTGCAATTTCATTATGCTGTGAATCAATATTTGGTGCTGTCTTCGTGGTCAGAGAAAACGTTGACCTTTTAGTAGTTGTGACAGCCTTAGCACCAGCCGGAAGCGTCCGAGCACATTCTGTTCTTGAATGCCTTCAGTGATTGTGACACTACGTCATCCCTATTCAATCAAGAAAAAACTAAATTTTGTACGCTGATGGAAAAGAACAGAGCGGTTCATGAAATTATTGAAATTTTCAACCAAGAAGATGCCACGTCAGAGGAGATTTCCGAGGCCGGAGTAAGCTTTCTTGAGGCTTTATATGGTGGCAACATGGATAAAGATAGTTTGGAAGAGATTCGTTTCCAACGCTTCGCCAAATTTACGCGAAGCAATTCCACGCCTTTAGGACGTTCACGTTAATTTTTTTACAAATGGGTAAAACAGGCAATATTTCTGTATTTTTTTCAATCTTTAATGTTGGCCAATTCTTATAAAATTATTGCTTTATTCAGATGTAGAAAATACTTAAATCTTAACTTCAACTTGCATTAAAAAAAACAAAAATTGATTGAGGAGTTCCAATCCTAGCAAAACATCCCTAGTGTGTAACCTTTCTGATGGTATGTAATTTGCTTTTGTAAAAAAAATCTTTAATAGTTATTTAATGATTTTATCAAGTAGGAAATTTTCGACGAAACTCTACCTTTACGGAAAGTGAAATGTTTTGCGAAACTTGATACTGCAAGGTTAGTAAAAATTAAATGATCTACGGCTTGCCAGTAGCAGTGGTGCAAATTGACATTTTACTATTCCCTTGGGATGGTAAAACAAAGCAGGTAGAAATTAATAATTAAATAAATTATTTAAAATTATTCAATTGTTCTATTAGCGCACCTAACTGGTACAGCTATTTTCTTTCTACTCAATGCAAGAACTTACATAATTTCAATCGATCATCAGTATTAAATTTCGCAAAACATTTCACACTCCGTAAAGGTAGAGTTTCCTACTTGATAAAATTGTGAAATAACTTTACAAGGATTGTTTTTATAAAAGCAAATTATATAACATTAGAAAGGTCACACACTAGGGATATTCTGCTACAATTGGAACTCCTCATTCATTCTTTTTTTGGTTTTTAATGCAAGTTGAAGTTAAGATTTGAGTTATTTTTAAATATTTCTGTAAGTTTGAGGACTCATAACTTCTTTTCTAGCTAACACCTGAATAAAGCATAATTTTATAAGAATCTGCTAACATTAAAGATTAAAAAAACAAAAACCTAACCTAACATAACATTAAAGATTATAAAAACAAAAGATTGCCTGTTCAACCCATTTTTAATAAAAATTAAACTTCAAAGTTGAGAAAGTGGAGAAAACTAGAAAAAAGAAAAAAATTTTTTTTTAAATATCCAGTTGGCCAGGGCCAATTAAATTAGTGCTGAGTAAGTAGCAGATGACCCCACCTACCCACCGTTTTCGTATGTTCAACGTTCTGCCAAACACCCTGTATAGTATAAATTAATTTTTGCTCTAAAATTATAATCTACTATTCTTGAATTAAAAAGAAAATGCGATATACTTTCCACCTTTAACTTCGTTTACGAAAAGTATAATACTGTTAAATGATAATATTCAAGTGCGTTTTTTCTTAATTATGTAAAAATATAATGATATATAATAAGAATAATTAAATAAAATCACTTTTTTTTTAAAGTCCAACTTCACGCAGCTGTAACTCCTATGTGTGCTACAAAAATTATTTTTAACAAAAAATGTAGGACATTTTGTCCTCTTTAACTTTGTGTAGAGAATCTTTTGTCGCGAGAGCCACCGTCTTTGAGTTATTATCAAAAAACTAAATCTTTGTACCTAAAATCCAAGATCGTGGCTCGAGAACATGCGTCGAAACTTGGATTTTTCATTAGGGCCCTAAGCTTAACAACGTACTCAAAAATCGCCACTACCCCACCTTTTGCATTCAAAACACCTCCAGATACTGGACTATATGCTTCACTTCATCACTATAAGAGGTTATACCATACTATCCCAAAAGTATGTACTCGTCAAAAGTAACAACTGAAAAAAATATGAAATTCATGTAGAATTAGAAATATACTTTAATTTCAATATTTGTAACTATATTACATCTTTCAATATTCCGCAAGAAACGAAAATACATGTTTAACCAGCTATGAGGATAGACAGCTTCAAAAATATTTGAGGTGTATTGAATGTCATATTGAAATCTTCGCGATGTTTTACTGTTTACTCATTGTCTGTGATTCTCCATCGTGATATCTCAAGCAGAATGTTCGCTATATATAGCTAATATTTGGACAAGTCGCAGTCTTGAATACTGGAACTGCGTGCATGGCCCTACTTAATGTTTTATCGTGTCGAAATCTATATGTAACGCTTATGCTCTATGTCTTTCCGATTCGAATAACGAAAGAAAATTTGTGATTAATTGTCTACAATTTGGTTCACTTTGCTATTAGATGTATTACATTCGGATGACGTATTAAGAGTTCACATTGACAAAATGGTTATTGGATGTGTATGTATTGAAATTACGTTTTCAATATTGAATAATGAATCAGTTTTTCAAAATTTATAGGGGAAATGATTGTCTAAATTCTGAATTATTGTCCATTCCGAAGGTTTTCTAGAAATAATATCGGCAAAGGTAAATGATCCGAATTAAAGCGTTAAGCTAGGTTTTTGAAAATATACTCGGTCAGATATCACGAATTCAATATAAGTCGAAATGGATTATTCAGATGGCCATTAGATTGAATCCATAGACAAAAGGATTGGCCTCAGCAATATAGACCAATGCTGAAACCTTTGAAAATGGTAAAAAGTGAAAAAAATAATAGTAGGATGAAAACCACTAGGAAACGAAGAGAATTCAACAAAAATTAAAGGAAAAATAATTCACGAGTGAACTGAGATTGGAAAGTGGAAGGGGGTGAGTTGTTAAGGGTAAAAATTCGGTTTATCTCGATTTCCGGTAAAACGACAAGTTCTATGGCAAAAAGTTAAGTGGCGAAGTTTTGGTAATAAAAAGATATACAACTTTTGTATTTACACTTTTTTCACATAACCTCAAAATTTATGTGAAAAATTCAAATAGTGAAAACTTACCTTTTTATATCCCAAACATTTTATTTGTTTGAAATATTAATTTTTTCACCTTATTTGCCTAATTTTCAATCGAAAATTTCCGCGTCAAAATATCTGCCTTATTTGAAAAGACGATTGCCTTTTTTTCTGAAATCTGTACTTTCTGATGGTGTGAAAAAAATATGCATTATAATGTTAAATTTTCTCAGAAAATGCTAAGAAATAACAGGCAGTAAGGCCCAGACCCTCATAGCCCCTTCCCCAATTCTCTATGAAATACATTTTGATGGGCTAAAATTTTCCGTAGGTCACTCAGGTAGATAATTTATCTTAAAATAGCAATAAATAGGCATCGACCCATATAATTTAGAGAAGATTTTACAACGTTCTCAAAATATTATAGATGTTCTGAGAAAATTTACCATAGTAATGTAATTTTTTTACACCACCAGAAAGTAGAGACTTCAACGAAAAAAAGCCCACCGACTTTATTTAAAAAGCATATATTTTCACGTGAGAATTTGCGATTGGAAGTTAGGCTGCTTTTTCGATATTAAGTCAAAATAAGATGGAAAAATATATATTTTGAATAAAAAAAAATACAGTGTGTTCGGGACATACAATTGTAAGTTTTAACCCAATTTCGTGAAAAAAAATATTTAAAGACAAAAATTAAAAACCGAAAACGTAATTTCAATTTTTCACCTGAATTTAGAGGTTATGAAAAGTGTTAACACAAAAGTTGTAGATCTTTTTATTACACACAACTTTTTTTCCATAGGTCTTGCAATTTTGCCTTAAATCAAAATAAATCGTTTTTTACCCTTAAAACACATGCCCTTCCCTTCCTGACCTGAGATCGCCAGTAAATTATTTTTCCTTTAATTTTTATTATATTATCTTCTTTTTACAATGGGTTTCATCCTCCTAGTATTTTTTCTTCAAAATTTGTCGGCCCTGGTCTAATATACTAACACACGATCTGATTTTAATGGGTCTGTTATTACATTTTTTAGCCATATTGAAACAGACTTCTGTAAAGATGCCACAACTGGCCGCACGATCGCTTTATTTCTCCTACACTGTTGGCACCTATTTATCACACAGCTGGACAGGTAATGCGTAGTCAATTCTATATATGGACCATAATCCATGTTCATATGGCAGCGTAGTTGGTATTTTCCAACGTGGTCAGGAGCGCTCTGGCGGATTCTACGGAATTGCAAATTATCAAGGAAAACTCTTCCAAACCTTGTATTTCTGGTAAGGTTCTCGATATAATCGAAAAATTAAATCTTTGAGGCAGAGATATGTTATGAGTCGCTATCAGGCAGACTATTCGAGTCGCAGATCATTCCCTAACACTGTTTCTACCTTATTACACAAAACGAATTACGAACACCAGTTAGTGAAATAAGGATAAAGAGCTTGATACAGTGCTTCCCAGCTTCTCCGCACCAAGAAGGACTTTTCTTTTTTATTAATATTTCTGAATTTGTTTTTTTACAAAAAGTTGGTGCATCAAAAATGATGAAAATCATTTAAAACTAGGCTAACTACGACTTCCGGTTTGGGCGGAAATCACCATTTTTATACGAAAATGTCGATTATCTCCAAAATTTTTTTGTGTAAAACGCTATAAGTAATCTTGTTTGAAATTAAATTTTAGGTCAATGTGCAAATTTTTGGGTCAAAAAACCATGAATCTTTTTTTCTTGTTTTGATCTCTTTTAAAAAGTGAATAATTTACCTAACAGAATTTTCGCTCAAATATCGTCCCATTCTGGTGCAGAGTTGCTGGGATTTACTGTTTATGTATATTTGAAATCATTGTGTGAGTGTAAGGTTGTTATTCCGCTTTTGAAATCAAGAACAACTCGTTGAGGTACTGGGGGAGTGTTCGGTGTTGTACGGCCTCTGTCCATGATATGCGTTTGCCTCCCGTAAACTACCATTCACATGGCAGTCTACGTCTATAACTCCTGTTTTCAAGAAAGGCGACAAACTCAACCCCATCAATTATAGACCAGTTTAACATCCTACTCATGTAAAGTTATCGAGAGGATAATAAGTGATGTCATCTTGAACTTCGTTAATGCTAATATGATACATCCAGAGCAACAGCACGGCTTTGTTCCTGGACGTTCCACCCTTACAACAAATTTCCTTGCATCAATGATTGGACGAGAGCTTTTGATTCCGATATTCCAGTAGATGTTATCTATCTGAACTTTGCCAAGGCACTCGATCGCGTACCTCATCGCATTCTGGCTAAGCTTGAAGATTTGGGTATTAGAGGCGATTCGTTGTTGTGGATTAAGTATTTTCTACATACTAGAATATTTCATATGAGTATTACCGAAGGCACATCCTCTTATGATTTCAAAGTGGTATCCCACAGGGCACGGTGCTTGGCCCTACATTATTCATTTTAGTTCACTTCGGATCTACCTGGTTCGCTTTATTCTAATTGTGCTCTATTTGCGGATGATACGAAGTTATATAATTACCCACTGATCTGCGCTGATGATCTTCAAGATCTCAACAGGATGATCAGGCGGTGCGAACAGTGGCTGTTGCCCCTCATCAAAAGTGATGCGTGTTCTATATTGATAAGAATCCTAATGTGAGATATCTTATCGGAAATGGACTGCTGAGATATTTTGGTGAGCACTGTGACCTGGGCCTTACGGTTACCTCTAACTCAACCTGGTCGAGTCTTGTGGCTTCTATATACAATAAAGTGAAGCAGCTGAATTATTCGTTATAGCGATTCTTTAAAGATTTGCAGCATACAGACATGCAGGTTACTGTGTCTCACGTCCGCCCGGTGATAGGGATCGCTAGTCAGGAATTGTGGCATTCACTGAAGGGTGACATGGATGCATTGAAGGCTGCTTAGCGTGTTTCTACTTGTTTACCATACGGTCGTAGCCGTCCAGATTATGAGTTCCGTCTTCAACTCTTCAATATTTCATGTTTAACCGATTGTCGTGAGCGAGAGGACCTTAATATAGCTTTCCGGCACCTCATGGTTCCATCGGAGAAAACATATTTTCGTAAGAAACTGTCTTTGTCTAATATAATATTCGAGTGCTGGAACTGACTGCTGACTGACGTAGTCAACGCAACCATAGTGAACCAGTCCAAAAATCGCTTTGACTACTGGAAGTCAGCTAGACAATATTTGTTATTTTCTTGTTCTCAGTTACTTCACATTGATTTTCCTATTTTTGTGAGTTGATAGGTTCAACTCTTATCAACATTTAATAACGAGATCCACGAGTAACTGTACACAGTTTATGGTGAATAGATGGTAACCAGGGGAGCCAGAAAACAACAATTAAATATGGGCTAAGGCTCTTCGTTTTTGATATACAGAGTGATTTATAGATTTGAGCAGATAACTCCCAAACCGTTCAACGAAGCATTTTCAAATTTGACATTTATTGTCATTTCAGGTCAACAAACTTTTCATATGATCCATACCAAAAAAGTAAAGACCAGGACTCAAATATTTTGATTTTTGCTTCACAGTCTAATAAAACTATACATAAAAAATCAATTAGTCATTAAATATCATCTCATTTTCCATATATTTGTCCTTCGAATAGTGTTTTTCACTAGAACGGTACACAAACCTCTTTTTTTCTGAAAAGTAATTAACGCCTAAAATTTTTGAGAACCAATACGGCCCTGAATATTATGATGAGACCTTGCTTAAAGGGAATTTACTGCTAATTTTTAGGAAAAAAAATGGTTTGTATGCTCTAATGAAAAACACCTTTCGAAAGACAAATCTATGGAGAAACAGACGATATTAATGACTAATCTATATTGTATGTGCAGGGTATTTTATTAGACCGTAAAGCAAAATATCTTAGTCCTAGTCCGCACTTCCTTGGTATGGTTCATATGTATAGTTTGTTGGCCTGAGACAATAATAACTGCCAAATTTTAGAATAATTCGTTGAACGGTTAGGGAATTATAGCTAACCAAAAGTTCTGCTCAAATCGATAAATCGCCCTGTATCTCAGAAACGAAGAGTCTTAGTTTTCTGGCTGCTTTGTGTACCATATATGCACCATGAAACTATGTACAGTAACTCGTGGACCACCCTGTAGACATAGAACGTTTCTATAACTGTAGACAAAGACATATAGAATTGACTCAGGGTTTTCTGTCCAATCAATGTTCATACTCATACACATAGATGATGTACTCAACATTCCATATGTAGCTGTGAAGTAGCCAATATGTATAAAAGTGTAAGAGAGTCGAAGTGATCGAAAAGAAAAGTGCTAAGTCACAGGACTGAGAAAATGACTACTTTTTCCCTATTTAGAGAGTAGTCCATTATATGGGACTTTTGCTCAGTCCATGCTATATTTCTATCGACAGAATGACCTAATAATCTTAATCGTTGGCAGTTTTCTTTAGTCCACCTGATTTTGACAGTTTGGAAAATGTTCTTTGGTGCAGTGCCAAATCCACATTTCAGTATTTTCGAAAATTTCTATCCATAAAATTTGACCAAAGGTCCTATTAATAGGGATGTTCTTTCGAACTGATTCAACTGATTTTAGTTACATTAATCACTTCGTTCAGTACGAAAGAACAGGCATAATGTTGTTCGGTTACCTTTCAAAACCTGTAGTGCACACTGAATTCAACGTGTTCAGTCGTTTTTTGATTATTTCCGTCAAATCTTTCAAGAATGAGTTCATCTAGGGACTGAGAAACGCGTGCACTACCATCAGTAATCTGCATTTTGTCAGTGTGACACAAACTCATTAGAAGTAATTTTTCTGGGAGTATATAGAGCATCACCGATACTTTTGAACCTGGCCAGGGTTTTATTCACGAGAACGTGTTTCTGAGTATCCGAATCGAGACCGAAGGGATCAGAACCGGGCACACAATCCCGTGGAAAACCAAATCAAACTTAAGGTCACTAATAAAACGTGATCTGGCCTGTCCATTTCAACCAGCTCAATCAAGTGTGTCCTAATGACCTGCATTCACGATCTGCACCATGCGTTGGGAGGCAGATAAGTAACTGCATGTAGCTACATATCGCATCCGCCACTTAACTAATAGATATATCATCCCTTCTGACGAAGATATGCAAATGCTGATGTTTGCATGACTAATAGTTCAGTTCCATTAAAGTTTACATTTATTAGTTAACAGGTCCTTGCGAGATGAGCTCACACTTAGATGGCTTTTATGCTTAGTTAATGTAGTTGTCAAAATTGCATGCAACCCTATTTATTCAAATTTAACTGAGTTTTCGATAAGTTTTTGATACTATTATTTGAAGTTCTTGAATTTAGTCATCATCAAAAAGTACTGATTATGTTCATGAGTTGAAACATTTTTCTCGAATAACCATTATTCCTCAAGTCATTACCATTGGAGGTATCAATCAGAGTAAATCGGAAATCGTTACCAGGATCACGATAAAAACACTGAAAAACCTTCAAACCTTCTGATAAAAAACTTGCATGTATAACCTGGGACACTAAATAGTCAGTAATTACAATGAGGAAAATGCTGCTCAAATCTGATTGCATAGAGGAAACCGATTCATCAACGGGGTTTCCGTGGTTGAAAACGTCACATCATCAGGCAAAGAATTCCGTTTGTCGGAAACTCAATTTTTTCCTCGTGGAACAAAAGTTCTGCGAATGCAGATTGTTATGGATTATAACGAGAAGTTTGGAGGTCAGCCCCAAGAAATCGTACATTATGCGAAAAGGTAGAATTAAGTCCCCCCTCGATTACTGTTATCAACGAAGTCGGATCAGAAAGGTGAAATGGTTGTTCATATAGTTTTCCCGGGTACAAAACTAACGAAATTTACTGTTATCTTTCGAGGATCAGGAAAGAACAGCGAATCCAAGAATGGGGCAAATATACCGGTTGAAGAATTGAAAGATATCTACAATTTGACTGATGTACTTCGTGTATGGTGTTCACTTCTTGGAATATACATAGAGTGCAGCGTGAATCATCCGAATTAATCATCAGAAGAATATTTCTTAATTATTTAAATGACAACCTGTACTGTCACGCATTCGAAGATTTGCACTCTAGCAAAACTTTCATTTAAAGGATACTGATTAATTGATATCCTTCTGCAAGATGTAACAGTCGGTCGAAATCTAGAATGTCTGTATGTGCATATTTCTAGAGAAATCATTCAGGATTTGCCTCCTTTTCATATCTTCATAGAAGCTGGCTAATGGATATTTTAAGAAATTAAAATGTGGATGGTGCGTCCAAACTATGTAAGTAATTTCTTAGAAGTATAAATATATCTGTACTCTGAAAATATATAAATTAGAATTGCCCTATTTTTTCACAGAAATAACCAATTTGTGATTATGAATGGCAATATAGTATCTTGCTCCGTTCAACAAAAAAGTATTTCAACAAGAGTTCTCATTTTGAATTAAGAGAATCCGCAGTATTTTCGTGAAAATACAATAAGATCATCTGAATATTTGCCTCGACTTTTCGTGCAGAGACCTTTCTTTTGGTAAAATTTTGCATCACTGGAAACATTGTGACTTTTCAGCCATGAAGCCATTGAGAGCTCGAATCATTTTTGAAGCAGCTTCAAGGCAGCTAAAAAAAAACTAACGGTGTCGCAGGATCTCGGTGGCCAATTGATGTCACCTTTTCGGCCAATCATACGTTCTGGAAAATATTCATGCTAAAGCATACCAAAACATATCGGATAAACTAAATCAGCAAACATCTTGCGTTAACACGGTTCAGTCACGGAAACAGATAAATGAGCAAACGTTTCGTAAGAATATGGCCGAAATACGTCACCAGTCATACAGTCATTGTCGCGCGTTGTTGGTGGATTGGCTGTTCCATAGAATCCCTTGGGTTTTCAGAACTGGTGCATCCATCTGTAGCCCCATCAGCGAATGTAAGAAGTTGAGTATTGACGTTTATAATATTCAATGCTTACATGAAGTCACAGAAGTTCATTAAGTTCGAATTGAATAGAAATCTATGAAAATAAAGGAATGTCTCAGTGAATGTGCAATTAAGTTGAAAGTAAAAGAATTGACGATTTCTTTGGTATAGAATTGTAAATATCATAATTGGCGACGAGGATGGGATACATGCAAAAAAATTTTAACATCAGATAGACTTAAATGCGAGTCAGTTCCTGACAAACCGATAGGAGTTGGGGATGAAGCTTTAGTCGAAAGGCCTTTCAGTCATCAGAAATTTGAAAAAGAAATAAGAAATGTTACAAATTTATTCATATTTTGGTCCATAGTATCGGTTAATACACCAACTCGTTCATTTAAACAACATAAAAAAGTGGAATTGAGTGATCATCGTCACCTTCAGATCGAAAAAAACATAAATCAATGTGACAGGAAGATTAAAATTTAACATAACATCACTGTGATTTTTCAATGTTTTTTTGTTGATTTTATTTTGGTAATAACGCAACAAAGGGTTTATTATATTCAATGATAACATTAAGTCACAAAAGTTCATTAAGTTAAAATTGGAGAAAAAGCTATGAAAATCAGGGAGGGTAGTTGAATGTTAGTGAATGTGCAATAAAGTTGAAAGTAAGAGAATTAACGTTTTCTTTCGAATATAATTTTGATCAATACAACTTTTAACATTATTTATTATGTCAGTTGGACTTTCTGGGTCTTTTGTCCAAGGTCTTTATGCAAAATGAGTCGCATGAGTCACAAACTGGTTTGTGAAAACCTTAATCCGTAGTATCATCTCGAAATGAAGAAACCTGGGGTTTCAGCCACATTCTCAGCTAAAGCAGCGGTCTTTTCAATTG
Organism: Halyzia sedecimguttata; assembly: GCA_937662695.2. Lineage (NCBI taxonomy): Eukaryota > Metazoa > Arthropoda > Insecta > Coleoptera > Coccinellidae > Halyzia > Halyzia sedecimguttata. The sequence continues at coordinate 37,590,270 of OW569417.2, forward strand.
ACTTCACATCACTAACTTAAAGAAATTATCAACTTTACGAACTGTTTCCTCAAAATTTTCAACATGCTTTAGATATAGTTTAATGGTTCATATCTGAAGACCTCCTAGTTTCTACTTGTCAAACACGTCATTATCAGAAATATGTATACAGTTCAAGAATGCCATAAAATCTATAATGAAACCTCTTGTTGAAATACTCGGTCTATCATCAATATTTAGATAGAAATAATGAATCTATGTATCATACATTGTTGGATTGTAATTCTTACAAGATATATGAATTTTTAAAGAGAACCTGTTGATACCTCCACACAAATATATCATCAAGTTATTAGTTTCATGTTTCCATTGAAAGCATGTCCTCACCTGCATGTCACACACGCATATTTCATAATGTATCCATTTCCATGTGTAAATTATCATGGGAAAGCCCCTAGCACTCGTTGTCTGTTGTGTCGGATAGGAAAACATGCAGATATCTTCAATTTATCTCCTTTCCAGGACTTCACGCTAGATTTTTACTTTCGACAATTTTGGACTGATCCAAGACTTGCCTTTCGAAAACAGCCATCGGTGGAAACGTTATCTGTAGGATCGGAATTCATCAAGAACATTTGGGTACCAGACACATTCTTCGTCAACGAGAAGCAGTCCTATTTTCACGTAGCCACTACTTCGAATGAGTTCATCAGGATCCATCATTCGGGGTCGATCACCAGAAGTATTCGGTGAGTACCTACTTATAACGACTTCATTTGAAATTAGATTGAGAAAAGTATGAAATATTATTTAAAATGGATAACGCTTTTGGAAAGTGATCCTCTAGTATATTTCAACGACGAAAGAACTAGCAGGGATCTATCATTTTGAGTATCCACAGCAGGGAGTTTGGTTGGTTGAACAACAGGTGTCACTTCTGTCTACTTTGTACTCATAAGTGATTGCTGGCTTTTGATAAAACCGGTTTCTTCGTAGTGTTTTTTCATCATCGTTATATCTACATCATTCAGTAACCATGCAGTACAAAGCGCAATTCTTGCGTTATTGTCGGGTGTTTCTCTTATTTCTACATTATGAACAGTTCCGATGATAAGATTTTTCTGGCGGACCGCTCTTCAAAAAAGTTGTTATATCCCGGTAATCATAGCAATTACGTGAACGACGTTGATGAAAAATGTATCAAATCAAGCAAGCAATCTGATGCCGGAATAATAAATGAGTAGTTCTATTTAAAATTCCAAAGTTGATGGCCAGTTCTGAAATACACGCAGTAGCAATTTGAATGAATATGTTCTAGAAAGATCGTATCGAAAAACGGCCGTCTGCTAAATTTCACAACTCTATTTTTTTCTACAAGCCTAAGAACGTATCTAATAGGCCAATTATTTGAATGATCTTGTATAGGTATACTGTGCTTCCCGGTAACTCCGCACCAAGAGGTAATTTTCATTCCTATTATTATTTCCGTATTTTATTCTTTACAAAAAGTTGGTGCATCAAAAATGATATAAAACGCTACCAACTGGGACTTAGCTTAAATCACCATTTTTAAACAAAAATGTCGATTATCTCGGAAAATTACAACTTTTTGCTTGAAATGCTCTGAGTAAACTTGTTTCTAATTACAATTTAGATCAATGTGGAAAAATTCAGGTCGGAAAACCATGAAAAATATGCTTATCTTTCAAAAATTGAATTAATACTTAACGGATTTTTTTGGTGACTAGACTATATCAGTGTCTGCATGAATGTGATCGTAACTAGAAAATTTGGTTTGAACTTGGATTTTCGACATTTGTTCGAATTTTCACAAATCTGTGATCATAGAAAATAATTAATTGGTGTTGAAATTGCACTAACGATGGATATTCATAACAAAATTCAATTTCAATAAGAAATGTACCTATAAATTGGCACTTTGCAACGGAATAATGCATTCTTGGGATTCTCAGATGTGAATTGAAGGATTTTTAAAGGCGAAAATCGAATAGGAGCAAGTTTGCACCAGAATGAAATTACTTTCGATGAAAAATTTGATTAAATATCGAAAAATCAAGTTCAATTAAAATTTTCTAGTTACCATCATATTCATGCTCACTAATATTCTCTAGTGACCAAACGAAATTCCGTTTGGTAATTATTTCATTTTTAAAAGAGTTATGAACTAACAAAGAAAAAAATATATTTCATGGTTTTCTGACCTGAATTTCTGGACATTGATCTAAATTGTATGTTTACTTGGAGCGTTTAATACAAAAAATTCGAATGTCACAGTTGGCCGAGTTTTACATCATTTATTATAATTTTTCATGCACCAACCTTTTGAGAGAAATAAAATTCGGAAATGTCAATAGAAATGGGAAGTCCCCCTTAGTGCGGAGTTGCTGAGAAGCACTGTATATATCTTTATTTCCGTCTTGCCCCCTACCATACAAAATTCTTTAATCCATAATCATAATAATAATTTCTGTATACCTATTTTAGAGAATAATCGAGAAGCTGATGCTTGAAATTCAATGATTCAATGTTTGAGGAAACTTTGCCACTAACTCAATTCTTGATTCGGTTCTTGATGCAGCATTTTTAATAAAAATTGGTTCAAGCCCTGGGGACAGGAGCTTTCTGGTGCTCTTGTTCAAACAGACAAATTATATCTCCGAAAGTATTGGTTTCTCAGAGTTGGGAATTATATCAATGGATTCTTATCATAGAACTGCATCATAAAGAGAATTCAATTCAAATAATAGTTTATTAATCAAAATAACACGAGCAATCTAAGAATGAGGACTGCACAATAGAAGAAATCAAATTAAAATAGCTGAAATGAATTTGACTCTCTCTTATAGAACAGGATGACATGTACGAGTATGAACATAGATCATATAATAATTCATAGATAGAATAATTATAGCATTCTGTAAAAACATAGAAGTACGATTCATGATTGAAATTTCGAAAAATCATATCTCCTAAAGTATTAGCATGTTAGAGTTGAAAACGATATAAATGGATTCTTATGGTAAAACTGCTTCTTAAAAAAAAATTGAATTTGAAATATGTAAGTTAAAAATTCTTTTTTTCGTTACTCCGAAACCATCCGGCCTATTTTACCCACTCACGAACCCAACCGAGATATTTATATCTCAAATCTACTCTGAAAATTTCAACTGCCTAGCTCATTCTGTTCAAGTGTTATTGTAGAAACAAAATTTAAAAACAAATTTTTTGACACTTTGCGGCTACTTGATCAATACAAAACTTCGCATGCGTATGATGGTCATTATTCTACAATCTGATGATAAATTTCAGATAGATCGAGTGATCGGTTTCGGAAATATTCATAAAAAATGTTTTTACTAAAAACGGCCATAACTCCGAAACCGCTTTGTGGATTTCGCCCGTTAACAAACTCGTCCGAGATATTTACGCTCCAAATCTACCCTGAAAATTTCAATTCTCTAACTCCTTTCGTTCGAGAGTAATCGTGTTAACGGACGGCCGGACAGAATCGATTTTGACCACGGATTCATGATCAGTGAGTCGTACCAAATCGTTTGAGACCATTTTCAGCCAAAAATTCGAAAATTACAGACATTTGGGCAAATTGATAAGCACTCTGTTCCGAGGAACAAGAGCGCCAAAAATATTTTACTATTCTCGACAATCAAAACACTGAACCTCCAATTTCATACAATATCCAATTATTTCCACTCTAAGATTATTCACAATTTCATCATCGTCTATTCTCACATTGCAAATGTCTTCAATATTCTCATCAAATTTATAAATGATTAGTACAAAATCGTATCGAATAAAGAATTGCTCCGACCACATCAATTATATATGTATACATAATAACTCTATGAACGAACTGTTCCGATGATCTTGATGAACGTTGCCGGACTTTGTATGACTTTGATGGTGTACGAGAAAAGGCTTCTTGCGCCAGGAATAATCCGTAAAAGTCGTATTTATCAGATTTCATAACATTTAATTGAGAATATCTTGAAAACGGTGAAGATTCTTGGATCTTAGAAGGAATGATAAAGAATAATTGTATTTTCTGAAATAATTTTTGGCGCTCTAGTTCCTCGGAACTGAGTGCTTATCAATTTGCCCAAATGTCTGTAATTTTCGAATTTTTCGATGAAAATGGTCTTAAACGATTTGGTTCGACTCACTGATCAAGAATCCGTGGTCGAAATTCATTCTGTCCGGCCGTCCGGCCGGCCGGTCCGGCCGTAGGCACGATAACTCTCGAACGGAATGAGCTAGACAGTTGAAATTTTCAGAGTATGTTTGAGGGATAAATATCTCGGCTAAGTTCGTTATTGGGCAAAATCGGACAGAAGGTTTCGGAGTAACAAAAAAAAAATTTTTTTTTTACAGAACAAATTCCAAATTAAATTTTTTTCAATAAGCAGTTTTACCATAAGCTTCCATTCATATCATTTTTAACTCTAACAAACTAATACTTTCGGAGATATGATTTTTCAAAATTTCAATGATAGAATTATTCTGTGGCTATTCTATGAATTGTTATAATGTCAACTTTGACGTTGTCTCATGTAATTCATTCCAGTAATGGTATCAATATGAGAATCATGCCGATGGTCAATCCATATGATGATGGGAATGGTAATGGTAAGTTAATAATATTGAGTTCAGAATATCTCCACTAAAAACAAAACTGGAATTGAGGAATGAATATCTCGGATGAGTTCGTTGTTGGGTAGAATTCGTCTATTGGTTTTGGATTGATAAGTTTTGGCACTCTTGTTGAATTTAAATTCTTCTATGATGTTTGAATTCAATTTCTGCTAAGATGAAGTTCTAAATTTCAATAATGAATCGTACTTCTGTTTTCACAGAATGCTATAATTATTCTATCTAAGCTTTATTATATGATCTGTGTTCATACTCGTACATTTCATCCTGTTCTATAAGAGAGAGTCAAATTCATTTCAGCTATTTTAATTTGGTTTCTTCCATGGTGCAGTTCTCAGATTGCTCATTTAATCTTGATAAATAAACTCTTATTTGAATTGAATTTCCTTTATGATGCAGTTCTATCATAAGAATACATTGATATAATTCCCAACTCTGAGAAACCAATACTTTCGGAGATATAATTTGTCTGTTTGAACTAGAGCGCCAGAAAGCTCCTGTCCACAGGGCTTGAACCCATTTTTTATTATATTTATTATATATTGATCCAATGTACCACTTTTTGAGCGCGTGTTCCGCAAGGAACAGCGTGCTATCATTTCGTCACAATGTCTGAATTTTTCGAATTTTTTTTCGAAAATGTCTCAAACGATTGGGTTCGACTCCCTGTTAGATATTGAATATTTATTCATGAATGGTGTCCCTCCTCGGTCCTCTGAATGTGTAAGTAAATGACGTAAACACTGTTCTTTCTGCTGGGGCTTCTTAATTCTACATACAAATTCGATATCGATCGTATGTACCGTTTTTAAGATATTGAATATTTTGTCATGAAAGGGACTATTAGTTTGGAAAAGTTGCCCATTTTTGAGTCCGAAGATTGATCAATAGTATTCAAACATTTAATTTAATCACTGGTTTATGAAAATGAACTATGAGTTGGATTATGCATAATGTCGTGATTATAGTGATATATGATATATATTATGATTTGTTCAACCATAATTTCTAATAAGTCTCTGAAAAATTCTTAAACGCGTTTTAGCAGATACGTGATATATTTGCCCAGACCCGTGAAATATGGCAATTGCTTTCACATTTGCGTGTTCGATAGAACACAACACGCACAAGTTCGTAACATATTCATATCCAAAGGAGTGCTAATTCAACATCATGCTGGTACTCAAATCATGCACTAGTTTGAAATTAAGCGTAAATTGAACCCTGTAGAATCTAAACTGATAGGCTGCCATATTTGTTTGACGTGAAACTAGTTCTTATAATAGAGAAACACGCCATTTGATTGCAGTATTCTGTAATGGTGGCCATTAATCAATTTTACAACATATTTCGACATGGTAATTCTGTGAATTTAATTCTGGAAATTTTCAAGGAGAATTGCACTAATATACAAGGTGATTTGTATAACTTCCATTATATCGACTGTATATTTTTCTGGTGTTCTTCCGAAATAATTCATAATTATGGGAATTTTCTCAATTATAGATTTTCCAGTAAAAAATTCTCTGTATCAAGTAGGTACTCATAATTGTTTCCATTCATCGATACATTTAATTTTTCTTTGAAACAGAAACATAAATAGGAAAAATTCATAAGAAGCAATCCCTTCCCTATTAGTCTCAACTGATTCTTCATTGATTTGAAATATTTCACTATCACCTGATTCATATCACAATAAACATGAGCAAGTGTGTCCAAGTCTTCAATATTAAATTTGTCCTGACTTTATTTGAAACCCAATTTCTAAATAGATTGACACCTTTTCCGTTCTATCTGAAGGCGTGAACATATTCTTAATCCGACGTTTCATCCTCAGGAGACCACCATCAGCTTGATTCATTTAAATACGGCTCTGTTATTTTTATAACAAAAGCAAAAGTCATTTTTGAAACTGATTCAGATCATAATACTCTTGTATCAGCTTAAATAGATTTTGAACTCGATTCAGCTATCAATTTACACCGTTTGAAAATTACGTTGGTACACAAAGTTTCTGATGTAACTTATATTTAATGGTTTCTTTCTGGGTTTTCTCTCCCAAACTCTGAAAAATATCTATTAAATAAAAATTATTTTGTGAATTGCTTCTGCGTAAGAAACACAAGTTATTTGTCAGAAGCAATAAACAACATTAACGATGAAACTACTTCATTTCCTGACTTCTTCAGACACTTAACAAAAATCTGCAGAATTATTTTTTGTAGCTCAGAAACGTTACGGAATTTGTTGTTTCTTCGTTGATGTTGTTTTGTTTGTTAGGTAACATTGTTCGATTTATTGCTTCTGACAAATATATATCCTGTATTTCTTACGCAGAATCAATTCACAAGATAACAATTTTTTCTTTAATAGATATATTTCACAGTTTGGGAGAGAAAAACCAGAAAGAAACGATTCAATAATACACTTACCACCCACAGTATCCTACAATGATTATTTGATGTAAACTATGTTTCGAAAATAACGGTTATTTGCTTGAATAACTTCTGTTATTGATACTGTGAACGTAAATACTACTATTAGCAATATTAATCAGAAATAACATTATTGATTCTTATACTGTTATGACACCCAAAACGTATTTTAAGAGCGATCAGAGCCGTAGTCAGGAAATGATTTATATGTTTTCTGAAACAAGTTAAAAGTGAGAGTAGCATTATTTAATTCAGATTTAAATATTTTTGAAGAGCACTGAGATGAAGGCAGGATTTGATCTCACAAAACGATTCAGTGAACGTTACCTACTAATTATTATGTTTATTCTGTCAGTTTGAACCACATCTATCTATCTAACTATTGAGTCTGAGATTTTCTTGGAAATTAAGTTATTTATGGAACTTTCAACATGAGAACGGGCGATGATCAAATTGCGTATAATGTTTTAGTGGAAACAATTAGATACCTATAGTTTTATGTTAAACGGGTAAACAAAGTAAGGAGAGTATTAGCACATTGTGAAATCTTTAAACGCTTGTAACCTTTTACCTGGAAAAATGGTAAATGAAAAAAGTGATGAGAGGAATCTATGGTTAAAATTAATTCGACTAAATGTCTGTAATTTTCGATTTTTTGGCCGAGAATGGTCTGAAACGATTAGTTTCGACTCACTGATGAAGAATCCGAGTTCAAACTCAATTCTGTTCGAATTCAGAGTAGGTTTAGAGTCCAAATGCGCTGGCTAAGTTCGTTAATGGATGAAATCCGTCAAGTAGTTTCCAAATTATCTGAAATTTTGTTTTCCCAATAACTCGAAAAATACTGACCTGATCGAATTAAAGCACGGTAGTCAGTTGAAATGTACCGACACGAAGACTTATGCAAAATTGTGAGGATCGTATGACTAGAAAATTAAAAATTATATATTTAAAAACATTCTCTATCTCAGAAACTATCCGTCCGAAATGCTTGAAATCTTACAGAAGCCTTCAGAATCTTATTTTACAGTAAAGTTCTAGATTTGAACTCGATCGAATATATATTGTAGAAGATATTAGGGAAATACAGAAAAATCCCAAAAAAGTTTACCAGTTTTTTTGGATGCTTGTTTTCACAGTCAGATTTATATTCTTGGAAATATTAGGAATATTTTTTTCCTGGAGCTAACCAGCCTTGATCAAGTTCAGTACGTGGATGGGCGGCCACTCTGGCAATAAATTTGCCAGAAGTGCGCCAAAGGTCCCGGCCAAAGTGCTTTTCCAACTAGTTTTTCAAACTTACAACATTATTTATCAAATACGTAATAATCTTGATATTCAGCTCTGGGTTCGATTTATACTTACTCCCGATGAAAGACCTCAAAATGTGGCTAATTAGGGTTGTTCTGCAAAAAATAATTTTAGCAGAAATAAATTGAGGTGTCGGCCAATGAGCTGGGTAGATAATTTATTATTTTCATAGCAACAGTTTCCCCTCCGGTGGATGGAAAAAGAAAAGTAAAATTGCCGCGACGGAGAAATTGAACTTTCCTGTCATCCTGTCATACAAAATATGACATTGTTATTGTACGTTAAAAGAATAGTTATTTTTGTATCTAGTGCGCGAAATGCTACTTTGGTGATCGAGAACTGATTTTTTTTAACGAGGCGCAGCCGAGTTAAAAAAAATAGTCGAGATCACCAAAGTATTTCGCGCATGAGATGCAAACAAAATTTTTTCTACAAACCTCAAAAATATTGTTCTAAAATAAGTAACATGCTTAGCTTAATATGAAAAATAGTATGGAACTGGCTTAAACTGTTTTTCCAAATCAAGTAATTACTGCAACTATGGAAATAAAATGGCATTTGTTGACCATTATTTCAAAGTGACAGTTCTTGATAATTATTTTGGAGTGACTTTTTATTCGCGTCAATTTCGTGCGTGATATTTATAACTGTGAAATAATGGAAATTTCGAGCGACGATGATGTAAGCAGTACCTCACCTAACTCGGCAGATTCAGCCAATTCTGTAATTTTAATTCTTTCACCGGAGAAATCGAGGAACATAAAGGTTAAAATATAAAAATTCCATATAGTTTACATGCAGTGTGCGAAGTAAGTACTTCGCACACTACTTCGCGCACGGTGTCATGGTAACGAAGGAAAATGAAAAAAAGGGTCACTTCGCATATTGTTTTCAATGCGCGAACCTTGTCATTTTTTGACGTTTGTAGAAAAATATATTATTGTGGACATTTTATCACGCTAATAAACGAGATAATCATAACCTAGAGGTGTTTTCACGGATAGAACCGAATCTGGAGCAGCCATATTCGAAAACACATGAAATTGGGAGTATGAGGGATCAATAAAGCTGAAATAACTATTAGTTTTATTGTTGTTTTAAGAACTTGCCAGAACAATTATCCTGGTACCGCGCTGTTCAACTTCATTTCCGAGGAACAATACTCAGTATTATTAGAACGATAGTAATTATATTATGCAGTTAGGTTTCAGTATGAGAATGATTACAATGTGGGTCAATACCATTACTGGAACCAAGGGGAATGCAAGATATCATTAAATCCTAACTTGTTCAAACCATGAGAATGGAAATATAATATTTGTTTCATTTTCAGGTTGACCATTACCGCTTCTTGCCCGATGAATCTTCAATACTTTCCGATGGATCGTCAATTATGTCAAATAGAAATAGAAAGTTGTGAGTATAAACTTCCAATAAATCTATGCTAAGTAGCAAACGCTGGGAAAATGAAAATTAGATGGTGATGAAATTTTTACAGCACATCACTTTTGAGCTGAAGAAATGAATTCGGATCATTTTAAAAATTAAGTTTACCATTCATGGAAGAAAGTTTTCATTAACACCCTGTATATTGCAATGTTGACTCCAATACAATAAGAAGTGCATCCGCATCATATCTTGACGTTTAACAAGTCATTTCGCTAAAAAATACACCAAAATATCCGAAACACTCAAAAATGTAAACCGATCCACCAGACCCAAATTCCAAAACTCAGGTAGCAGGTGGGTTCTAATTAGTCAATAAATGTTTGTTCTGGAGTTGAAATCGGAACAAAGAGGATATAGATACAGTGTGGAAAAGCCAAATGGAATAAATTTATGATCTTGGTTATCTTATAGGGACGCATTTTATTTTGTTTTACTAGGTTTAGAATCCATGTAGGTAAGGCTGACAATTAATGTTGTGGAGGCACCTCTACTCGATTTATGTGGATTTTCTTCCGAAGTCAAGCATCACATCTAATTTCACATCCTCACACAGTGTACAATGCAGCTGCTTTTTAATCTGCCTTACATGCCCAAACTCGCGAAACTGCATCTCTATTTTCTTATTGTCCTTGGTTTGTAGGCGGCAAATTCGGAAATTTCTCATGAAACAAGCGACTTACTTCTTTTTGTGTTCGGGTGTTATGTCCGTAACCAATCATTTGTAAAATTGATATTTTGTGCACTTCGAACCATTATTCGAAATTGAAGTTAATGAAATTCAAACACAAATTACACAATTTATAAACTACGACTTATAAGCACAAATTAATTTGCGAATGCGTTCTAAAGAATCTAACATTACCACAGAAAGTGTTTTACGTAGTTTTCATGGTACCATCTGGAAAACACATTGTTATGGTTTCTTTTCATTTTCTTTCACATCTTGAAGGCAAATAAGTTTAGTATTATTGTAAGTAGCTTTGGGAACATTCGAGGGAATATTATAATAAATTTTGGCAATCACATAATTTTATTATTTCTATTTTGAGTTTCGCAATAAACGTGAAAGTGATAACATTTCTGACTAGAGAATGGCGCGACCTTGCAAACGATCACAAGCCCATACTTTGTACTTTACTTTCGAAGGGGGTTAAAGGGAGGGTTCGCAAATTTAAGAAGAAGAAAGATAATTTAAAATTTGAATTTGACGTGTTTCGGGATTTTCCATAAATATGTACAGTAACCAAGATAATTAGTTTATTACATTTGGCTCTTCCACACTGTATATTCATTACTACATAACGAAAATGAATGAATGGTTGGAACCAAAATTGTACTAATTATATCTGAATATTTTGTCTGAAATTAATTTCTTTTTTCCGAAATTTATCTTACGTTTTCCGAAATTGGTTTTACTTTTCCCGAAAATTGCTTTTATTTTTTCCAAAACTGCTTTTACTTTCTCCAAAATTGCTTTTACTTTTTTCGGAATTGCTTTTAATTTTTTCTAATTTTTCCTAAATTCCTTTTCTTTTTCCGAAAATGGTCTTACTTTTTCCGAAATTGGTCCTACTTTTTCCGAAAAAAGTATGAAAAGTATTTGCATTTGAATTACTCAGTCGACAAGTTAGAATCGAAATAGTTACCTTTCGAATCATTCGCTTGTTGGAATCTTTCGAGAAGTTATATCTCGATTGTGACATTCGATTACGCATCACTAGTGAGTACGGTGTTTGAACGATCCCATTCGTCGATCTTTAGGCTTTGAGCTCGGCTTTGTGCCAACAATCAAGGGCTGTAATCTGCGGTTGATATCACTTGGAAAAGTGTATTAAACTGAGATGAAACTATGTAGTGGAATAAAGATATTTTCTCCCAAATTTTATGGTCGGGTTATTCTGCGACCTGATAAGAAGTTCATAAGTAAAAGAAATCAAGAAAATATTTCAGATTGGAATTAAATCCCAACTCGAGATGTTGACCCGAACTCTAGACAGTCCCAAACAAAGTTGATTCAGAAAGAATTTTCTCCCTTTCGACCCCCTTGTATGGGTACTCAGACTTCCAACCGAGAGGAAGCTGAAGTGTTAATCGATTGCCTCCCTTGAACCATATTATAAGTGAAAAAGGCTGTTGGAAAATATATCCTCAAGTAACATTTTTGCTGAAGAGTGTGACGCGATAAGTATGTATTCAATTCTCTAATTGGAACTTCATTAATTCGAGTGGCGTACTTTATAAATGAAGCACGTCATTTTTGAACATGAGTATTCTTGTGAAAAACACTTCTTCAGAACTCCAAAATGATACTTTTCGGATTAATTATTCAAACTTATGTCCTCCAGTCGAGAGGGTAGTGGAATCTCGATGATGCTGGATTTCACACTTCAGACGCCATCGTTCCTCATTGAAAACGTCGGAAAATACTTTGATAGAGGAAGAATTTTTCACGGAATGAGTGAAGCTCTCATGGACAAATCAGAGAATTATAATAGAGCAAAATGACATGTATGATGCTCCAAAATGATAAAATATTGAAGTAATCTGAAATAGTGAGTACAGGGTGATTTTAAAGATGATAAAGGAGAAAGAACTCAAAAAGATAAACGTTTTCTCCAAAAATTGACTATATTAAAACTATTTATCTCGTTTAAAAACATTACATATACTCCATTCACTTTTATAAAGTCTCCCGGTTGGCAATGAAAGTTTGACACATTTCACCGTGTATATTTTGAAAATGTTAAGATATAGCCATTTTCCTGTCAGATAACTACGCAACGTCGTCCTCTCTACATAGAGGTTGTAGTAATTACGTATTTTTCACAATATAAATTTACTTCGGACAAATAATTAATTTGAGAAGATATTATGTGAATTCAAGAATTCCAAAGTCCTGGCGACTGTTGAAGAAAATGTTTCATCTGTTGTAACTGGAAATATTTCACGTATATAAACTGATTAGAAGATTCAGTTATGCTATTTTCTTATACAGAAATCTAGAATCAAGTGTTGAAATTTTAATGAAAAATAATGGATAGAGTGGTCCGTTACTTTGTGATAGTTCATCTGAAAAAAGAACAAACCGGCAGGAAAACTTCTAAACTAACAGACGTACCTATGGAAGTCCCCACTTTTCGAAATTTCCAAAAAAATAAGCCTACAGAAGACATTTAAATATCTCGTTGCACAACTTGAAATACACTAGTTTCAAAATGTAGTGCTACGAAACCCGAGTCACTGTTAAACCTTAATAACATATAGTGATAGGAAACTAAGTATTTTAATTGGAGAGTTCAACATGTCCTGAGACAGAAAGAAGTTCTGTATCAAACTTCCTGATACTTTGTCTCTGCTTCTTCAAAATTACTTTCGGCATTCAATATCAAAGCGTAGAGTTCTTTATTATTCGAAGAAAATGGTCTGTGAATACCATGTCTTAGATGGAAGATTATGTTGAGAGTAGAAATTGGCAACGTCTCGGAACTCGGACAATTATTTTGACATCGACGATATTCCAGCAGTACCAAACATCATGGCCAAACGGATACTTTATAAAAGTGAATGGAGTATGTGTATATTCAATTCATTGAAAACAAAAATTTGTAGCTCTTTTCATTTTTTAATATTCCCATTTGGTGAACTTCTCGACTGTTTTGATTTTATTTATTTATAACCTTCAATTTAATTTAAAAAGTAATGCTTTGCATACTTTCATCTTTGAATATAAAGCTGTGAGCCGTTAGAACATTTTATGAGAAATCAATAACAATGTTGGTCCCTACGATAATCCATGGCATATTCACATCTTCAATTATAATTTCAAAACTTAGACACTCACTCTTTTAGAATCATTAGAAATAAACTGGTATGAAATAACTAAATTCATATTTAATGAACGATTAATGCAACATGCACCATGAATTTTTCACGAGAATTTCATAGTGCGATATATAGAGATTTTGAATTTTTCTTACTGAATATCTCATATATTTTGAATTATTTACAAGAATTTGATACTTCGAATTTTCATTTGTATTTTGACTCCCCATGTAAGCGATGAATGGGATGAAAGTATTCACTTTTATTGTATTATTCTCCTCTGGGAATAATTAAGTTGAATTTTTTTCGGACCACTGCAAACTATAAAGTGTGGAAAAGCCAAATGGAATAAATTATTCATCTTGATTACTGTCAAATTCAAATTTTAACTTGTCATTCTTCTTCGTAAAAAAGCGAAGCTATCCTTCAACCCGCATCAAAGGACAGGTTCAACCCCCAATTTTTCAAATAGGAAGTATGGGCTTGTACTACAACTTTTGAAAGCTCTTGTCATTCAGAAATGTTATCACTTTCATGTTTATTGCAAAAATCAAATCAGATAAAAATAAAATAATGTGAATACCGAAATTTATTATAATATTCCTTCGAATATTCCCAAATCTCATTACAATAATACTAAACTTATTTGCCTTCAAGAAAGTGATCATTCCTGAGATGTTGAATAACGTTGGAATTTTTTTTTTTATTTGTGGTTAGGATGTTGCCAAGGTGTTCGCGGTGAATACTTTGAGCATCTACTTCATTAACATTCGTAATTTTTTTGCTACATTTTAGTTTTTGATATTGTACCAAATTTCGCTTATCACAAGATTTTATTTTTTTCTAATTGGATTTTTGCAATAAATATGAAAGTGATAACATTTCTGTATAGAGAATGACGAGACCTTTCAAACGATGTATCGGAAGCCCATACTTCCTATTTGAAAAATTAGAGGTTGTACCTGTCTTTCGAAGGGGGCTGAAGGTAGAGTTTCCATTTTTACGAAGAAGAATGAAAATTTAAAATTGGAATTTGACGTGTTTGGTGTTTTTCCATAAATATGTACAGTAACCAAAGTAATGAATTTATTCCATATGGCTTTTCCACACTGTATACATTATATACTCAATTTTATATCGACGCCGAGTTCGCTATGTACTGATTTCGAATAATTTAGATTTCGGACATCGATTGCGTGATTGTTATGCACAAATATTATGATATAAAAAAAAATTAGAAAATTGAAATGAATTAATAAATATTGTTTACTGCAGTACACAAAATTTATTATTATATTATTATTATTATTTTTATTGGTTGACAATTTCTATCACAGAAATCACCTCAACATTTTATTTCTCCTCAATACTTCTGGTTTCAGATTCCATCCATAATAATTGTTTCTGTATCAAATTTTTTTCCTTTTTTAATTTTTCATTTTTCGATATTCGTGTATAAAAATCATACAATGGATGTCTGAAATCTAAATAATCAAGTAACTTTTCCGTTAACATGTTAAAATCTGATTTCCAAGTTCTCCACTTCAAGTTCAACTGGATTTATGTTGAATTCAATCTGATGAAAACATTCTGCACCTTTATAATTAATACGGCTGAATAAAATTACGAGGAAAAATTATAAAACAAATCTGATGTGCCAACCCATTTAACGCCAGAGATAATTAGTGCTTGACGTGAGTAATTTAGACCTACATTCTGACAATATTGTTCTTTCAGTTGGATACACAATGAGAGATATCCGTTATAAATGGAACGAGGGACCGAACTCCGTAGGTGTTTCTAATGAAGTGTCGCTACCCCAGTTCAAAGTTCTGGGGCACAAACAGAGGGCTTCAGAAATCAGCCTCACAACAGGTAAGATAAACGAATCGTCGGGTAGAAATTATCACTTTGTGACACTTGGTTGGAAATTCAATTTAATTTCGAAGTTTGTAGGAGGACCCATTGCAAACGGGCGGGTGAAACATATTTTAATGGTGCCTTTAATGATTTAGTTGTTTAATTGAAAGGTGAACACGAGGATGTCGAGGGAAGGAAGATGACGGAGGTCGATCGATTGACGTCTGCCGTTAGATTCACTATTCACATAATACTAAAAAATTCTAACAAATCGGGGGATGTACCTACGAAATAAAATCAAAACATGAATGCCGTATTCACTGAAATTTATCACAATTTACCATCTTTGAAAAATGATAACCTCGTTATTCTTTCAAATATTTGAGCAATATAAAAAACTGCCTAAATCTCGCAAATTATTGAAATATTTTCACATTTCCTTGGAAGTTCGGTAAAAATAAATTAAAAGCCCTCACGTACCGCCAGAGATATGTTAAATCAAGAAAACAACATATCAAGTGGGCCATTGAACACTCAAAGGACATCACTTTTCGATGCAAATCTAAGGATTTTTTTTTAGTTCAATTAATTTAATTCTACCATAGAAGAAGTTAGAAAGAATATATACAGCGTGTTTCAGAATAAGATGCTGATCCTTGAGGGTGTGAATCCTTAGGTGATTTTAAGAGGAAAAGTAATAAACCTTTTAACTTTTGAGTTGAAGTTACAAGAAAAAAAATTAGAAAAATACAGATATTTTTATGAAATTTGTCGCACGCCCTATGTGCATCCGCAGTCATTTTTTGATGTGGAAGATTTGTTAATATTTCATCCTGCAACATCCATACTGGATATGGACTTAATATTTTAGGAAAAATATTATACACGCCACTGTCCACAAAAATTAATTAATTAATAAAATCCTTCATCCGAACGATTTCCGTTAAAAATAATAAAAAGCGGTACGAAGAGACTTGAATAATATTTTTCCAATGTAGTCCATATCCTTTCACAGGATGAAAAATTGAAAAATCTTCCACATCAAAAATGCCCGTTGATGATTTTAGGGCGTATGCCAAGTGTCATAAAAATACTTCTGAATTTTTTTTTCCTGAAATTTAAACACCCTGTAGCTCAAAAGTTAAGAAGTTCAGCAAGTAGTTTTATTAGAACTCACCTAAGGATTCACACCATTGCAGCATATTATTTTGAAACATACTGTATAATGAACAAGAAAAATTCTCTTAGATAAACCATAATATGTACAGGGTGTCACAAATTCGCAGTCCATGGATGAAGTCTCGGAATCTACAAAAGTTAGGAGAACATGAAGTCCACCTTCTCGATCTCGATTTTGAAGACAATTCAAATGCCGAAAACTTTTTTTCGATATCGGGGATCGTTTTCGAGATACAGACTTATTTCGAATTTTTCCAAAAAACATTTTAATCTATAACTTTTTTGTTTATAAGAATTTCTCGATTCTAAAAGAATAAGTTCGTGTTAATTTTTACACCCATTATTATGCATTTAATATGATTCGTGCATGAAGATTCGTTACCGAGATATTGGTGAATCGTGTAATTTTTCTTATGGGACATCCTATATATATTTTCATTTAGTTTGATCACGTTTTCAATTCTATTTACAAATATATGTCATACCTGCTTGATAATTTATTCCAACAATTTACATGTTAAAATGATTTTCTCTTGTTTTTTCGAAAATTAAATTAATTTTTTAGTTGATTCATCGAATATATCAAGAATAAATTCATACGCAACTTAAATTTCGCATTATCTTGAAAATAAATTATTCTGATGATAATTCTGATCTCTGACCAAAATAAAGAAACAATCCCTTATAGAGAAAAACCTATCAACTATTATATATATTCGTGACTAGAATTAAAAACGTGATCAAACTAAATGAAAATATATAGGTTGTCCCATAAGAAAAATCACATGATTCACCAATATCTCCGTAACGAATCTGCATGCATGGATCAAATTAAACGCATAAAAATCAGTTTAATAATTTAACAAAAACTGGTTATAGTTAACAAAATAGTTATAGATCAAATTGTTTTTTGGTGAAAATTTGAAATCAGCCTGTACCTCAAAAACGATCACCGATAACGAAAAAAGATTTTCAGCATTTAATTCGTTTTCAATATCGACATGGATCAAAATTAACTTCGTTTTCACCTAAGGTTTGTAGATTCCGAGATTTCATCAATGGACATCAAATTTGGGACAACCTGTACATACATTTACTGCGGTATCCTTTCGTGAAAAAAATTGGGAAACCACTGACGTGAGGTCAGTCTGTTTGAAGCGCTTGTTCAAATTCATAGTGAGAGCGCTCACTCATACTGTACTCACCCTAGGCTGCAATTTTTTTTAACTAAAATCATTATATAAACACTCTATTAAACTACCAGGATACTGGATTGCAGAATCAACCTTATTCTGTTCAATTTTTTTGTTCAACATTCTTTTATTTTATGAATTGCAGTAATTGATAAAGGTAATCGTTATTAGGCATTAATCACAGCTAGGAGTGGGTAAATTCTTTATGAAATATGTATAATTTTTACTTTCAAGCCGCGTATAACTACCTCTTCATAGATAATTATGTCTCATTGTAAATATCACAGAAAATTTAATGAAAATCTGCGAATAGAGTAATGTGTAATTAATATAATAGGTACTGACAATTGTTTATATTTCAACCTATTCAATATAGATTTCTCGATGCAAAATACTTCACATACTTTTACATGAACCTGTTTTCGTATCGATTCCATTCGTGAATAGTAGAATATCTTCGTGGAATCGTAACAATTCATTAATTAGAATTCAAATGAAGGAATAACATTGACTTATTGATATCTTCTATGGTTATAAAAGGAATTCGTTAATCGTAAGAATTCCTAACCTTGACTTATTTTCAGACTAGAGGATCTAAGTTAATGATATCTTCTATGGTCATATAATTTGAAAAACTTGACGTATGTATTCATTTTGAATACACAATCGATTTCCAGCATAATATTTATAATAATTATCAATATTATATATTATAATACTAAATAACGTTCCTCCAAGCTTTTCCGTCGGTCGAAATAAAAAAGGTTAAAATTCTATGAATATTTTGCTGATCGACTGGAAAAAAACTGAGCAACTGAGTGCCTATTACATAGCCGCCTTTCCCATAGTACAGTATGGATTTCCATCAAGTGGCTCACGCGGTACAATTTCGAATAATCATCATCTTTTTCCCACAGGAAACTATTCTCGTTTAGCCTGCGAGATCCAATTCGTACGTTCTATGGGCTACTACCTCATCCAGATCTACATCCCGTCTAGTCTGATCGTCATCATCTCCTGGGTCAGCTTCTGGCTTAACCGCACCGCAACTCCAGCCAGAGTGTCCTTAGGGGTGACCACTGTACTCACCATGACCACCCTAATGTCGTCAACCAATGCTGCCCTACCAAAGATATCGTACGTCAAGTCGATCGATGTATATTTGGGAACTTGCTTCATTATGGTGTTCGCTAGCCTTCTGGGTAAGTGGAATATTGTTGTGACCATAATATCGACCTCCGACGGAGGTCAATCTGGTATCAAACTGGCATCAATCTGACATCAATCTGGCCATCATTCCAGACCATCAGTCTACGCGTATACAAGCAGTTCCCCGTCAATCTGACATCAATCCATGATTGATTCGTTTATATTGAAAATTGGTTAATCAAGAAGCCAATTCAAATGAGGTGAAACGCTTCTGAATCGTTGCTATGACGGTTGACGTAATCAAAATGTACCATCTGCTTGTTACAGCCAATGCCGACAACGAGCTCTTTATAGGGTGCTGTGTTACTGTGAATAAAGAGTGAAACGGACACGAGAAGAGAGTGAGAGTAGATATGACGGGTTACGTCACGCGGAGGCGCCAAGTTTCGATCGTTTCTGTCGCATTAAGTGCAACCAAATTGGAATGATCATTTTCTCGTTGAAAATTGAAATTTTTGACGGCGGTTGAACTTTTTCAGTATTCTTGTGGATAAAATAATCGATTTCGATAATAAAAAAAAATCATGCAAGAGACCTATTATGCTATGTACCCAAAATCACGTGTGATAAAAATTTAAATCAAAAAATTCATTTATTTGAATATTTCACTTCATACAAACTTACTGCGAACTATATCAACTATTAAATCAATTTTTTTTGTATAATGAAAATTTTTGGTCCAAACTGGGACGGGAGGAAAAATAATCTCTCAGTGACAATCATTTTGGAAGTCAATGTGAATAGCATTCATATGAAGCGGCAAAATGAGAGAGTTTCAGAACCAACTACGATGTAAGAATCATTTATAAAACCCTGTATTATCGGTAGCATAATCTAGTTTAGTCTAGTCAACAAGTGCTTTTTAGGTCAAATTTTTTGCGTATTCTCCGAAAATTATGATTGAAGTGTCATTCGATTCATAATGGCATGTAGATAGTTTTTGAGAAAATGCTAAGGCCGCTCAAAAACATTGCAATAGTTATAAACAATTAAGTGAAATTATAGCTAACCGAACTAAAAATTAGAAAATAATTTTTAATTTCAGAGATTTTATAATACAGTAGTAGAAGATCGAACAATCAATCAGAATTTATCACCTCAAAATAAAATTATAATAAAGTTTAAGTTATTAACAAAAGAATTCAATTCAGAGTAAACAGCGTGGGGTGCTTGATAAAGTAAATGTAGCAACCATTCTATTGGCAACTATCTATGAGAAGAGAGTTATGAAAAGTAGTAAAATGCACCCCACGCTTTTTACTCTGAATTGAATTCTTTTGTTAATAACTTAAACTTTATTATAATTTTATTTTGAGGTGATAAATTCTGATTGATTGTTCGATCTTCTACTACTGTATTATAAAATCTCTGAAATTAAAAATTATTTTCTAATTTTTAGTTCGGTTAGCTATAAAAGCGTGTTTTTTTAGTTTTTTTAAACTATTATTTATTTTTCATTTTTTAGTTCGATTTATCAATTAGTTATTTGTTGACATGTGGTATTGAAATGTCTCAAAAATTATTTCGCGATCTCATCATTTCATTCAAAATTTTATTAATCCTGGCGGTCCCAATAAGGATAATGGGAAACTGTTAGAACATGTTAGAACTGTTAGAATATGAGCCCAAAATGATATATCGCATGCGACAAATCGCCTTGCGATAGACAGGCTCCACTCTGTGAGATTTTGTACATGAGATACAGATAGTCCGCCGTATTCACAAATCATTCAATCTCCGTTAAGTCCTAACTGAGGTACTCAGTTAAGGATAAATTTGAATCGGAACCTCAGTTACCTAAAGTGAAAATCAACGTGAAACAGGCCAGTTTCACCACCGTTAAATACTTTAACTGAGGTTGCGATTCAAATTTATTCTTAACTGAGGACCTCAGTTAGGACTTAACGGAGATTGAATGCTTTGTGAATACGGCGGAGTATCTGTCTGCGCTTGTCGCTCATGCGATATCGCATCAGTATTAACTGGACCTGAAACATCACGTTGCAAATTGGCGGAGGTGCCCGGTTTGAGATAATATGCTATAAATAATAATCAATTTTTGTGGATAATAAGGATAATGGGAAACTGTTATCAAATTATTGCATTGTCATCGGTTCTTGATACGTATGCAAAGTTTCAAATTAATCAGACTTCTGGAAACTGGTGAAAAAAAATTCAAAGATTCCGTTACATACATAGTCAGATACAACCCAAGCTAATAAAAGCGTGTTAAAAAGAAGGGGGTTCGGTTTTTCGGCAATATCTTAAAAATTATCTGAGATAATTCAAATTTTATAGAAGATTCAAGAAGAGGAAGAAATTTCCCAAAAAAAGTCTCAACTCCCGGAATTAGGACCAATATTTATAATTTTCCCAGAGGTTTGAATATACTCCCGAAAACGGGTACTCCGGCTTGTGTAAGCCTCGGACCTTTCATGAATGAATATTATTTAAACTATTTAAATACGAAAATAAAAAATGGAAAAAATTCAGGCACCTGCAGGATAGATCAATGAACAATAATCCGTGGTACAAAAATGTTTATCGCGACTTTTCAATTAGTTATCCATTAGTTAATTAACAATTTTTTGTAGCACGACCATTAACATTGCAAGTGCGATAATTGTTAAAAAATTAAATGAGAATTTTTTCCTTTCGGGGAGCTATTTTTCAAAGGTCTTGGGATAGATTTGCTTTGGAAAATTTGAAAAATTGTTAATTTTCGTTTTGTTATTAACAATTTACATAAGTGAAAAATTATTAGCTTCAATTATGTTTTCAAAAGAAAATTTTGAATTATCTCATGAACAACGCATTAGTTTAAAACAAACGAAATGAAAGGAAAAAATTTCAGATTAATAGTTTAACAATTATCGTACTTGCAATGTTAATGTTCGTGCTAAAAAAAGTGTTAATAAACTAATGGATAACTAATTGAAAAATCGTGATAAACATTTTTATACCACAGATTATTGTTCATTGATTTATTCTGCAGGTGCCTGAATTTTTTCAATTCTTTATTTTCATATTTAATAAGTGTAACTAATATTTATTCATCAAAGGTATGAAGGGGGCGAAGCTTGCGCAAGCCGGAGTACCCGTTTTCGGGCGTATTTTCCTCTAGGAAAATTATAAATATTGGTACTACAGTTCTGTCAGTGGGGAATTTTTTTTTATGCAATTCCTTCTCCTATTTGAATCTTTTTTCAAATTCGAATTACCTCGAATAGTTTTTGAGATATTGGCGAAAACCTGAACCACCTTCTTTTTTTTTACTTAATTGTTTCTAACTATTTCAATTATTGCGTGCGACCTTAGCATTTTCCCAAAAACTATCTGCATGCCTTTCCGAATCGAATGGCATCTCAATCATTATTTTCAGAGAATACGCAAAAATGTTGACCTAAAAAGCTCTTGTTGACTAGACTATTTGAACACCGGTGAAATTTCGAAAATCGGTGCGACAATGCGGCTAACACTCAATACTGCAGTTCATGAAAAAGTTCAAGAGTCCGTTCCAATTTAAATACAAAATGTTTATGTCCGAATTGGAAATCCTGACACATCTTATCTTGGAATCAGAATCTGAACAGGGCATTAAAGAAGCGTAGAACTGGGTTAATTTAACGTGTCGTATTTGCAGCATTTTATCGAGTTCACCGAAGAATAAAATCCATAATGAAATAGCCTAATAGCCTTAGTTCAGTGGCGGCGGGTGATAATTTTGTTCAGGGGGGCGCAGATTCAAGAATACCAAAAAAGTAAATAAATTTTGAAGGTAGGTACCTATATACTTACAATTGCCTACTTCTTAAAATGAAACTCCATCCTTCTAAAACAAGACACACGGCGAAATATTTATTGATTTTAACCATCAACAAATATTCCGCGTGGCCGGGCTGGACCACCTCATCGCTCAGTGTTCTCCAAAGAGTCATTCAAGCGCAGACACAAACCCAGGGTTTCATGGTTATTACCAATCATCAGTGTGACTTAGCCAAACACTGAATGAAAACTGACGGTGTTCTAGGAAGCTTATATCCATCGGTCGAGAACTGGTAACTAAATTTTGTTCGATGGACAACATTGCGAGCGGCGTCAGTCTTTCTTCCGACATTCTATTCTTTAGAACCGTCTTGATCAATTATAAAGTAGAGAAACATCTTTCAGTTTCTGCGGTTGTCACTGGCATCGATATTAAAATAACCAAAACTTTACATATTTCACAAAACGTTGAATCCAAACCGTACGACACTATATTAAATTTAAAGTAAGCAACCCGTCACGTTCTCGATTTCTTGTGTTATTAATCGAGTCTTCCGACTCGTTATGACCGCACCTAGTGCAAGATTGCATTTGCCGCAAAACTTCAGAATATCGACAATTTTTGACAGGATGTAACTGTTTTCGGCGCTCTTGTTCCTCGGAACAGAGAGCTTATCAATTTGCCCAAATTTCTGTAATTTTCGAATTTTTGGCTGAAAATGGTCTTAAACGATTTGGTTCGACTTACTGATCAATAATCCGTGGTCGAAATTGATTATGTCCGGCAGACCGTCCAGCCGGCCGTTAACACGATAACTCTCGAACGGAATGAGCTGACAATTGAAATTTTCAGAGAAGGTTTGGGATCTAAGTATCTCGGTTAAGTTCGTTATTTGGCAAAATCAGCCGGATGGTTTCGGAGTAACAAGAAAAGAAAAACATTTTTAGAATCCAAATTTAGAATTCACTTTTTTTTACGATGCAGTTTCATCATATGAATCCATTGATATTATTCTCAACTCTAACAAGCTAATACTTTCGGAGATATGATATTTCAAAATTTCAGTAATACATCGTACCTACTGTGTTCTATCTGTTTGCGGTAGCTGGCGTAGCTGGTGGCTTGGTCGAGTTTGAAAGATAAACGTCATTAATGTCGAACGAAACTGAAAGTGTATTTCTGGAGAGTTTGGTTGATGTAAGCATATAGACAATTTGAAATTTGGATTCGCGAAGTTCATAGGCAGAGTTTTTTGGTTTGTGTCGAAAATGATTGATGCGAGGAAGTCTGGCATAATTTACTAGTGATTTTCTAATTATGGAAGATTTAGAACAGGATTTCCAACTTATGTACTGGTAGTTATTCCTTGGTAACACTATTTGAGATTTCCTACATAAGTATTTACATTAGATTTGTTTCATAAATAAAATTGGCTATTTCATTTGCATAATTTTTCAGAACGACTACTGATAGTTCTGAACCACTTGTAGCCAAAATTGGAGCGTCATATAAAGATTAGATGCAAAGGGATTTTAATTGCTTTCATGATTCTATCATAATAATCCATTGATATAATTTCCAACTCTGGAAAACCAATACTTTCGGAGATATGATTTGTCGAAGATTGGACAAGAGCGCCAAAGCTCCTGCCTCAGAACTTTCCTCCTTTTTTTGATAACATTTCATTGTGATTACGAATGTTTTCGACCTATGCACTATTTAATCCAGAAACGATGTTAGTTGTGCCCAATAGCTGGATGCTTACATATTGTTCATATGTTTGGCGATTTTTCGTGTTTTTTTATTTTTTCAACCAGATGTTTCAAATCACGTATACCTTCTTTTGTCCAGTTATCGTCTCTACCAATCTACCAGTAAGCAAACGAAAAAAAAAAGCACATCCGCACATCCATGAAGTCTTTCCGTAAACATTTGTGTCAAACTTCCGCGTAAACCCCGCTCGATTCTTATAGCCGGGTTGCACTTGACTTAAATTCAATACGGGCATAGGTCGTTCATTGTTTTTAATATTTACCTTGTCCACCAAACTCAAAGAACTAAAGTATAATTTCGTTAGATCACACACCCTCATTGTCAGCCCTTAAATCCTCAACGCAACTTGGGCACTATTATTTATTCGGCGTATTCTTCTCTGGATCCTTTTTCCACGCCCAAATCGTCACTGAAAATTGCATGGAACTAGCGGACTATCCTGATCTCTGATTGGTCCGGTTTGCCGTTTCCATGGTAACCGGCGTTTACGCTTTGGGCTTTCGAGATTCCGCCCTCTAGCATAGTGCGGAGTACAGACGCTCGTCGCTCATTTTATACCTTGTCTATAGTAAATGTTATTATTGTGAAATATAGATGGTGACTAGGTAAGAATGTATTAATTTTAATTACATCCAGTTTGAAGGCAAATACAAATTAATTGTTTATGTATGTACGTCATTTTTCTAGGGGGGGCGGCGCCTTGCAGCCCTCCCTCACCAGCCACCCCTGCCTTAGTTTCATGTTCAACTTGGAATACCCAAGCTGCGTCAACTCATATTACAATTTTATGTATGCACGTCTTTCTTTAAAGTATAAAACTGTGGATATCCTGAACATTTTTCTTCCATATTCCAGTCAATAAAAAGATAGGAAATATGTTACCAGCATTCAGGTGCCGAGCTATCGCTGTCACTCTGTGAGTATGCTAAACAACAAACTTCTGAAATCTCCCACGTACAAACATTTCAAAAGTTTTACATATTCAGTATCAATGCCGGCTTTATAGCGCATTAGGAGAATATCGATCTGTTGCACGCCCCATATGTGTGTACGCGAACTAAGATTCGAATTCAGAGTACACAAGTAACATTATGTTATGGGATGTTTGGTATGAGCTATGGAACAACGTTTCTACATTATATTTTATCGAAAGAGGTCATTTTCGTTCTGGGCTTAGTGGGTGGTATTTCGTCATGAGTTATGGATATGTTATTTATGGATGGGGGGAAGGGCGAATGCCTCGCACTCAATTCGCAATTGAATCGAATAATGAATGACTTGAACTGCTACTGACCTCCCGCAATGCGGTGTGGCATGATCCGAACTTTCTATCAAACGTTGGCCTCGGGCTCAGAATAGTATTCGACTAATTCAAATAGTCGATTATTCGAATATTGGACTAATAGATTAGATCAGATTGTAAACAGGGGTCGTTTGGTAAACATGCCCCCTTTCAGATCCGCACATGGCAGGATCGCCATGTGATGTACTTGGTTTGTTCGGTTTAATCTCGCATGCCTAAGAAGCTGGGGCGTATTTTTCATAGTTCATATTTGCTGCACCCGAAAATTAGCCGCCACTCCTTAAAGCTCCTGAAACTGTTCCGCTCTAGGCTGCAGCCTACCCAGGTAACACAAACCTCGCATAGAGATCTTTGTGAGGTTACAATGAGGATGTATTGCAAGCTCCATCCTATTGTGACATTGTCAAGATATCGCAAGTGTAGTGAGAATAGGAAATTCCTACTGTGGAGTTCCTCAGAATATCACATAGTTAACCAGAGTTAGATCATTCATATTGCCAGCTCCTCAAGATATCACACACATAACCAGAATAAGACATTCCTATTGCGAGCTGCTCTTGTCATCGCAAGTAAAACGAGAATAAGTAATTCCTATTGTGGAGTTCCTCAGGATATCACATAAATAACAAGAACAAGACGTTCCTGTTGCCTCCAAGATATCGCAAATACAACGAGAATAAGAAATTCCTATCGCGGAGTTTCTCAAGATATCGCATATCTATAACCAGAATAAGACATTCCTATTGCAAGCTCCTCAAGTCATCGCAAGTAAAACGAGAATAAGAAATTCCTTTTGTGGAGTTCCTCAGGATATCACATACTTAACGAGAATAAGACATTCCTGTTGCGTGCTCCCTAAGATATCGCAAATACAACGAGAATAAGAAATTCATATCGCGGAAATCCTTAAGATATTGCTTATGTAACAAGAATAAGACATTTCTATTGCGAGCACCTCAAGTCATCGCAAGTGCAACGAGAATACAAAATTCCTATCACGGAGTTCCTCAAGATATTGCATATGTAACCAGAATAAGACATCCCCATTGCGAGTCCCCAACTCATCATGAGTATAACGAGAATATGAAATTCATATTGCGGAGTTCTTCAAGATATCACCTACGTAACGATAACAAGATATTCTTGTTGCGAGCACCGAGATAACGAGAATGAGAAATTCCTATAGCAAACTTCCTCAAGATATCACTTATGTAACCAGAATAAGACATTTCCTTTGGGAGCTCCTCAAGTCATAGTGAGTATAACCAAAATAGGAAATTCCTATTGTGGAGATCCTCAAGATATCACAAGTGTAACGAGAATAGAACATTCTTACTGTGAGCTCCTAAAGTCATCGCAAATTCAACAAGGATAGGAAATAAGGGCTAGCCACTTCTCGTTTCCACCGGAAGATGGCGCAATCGTCTACGCCGTACTCGGAAGAACAACCCCATCATTATAATAACACGAGTGAAATCTCGATCTTTGCATCGAAGTGAAGTATCCGTGTTTTGCATATTTGGAGGACATATAGATTATAGATCCATATCGCAGCGATCTTCTTTCAGTACTGCCCAGATTGAGCAGTCTGGGAACTTCTCCATGTGATGAATATGAGATGTTAGGGCTTTTGACGACCTCCCAGCGATATCGCCCTCTCAAAATACTTCCCAGGCTGAGCTGTTTTAGACTGTTTTAGAGCTTCCCCATGTGATGTATCTGAAATATTACTGGGCTCGTCTCCTCTGGCGGACAATTTGGGGAGATCTAGTGCTCTTGGCGACCTTCACGCGATATCGCAGCGAACCTCTCAAACTATACCCCAGGGAGAGGTGTTTGGTACCTTCCCAATGTGATATCAATGAGAGGTTACTGGGCTTATCCCCTGCGGAGGTATAGAGCTCTTGGCGACCTCCAAACGATATCCCAGCGAACTTCTCAAACTATTTCCCAGGGTGAACTGTTTGGCAACTTCCCAATTGCTGAGATCATACCTTGTGGTGGACATTTGGAGCTGATAGAGAGCTCTTGGCCACCTCTCAGCGATATCACAAAACGCGTCACAATAACGGAAACTGGAAAGAGCTCACCAAGATATCTTTGGGAGGTCACTGTGTTGCCTGGATACTTAGCCTGTGTAGAAATACTGTCCTACGAAGGAGTAGAATTGCAACACTTTTCGGTGGAGATGGGTTCTGTTCAGTACTCTAGTGATACGGTCCTCACAAAATTTCACACACGTCTTCATGTCAATATTCTGCAACGAGTTACCAAGCTTAAATTAGATCGGGTTTGTATTTTTTTAGTTATCGTGTAAATAAAATATTCGAGCTGGGTATAACTCCGAAACCGTTGGGCTGATTATACCAACTTAACTCCCCTATTCGGATGCGCAACCTACCCTAAAAAATTAAATCCTTATCTATTTTCAATCGAAAGACATCGAGACATCGGTTGCCCATCCAGCTTAGCTCACCCAAGGCTGCTCGGATCTCCAACAATATAGATCCGATCGTGTTGAAACTTCGAACTTGGCAGTAGAGATAGGTTTTGAAGGCTCTCGCAAAATGTCAGCGATCTCGGAGGAATTGTTTCTGATATATAGATTTTTTTTCAATATTTTTGCGCGTATGTTCTGGGGAACATAGCGTTATCATGTTGCCCAAATGTATGTAATTTTCGATTTTTTTGCCGAAAATGGTCTCAAACGATTGGGTTGGACTCCCTGATGAAGAATTCGATGTCAAATTTCATCCTGTCCGACCGGCCGTCCATCCGTTGCCACGATAACTTGAAAACGGAGAAAGATAGTGACTTGAAATTTTCAGGGTAGGTGGCGCATCCCCATACAACGGACAAATTTGCTAATGGACATAATCGGTTCAATGGTTTCAGAGTAAAAATTTTGCTTTCAACCAATACAAGTCCGATCGAATTGAAACTTGGTGAGGAGTTGTAGAATGCAAATCTAAGGACGTTTGTGAAATCTTGTGCACATCGTATCACTAGAAAATTAAAAAAATATGGGTTCAAGCACTGACGTGAAGTCATAAGCTTTTGCGCGTATGTTTTATTGTCCATTCTCCTGTATTGGACAGTCTCAATCGAATTTACCATGGTGAATTATATTGTCCGTTCTCCTGTATTGGACACTCTCTTAATCGAAATGTACCATGGTAAATTCGATTAAGAGTGTCCAATACAGGAGAACGGACAATAGAATTCACCATGGTAAATTTGATTGAGACTGTCCAATACAGGAGAATGGACAATAAAACATACGCGCAAAAGCTCCTGACTTCACGTCATAAGCTTTTTGCGCGTATGTTTTATTGTCCATTCTCCTGTATTGGACAGTCTCAATCGAATTTACCATGGTGAATTATATTGTCCGTTCTCCTGTATTGGACACTCTCTTAATCGAAATGTACCATGGTAAATTCGATTAAGAGTGTCCAATACAGGAGAACGGACAATAGAATTCACCATGGTAAATTTGATTGAGACTGTCCAATACAGGAGAATGGACAATAAAACATACGCGCAAAAGCTCCTGACTTCACGTCAGTGCTTGAACCAATTTTTTTTATTTTCTTGTGATGCAATTCTCACGAAAATTTGAAAGAACTTTTGCGTCGGCATTCTACAACTAATGACCATGTTTGAATAGGATGGGTTTCGTATTTTTCTGGTTTTTCGGGGGGAGCGAACAACCAAATCTCAGATGGGCATGACTCCAAAACCGTTGGGCCGATTCCCCATTAGCAAGCTATCTCTTTCCGTTCTCCGGTTATCGTAACATAAATAATATTTTTAATACTTTTTTTTTTTAATTTTCTAGTGACACGATTCTTACAAAATTTCACAAACGTCTTTGTATTAGTATTCTACAACTAGCTTCCAAGTTTCAATGCGATCGGATCTGTATTGGTTGATGACAAAATAATTACCCACTCGGAAACCGTTGGGCCGATTATGTCCATTAAAGAACTTGTTCGTTGTATTTGGATGCGTCACCTGCCCTGAAAATTTCAAGTCGCTATATTTTTACGTTCTAAAGTTATCGTGGCAACGGCCGGCCGGACAGAATCAAATTTGACCTCGAATTCTTCAACAGTGAGCTGAACGTAAACGTTTGAGACCACTCTCGGCAAAAAATTCTAACATTACAGACATTTGGGCAAAATGATAACGCGATGTTCCCCAGCAAATACGCGCAAAAGCTATATTCCCATACCAGATTTTTTCTGCCTAGAGTGTTGAATTAAAACTGAATATAGCTCTATATAACTGACTGTTTGATCTCAAGAAGATAAAAATTGTCTGTCTTCAATTGATGAGCAAATTCAGAGCATCAAACTAATTTCCCTCCATCGCTTTCTTAGACGAAAATTGAAATGACAGCCTTAGATGCAAAGACTCGAGCTCCATCAAAAGAAAGATACTGCATTTGAAAGAATATTTTAATGAAAACGTCCCGACCAGTGTATGCAAATTTCTTCGTTTCTCAAGTAATTCAGAACCAGCCCCAATTGCTTTGTTCTTTGTCATCAGGAATTCCAAAGCTCAAATTTAACTATGTCGTTTTTCGCCTAAATGTCATTTTCCCGACCCCTCCATGAATTTGGCCACACATTTTCGCGAAATCCTTTCAATTTGCATGGCGGCCATGAATTAAAGAGAATAAGAAGGAAGTTTTCCGGACAAATCGGCTGATATTTCAGGGGAGTAGATGCGAAGTTGTCCGCGAAATGCCAATTTGAAATATTGAGACGTACATTTCGGAAATACGATGTACCTTTCTCAAGTTTCGGATCTTTTATTCATAAGTATATACCCTTGCAGAACATCGCTTTGAATAAAGAAGACAAGGTAAATTGATACTATTCCGTTCGAATGTACACAGAGAGGAGCAGTCGACCACAAGCCTATCAAATATTGAAGATCTTCCGCGAGAGTCAGTCGTAAAGCACCAGTCATTGGAAAATGTTGTTTATTAATAAATCATGCTGAATATTTATTCCGTTTCCCTGCCAAATGGGCCTTAACCCGATTGTGTTTACCATAACAAGAAACTGAGGGGGTATCAACGACTGTCATGTATATAAAAATTATAATTTCAATAGATATTGATGGATAATGAGAATATGGAATATTCCGATAACCTTTTCCCATCTTAATATAGAAGATATCGGTTCGAGCACTGATGTGAAGTCAGGAGCTTCTGCGCGTATGCTCTATGGTCTATACTCATCTCAAATGGACACTCTACTACGAATTTAGCATCGATATATACCGTTTTCTCATACCATTTTAATGACAGACTTAAGTAGAGAATCGTATATGATCACACATTTTTGGCGCTCTAGTTCCTCGGAACTGAGTGCTTATCAATTTGCCCAAATGTCTGTAATTTTCGAATATTTCGATGAAAATGGTCTTAAACGATTTGGTTCGACTCACTGATCAAGAATTCGTGGTCGAAATTCATTCTGTCCGGCCGGTCCGGCCGGCCGTAGGCACGATAACTCTCGAACGGAATGAGCTAGAGAGTTGAAATTTTCAGAGTAGGTTTGGGGGATAAATATCTCGGCTAAGTTCGTTATTGGGCAAAATCGGACAGATGGTTTCGGAGTAACAAAAAAAAATTTTTTTTTTTACGAAACAAATTCCAAATTTTTAATGAGAGGATTTATCATAAGAATCCATTCATATCATTTTTAACTCTAACAAGCTAATACTTTCGGAGATATGATTTTTCAAAATTTCAATAATAAATCGTATTTCAACGTTGTCACAGAATGATATTATTCTATGTATGAATATGAATTGTCATAATGTCAAATGATGTTCCTGACAGATTATCTAATCAATCGAAGAATTGTGAGCGAAGTGAGAAAAATCTCAGTTGTTTGCTCCGAAATTAGTTTTTCTCAGAAAATTCTTACATTTCGGAACTGAACATGAAGTAAGAGATCTGAGAGTAGTGAGACTGCTTTTCATCCATAGACATAGATATAACTCTCGAACGGAATGAGGTAGGTAGTTGAAATTTTCAGAGTAGTTTAGGGAGATGAATATCTCGGTTAAGTTCGTTATTGGGCAAAATTGGCCAGATTTAATTTGATTTCTTCCATGGTGCTTTTCTCATTCTCATGATTGCTCATTTAATCTTGATAAATAAACTATTATTTGAATTAAAGTTCTATCATATGAATACATTGATATAATTCCCAACTCTGAGAAACCGATACTTTCGGAGATATAATTTGTCTGTTTGAACTAGAGCGCCAGAAAGCTCCTGTCCACAGGGCTTGAACCCATTTTAATTGTGTCATATGTATTCTATTGTAATTGAAAAAAGAAAAAACTAACCTCAAGTAACTGCAAGATTCACGAAATTCCGCAAAAATAAGTGGCTCGACATTCTGCAAGCAATCACCGAGTTTTAATTGAATCAGATTTGTATATTTTGAGTTATACGGAAAATAACAAGAAAATTTCAGATGAGTATATATCCAAAACGTCGATAAATCTCTTTCCGTTCTCAAGTTATCGTGAGATAAATAATATTTTTCGTAGTTTTATTTTAATTTTCTAGTGGTACGGTCCCCACAAAATTTCACATACGTCTTTATGTCGATATTCTACAACTAATTACCAAGCTTCAATTCGATCGGGTCTGTATTTTCTGAGTTATCGAGAAAGTATTCCATATGGGTATAACTCCGAAACCATTGAGCCGATTATGCTCAACAACGAACTCAACTCTCCCATTCGTATGCGTAACCTACCCTGAAAATTTCTAGTCCCTATCTCTTTTGGTTCGAAAGTTATCGAGGCAACGGTCATCCATTCAACTACTGAACTCACCCAAGGCTGCTCGGATATCCAATAATATAGATCCGATCGTGTTCAAACTTGAAACTTGGCAAGTTAGGTTTTGGAAACGATAACAAAATTTTGCAAGAATTTTGCGTTGGCATTCTATAACTAAAAAAATTGGTTCAAGCCCTGTGGACAGGAGCTTTTTGGCGCTCTTGTTCAAACAGACAAATTATATCTCCAAAAGTATTGGTTTCTCAGAGTTGGGAATTATATCAATTTTAAATTATATCGTTTAAAAAAATGGTTCAAAAATTATCTTTGAAAAACCAGAGCAATCTACAATGCTTCAATGCTTTAATGCTTCAAAAATTGTCATTAAATTTATTCATCAAGATTAAATGAGCAATCTGCAATGATTCAACCTCGTGGAATGGGTTGTTGCAACTTACACTCGGTGCATAGTTTTCACAACTCGAAATACCTAAGGAAAGTATCATCGAAATGTCTAGAGCAAGGCTGGAGACAATCATAGCATATTGTCCATTTATTCCTGATATTTGAGTAGGTAGTGGATTATGAAAAAAATATTTTAATAGTTCAAAATATATTAATAAAATACTATCCTCTTTTCATAATTCGAAATTTAATAGTTCATACCACTAACACATTCTTTTCTGTATTATGAACCTTAACTTAAGAAAAAATGATTGATACACAAATGTAGATCCATATTCCAGTATTTTTTGCTAGCAACATTATGATATTACTGTATATAGGAACATGTCTCACTACTTAAGGAAGTAAAAGGTAATATTAACCTCAGTGTTCAACGAACAGTAATTTCTTTTGATGATTCCATTATGTTCTTCTTTTCTATTGCCTCCAGAAACTACAACAAAACAGTCTTGTATATATTCACAAATTCAAGAATCGAATACTTGCTTTCCAAGAGAAAATATTTTCAAACTACGAATTGGCAATCTCTAATAGCTAGAAAAGATGACATTTATGAATAGTGAACACAGACAGATTCTGTGTTCACATTCTGTGAATACATAGAACTTACGATGTATTATTGAAACTTTGAAACATCATATCTCCGAAAGTATTAGCTTGTTAGAGTTTAAAATGATAACAATGGATTCTTATGATGAAACTGCATCTTAAAAAAATTTGAATTCAAAAGTTGTAATGTAAAAAAATTTTTTTTTTCGTTACTCCGAAACTATAAGACCGAATTTGCCCAATAACGAACTCAACTGAGATATTTATCCCTCAAACCTACTCTGAAAATTTCAACTGTCTAGCTCATTCCGTTCGATAGGTATCATGTTAACGGCCGGACAGAATCGATTTCGACCACGGATTCTTGAACAGTGAGTCAAACCTAATCGTTTCAAGCCTAAAATTCGAAAATTACAGACATTGGGGCAAATTGATAAGCACTCTGTTGCGAGGAACAAGAACACCAAAAACCATGTTTGAATTGGTTGGGTTCGTATTTTCCTAGTTATTAGTAAAATAACCAAATTTCAGATGGGTATAACTCCAAAGCCGTTTGGCCGATTATATCTATCGACAAACTCAAATGTGGCATGCACAACCTACTCTAAAAATTACCAGTCGCTATCTCTTTCCGTTCTCAGGTTACCGTCACATAAATAATAATTTTTAATATTTTTTGCGCGTATGTTCCGGGAAACATCGCGTTATCATTTTGCCCAAATGTCTGTAATTTTCGAATTTTTCGCCGAAAATGTTCTCAAACGATTGAGTTCGACTTCCTGATCAATAATTCAAGGTCAAATTTGATTCTGTCCGGCCGGCCGTCCGGCCGGCTTTTGCCACGATAACTTGAGAACGAAAAGAGATACCGACTTGAAATTTTCAGGGTAGGTGGCGCATCCCAATAGGACGGACAAGTTCGTTAATGGGCATAATCGGCCTAACGGTTTCCGAGTAATAATTTTGTCTACAACCAATACTAATCCGATGTTGTAGTTGTAGAATATAAACCTAAGAACGTTTTTGAAATTTTGTGAACATCGTATCTCTAGAAAATTCCAAAAAAATTATCAAAAAATATTATTTACGCCACGATAACCTAAGAACGGAAAGAGATAGCGACTTGTAATTTTCAGGTAAGGTTGAGAATCTTAATGCGCCATTTGAGTTCGTTTGTAGGCATAATCAGCAAAACGGTTTTGGAGTTATACCCATCTGAAATTTGGTTGTTATTTCCTCAATAACTCGAAAAATACAAAACTGAACCAATTCAAACATGGTTATTAGTTGTAGAATGGCAACGCGAAAATTCTTGCAGAGATTTGAGAGGATAGAAAATGTTTAAAAAATCATAGAAAATTATTGAAACAAATTCTATATATCAGAAATTATTCGTCGGATATCGCTGAAATTTTGCTAGAGCCTTCAAAACCTAACTCTACTACCAAGCTTCAAATTTGAACATGATCAAATCTATATTGTAGGAGATTCGAGCAGCCATGTGTGAGTTCAGTAGCTGGATGGTTGAGCGTTGCCTTGACAACTCTCGAACGAAAGGAGATAGGGACTTGCAATTTTCAGGATAGGTTGCACATCTGAATGGAAGAGTTAAGTTCGCTGTTGGCCATAATCGGTCCAACGGTTTCAGAGTTATACCCATCTGGAATATTATTTCCTCGATAACTCAAAAAATATATACTCGATCGAATTGAAGCTTGATAACTAGTTGTAGAATATAGACATGAAGACATGTGTAAAATTTTGAGGGGACCGTACCACTAGAAAATTTTTAGAAAATGTCGAAAGAATATTATGTATCTCATGATTCCTTGAGAATGGAAAGAAATAGCGACTTGCAGTTAACAGGGTAGATTACGCATCTGAATACGACATCTAAGTTCGTTAACTAGCATGATCGGCCAAATGGTTTTGGAGTTATATCAATCTGAAATTTGGTTGTTATTTCCTCAATAACTCAAAAAATACAAATCCAATTCAAAAGCGCGAAAATTCTTTCAAAATTTCGTGAGGATCGAAGCACTACAAATTTTTTAAAAATCAATGAAAAAAAAATTGGTTCAAGCACTGACGTGAAGTCAGAAGCTTTTGCGCGTATGTTCTCTTTTTCATTCTCCTTCATTGGACACTCTTAATCGAATTTATCATAGTGAATTCTATTGTCTGTTCTCCTTTATTGGACACTCCGAATTTACCATGGTAAATTCGATCAAGAGTGTCCAATACAGGAGAACAGACAATAGAATTCACCATGGTAAATTCGATTAAGAGTGTCCAATACAGGAGAATGGACAATAGAACATACGCGCAAAAGCGTCCTGACATCATGAAAAAAAATTGGTTCAATCACTGAAGTGAAGTCAGGAGCTTCTGCGCGTATGTTCTGTTGTCCATTCTCCTGTATTGGACACTCTTAATCGAATTTACTATGGTGAATTCTATTGTCTGTTCTCCTGTATTGGACACTCTTAATCGAATTTGCCATGGTAAATTCGATTAAGTGTCCAATACAGGAAAACGGACAATATATTTCACCATGGTAAATTCGATTAAAGTGTCCGATAAAGGAGAATTGACAAGAGAACATACGCGCAAAAGATTCTAACTTCACGTCAGTGCTTGAACCAATTTTTTTTAATTTTCTGGTGATACGATTCTCAAAAAAAATCACAAACGTCTTTGTGCCAGTATTCTACAACTATCTACCAAGTTTCAATTCGATGGGATCTGTATTATTACTTGGAAACCGTTGGGCCGATCATGCCTATATACGAACTTTTCCGTCGTATTGGGACGAGCCACCTACTCTGAAAATTTCAAGTC
This sequence comes from Halyzia sedecimguttata, assembly GCA_937662695.2. Lineage (NCBI taxonomy): Eukaryota > Metazoa > Arthropoda > Insecta > Coleoptera > Coccinellidae > Halyzia > Halyzia sedecimguttata. The sequence continues at coordinate 37,626,912 of OW569417.2, forward strand.
GCTATCTCTTTTCGTTCTCAAGTTATTATGAATTATTATATGATCTGTGTTCATACTCGTACATGTCATCTTGTTTTTCTATAAGAGAGAGTCAAATTCAGTGCAGCTATCGTAGAATTAGGAGAATTATAATATGATATTATACTTTTTTAATTTGATTTCTTTCATGGTGGAGTTCTATCATAAGAATAGGTACATTGATATCCTTCCCAACTCTGAGAAACCAATACTTTCGGAGATATGATTTGTCAAAGATTGGACAAGAGCGCCAATTCACAGGGTTTTCCCACTTTTATCCAAATATTCGAAAATTACAGACATTTGGGCAAATTGATGAGCACTCTGTTCCGAGGAACAAGAGCGTCAAAAAGTTGACTGCAGATTCTGTGAGGACGCCTCGCCATACAGAGCCATGCTTGAAGGCCAGTTGGCTGCTGAAGTTCATTAAAACTCTGGAACTAAAGAAAACAGCACACTATAAATTATCGTGTCGCGGTGCGCTAATACCTATAATTCTCAGTTATAATAATGATGAATGTACCTGCGTGCAACACCCTGTACATAATTGAAAGAAATTAGTTCTCATGAAAAACTAAATCTAGCCACAACACAATTCCCGTATATGAAAAATATATAATGCAGTTACAGGGGCGGATCTCCACATGGGCATTATGGGCTGCAGCCCAAGGCCCCGTGGATAGAAAGGGCCCCCAGCCCGAATTGAAAACAATAGACGATATTGTAAAAAAAAAATAATATCGACAATTTAAAAAAAATCAATCACAAGGTTTTCAAGTGAATGCCTCTATTACAGGGAACTTCTGTTTCAGCACTTCTGTTTTGGTTCAAGCACTGACGTGAAGTCAGAATCTTTTGCACGCATATTCATTTGTCTATTAACCTCTGTCGGACACTCTTAATCGAATTTACCATCGATATATACCGTTTTCTCAGCTTTTATAAGATATGAATACATTTTGTAACATTTTTAATGACAGACTTGAGTAATGAGAGTATCGTCTCAGATCACAGAATGTTTAATGCTGACATGTTTTCTATCAGAATTGAAATTCATTAAATATCCAATATCATACGAAAAAACTTACGTCTCAAGTAATTTCAGGGTACGATATTCACGTTTTAATTGGATCGGATTTGTATATTTTGAGTTAGAGGAGGAAATAACACCAAAATTTCTGATGTGTAAACTTCAGAACCTTTAGGCTGATTATGTCTAATCCGAACTCAGATGTCGCATTCAGATCTGCAACCTACCCTGAAAATTGCAAGTCGCTATCTCTTTTCGGTCTCGAGTTATCGTGAGATACATAATATTTGTAAATAATTTATTCAAAATTTTGCTTTTTTTCACATACTTTATGATGGTATTCCACAACTAATTCCCAAGTTTTAATTCTATCAGATCTGTATTTTTGGGGAACCTACCCTGAAAATTGCGTCGTTATCTCCGATCGTGTTCAAATTTAGAAGTTGACTGTTTCTCGCAAAATTTCAGCCATGTCGTACGAATAGTTTCTGATATGTAGAATTTTTTTCAACGGTTTTCATTGTTTTTTTTTTATTTTCTAGTGATACGACCCTCACGGAATTTCGAAAAAAATTGCGTGTCGGTATTTCACAACTAATTACAATGTTTGGAAAGGATTGGTTTCGTATTTATTGAGCTATTGAGGAAATAACAACAAAATTTCAGATTAGTATTACTCACAAACCGTTGACCGATTATGCATATTAACAAACTCAATACCTAAGTGTCGTATTCGGATGCGCAAACTACTCATAAAATTTCAATTCGCTATCTTTTTCCGTCCTTAAGCTATCGTGAGATGAATAATAGATTTTAATAATTTTTTTAAATTTTCTGGTCAAACGACCCTCACAAAATTTCACATACGTCTTTATGTCGGTATTCTACAACTAGTTACCACGTTTCAATTTGATCGGATCTGTATTGGTTGAAAACAAAATTTTACTCGGAAACCGTTGGGCCGATTATGTCCATTAACGAACTTGTCCGAATTAAAATAATAATATATTGTTTTTATTTTATTTTTCATTACTTATTTAGGATTCTTCCATCGATTTTTGGCGAGCTTGTTCCTCGGAATAATCGGATAACTTGAAATAGAAAAAATATGAAATTTTTTTCTTCCAGTTACTGAATGAATTACGATCTGGTAGAATTGAAACTTGGTAGTTAGTTAAAAATACCGACACGAAGAGTTATGCGTTTCGTGAGGATCGTAGCAGAATTTAATATGAATATTCTCTATCTCAGATATCAGATCTCAGAAACGTCAGATATTGCTGCAATTTTGCAAGATCCTTTGAAAACTTATTTTATAGCCAAGTTATAATCCTCGATCAAATCTGTATTATTGGAAATAATGGGAAAATATAAAATCATCTTTCGAATGGCATAATATAACAGATGTGTTTCTGGAAAAAAAAATTACTGCGCCGCGACGCCTGCCATCTCTATTTTTTTCACCTACTTTTACGCGCATCTCAAGTTAACATTAGCTTGTACAAAACGCCGTTCACAGATTAAAAAATATTCGATGATTTTCGAGAAAATTGGGGTTACCAAGATAAGTGAATCACCCTGTACCTACAGCATTCCCACTACCCTTACTTCAGTCACAACCCACTATATCTACTAGCCTGGAAGATGATAAAATGGCAACACCGCTCAGAGACGTACGTCAGTCGAACGTTTGTTCGTTTGTTATTGTAAAAATGGACGATTACTTCTGATTCTGGAGCTAACCATTATTGTTTTTCGCGGGCATTTAGTGGTATTTTTTGTGTATAACGGTGTCAAATGTGAATTAATGCAATGCAGTGATAAATATGGTCGGATATTTATATGTTCTGTGATTAAACTGCAGTGTGTAAATAGTGAAATTTCCTTTGGATTATTTCTACTTATTGGAGTTGAGTAAATTTCAGTTGAGCCTATAGACAATAAGATGGACTAGAAATATGAGTGAAATAGAACTTTCATTTCTTCCGATTTTATAAAACATTTTGATGACCTTTCTAATAATTTTTCAACAAAAATTGATACTGAATAGGAGATCAAGAAGCTCAAAGAATCTATTCATTTTTATATATATATATTCAATTTCCAAAAGTCTGCATCTGTAGATGCTTCAGTTGAAATCAATAAGGACCTTATTATTCATCTTAAATTATTCATTAAAAATGTTGGGATTTTCTGCAGTGATTTGAAATTGATTCTTCCTTTCGATCTTACCTTTACCCGAGCAGATGGTCTCAATCTCAGATCAATAAGTAAACATTTCCCGCTACAGAAATATAATTAATGGGGATTCATTCGGAATTTATCAATTTGTTTTATCGACATTTTTACACAGTTCAGATCAAAAAATAATTTTATGTGAATTTACTCTTTGTAGCATTGAATTGATATTCTGAATTCACATAGACTTGTAGTTGTGGTTTACATTCATAAATCATTCTAAATTCACCTTGTTCTGTTTTCGCAAATTAACGTTTGAAAAATTTTGTAGAAAATATGAATTACAATGTTATTGTCCACCGAATGGAAAATAAACAGAAACATTTGTAGATAGCAGAAACTTACCATTATAGTAAGAACCAAAACAAGACAAACTCTAAGATGATTATCACAATTTTCATTGGCCTACCTTATTATAGTCTTATATAATAGTTATGTTTGGGAATATATTTTTATTTTGAGAATTTCATTCAAGTTTATTATTTTATGGTAATTGTCTAGAACTATCTAATCGTCCTGAAAATTCACCCACTTGCTAATTTTGGGTTATAGATAACGAATCTGAAGTTGAAAATCCGTGCTCTCTTCTAGTTTTTTTTTTAAATCCCAAAGTGTCCAAAATCACAACACTTCATCTCGTAATTACATTGTTTTAAACTGTATTATCGGTAAATATTCCTCACAAATAAGATCTTATTGTAGTCCTCATCATTTTTCGACAGTAAATCATTTGAAAAATTATGAAATAGCCGAAATTTCATCAAAATCCAGCGCTACCGCATTGAAGGAGTATGCCTTCTAAGAGACGATTAATTGCGGCGTTGTCAGACTGTGTTCCAGGCTATCTCTATAGTGGGCTGTGCTTCAGTTCCGTGGCGCTTTGGTTGAGCAGTCTGCTTCACGCTCAGGCGGTAGTAACGGTACGATTCCCACAGCGGAAGTGATTTTTTTTATTGTTTTTCATTTTGGCTGACGGGGGCCCCTAAATAATATTAGCCCAGGGCCCCACAAAAGCACGATCCGCCCCTGTGCGGTTATTAAAAGAAAGTATTGTTCAAATGTCACAAAAATAAACCTTAATCGCAACACCGATAATATTTTTAATTTTCTCGTGTTTCAGAGAATTCATGACGGGCTCCCATAAAACTGCTCATTTCGCAACGACTGGGTCGATTTTCGAAATAGGCTGTAATATCCAATTCAGCATGAATGGAAGGATTAAGATTGAAACTCATGATACCAAAATACAATAGAAGTAAATGCTTTTATCGGGCTGATCGAATTTTGTACTTATTTCTCGACTGCGTGAATTGCACGGCAGGCAAATTTGGCACGAAAAATGGCAATAACCATGAGATGATGAAAGCGACGCGTGTATTCCGCACGTTAAGTTGAAAGGGACATCATTCGGCGCTGTCTTTGAGGAAGTTAATGTCATCAGAGCATTCAATTTTACATGTCAGTCCAGCATGTCGAACAAGTAAAACGCACTGGGTTGAAAGAATATGTGATGTTTGATCCGTCAGTCGTCAGTGCAAGATATATTGTTTTTGCGCGTATGTTCTGAGGAACATCGAGTTATAATCTTGCCCAAATGTCTGTCATCTTGGAATGTTTCGCCGAAAATAGTCTCAAACGATTGGGTTCGACTCCCTGATCAAGAATTCGAGGTCAAATTTATTTTCTGTCCGGCCACTCCGGCCGGCCGTTGCCACGATAACTTGAGAACGAAAAGAGATAGCGACTTGAAATTTTCAGGGTAGGTGGGGCATCCCAATACCAATACTAATCCGATCGAATTGAAACTTGGTGAGTAGTTGTAGAATATAAACCTAAGCACGTATGTCAAATTTTGTGAACATCGTATCTTTAGAAAATTTTTAAAAAATTATTAAAAAATAATATTTACGTCGCGATAACCTAAGAACGGAAAGAGATAGCGACTTGAAATTTTCAGGTTAGGTTGAGAATCTGGATGCGCCATTAAAGTTTGTTTATAGGCATAATCGGAAAAACGGGTTTGGAGTTATACTCATCTGAAATTTGGTTGTTATCTCCTCAATAACTCGAAAAATATAAAACCGATCCAATTCAAACATGGGTAATATTTGTAGAATGGCAACGCGAAAATTCTTGTAAAATTTTGTGAGGATCGTATAACTAGAAAATGTTTGAAAAATCATAGGAAATTATTGAAAAAAATACTATATATCAGAAACTATTCGTCCGATATCGCTGAAACTTTGCTAGACCATTCATAACCTAACTCTACTACCAAGTTCGAAGTTTGAACATGATCGGATCTATATTGTAGGAGATCCGAGCAGCTTTGTGTGAGTTCAGTAGCTGGATGGGTGATCGTTGCCCCGACAACTCTCGAACGAAAGAACATAGGGACTTGTAAATTTCAGGATAGGTTGTACATCTAAATGGAAGAGTTAAGTTCGCTGTTGGCCATAATCGGCCCAACGGTTTCGGAGTTATACCAATCTGGAATATTATTTTCTCGATAACTCAAAAAATATAGACTCGATCGAATTGAAGCTTGGCAACTTGTTGTAGAATATCGACATGAAGACGTGTGTAAAATTTTGTGAGGATTGTACCACTAGAAAATTTTTAAAAAATATGAAAAAACATGATGTATCTCATGATTCCTTGAGAACGGAAAGAAATAGCGACTTGCAGTTTTCAGGGTAGATTGCGCATCTGAATATGACATATAGGTTCGTTAACTAGTATAATCGGACAAATTGTTTTGGAGTTATATCAATCTGAAATTTGGTTGTTATTTCCTCAATAACTCAAAAAATGGATATCCGATACAATTCAAATATGCTTAGTAGTTGTCAAATGCCAACGCGAAAATTCTCGCAAAATTTTGTGAGGATCGTAGTACTAGAAATTTTAAAAAAAATCATTTAAAAATAAATTGGTTCAAGCACTGACGTGAAGTCAGAAGCTTTTGCGCGTATGTTCTCTTGTTCATTCTCCTTTATTGGACACTCTTAATCGAATTTACCATGGTAAATCCAATACAGGAGAATAAATAATAGAACATACGCGCAAAAGCTCCTGACTTGACTGAAAAAAATTGGTTCAAGCACTGACGTGAAGTCAGGAGCTTTTGCGCGTATGTTCTATTGTCCCTTCTCCTTTATTGGACACTCTTAATCGAATTTTCCATGGTGAATTCTATTGTCTGTTATCCTGTATTGGACACTCTTGATCCAATTTACCATGGTGAATAAGATTTAGAGTGTCCAATAAAGGAGAATGGATAAGAGAACATACGCGCAAAAGCTTCTGACTTCACGCCAGTGCTTGAACCAATTTTTTTTTTATTTGACTCCTTTCAGTTCATATGGGAGAAATGTTATAATCTGGGATTCAGGAGAGTATTCTATGTCCTCTGACTGGATTCATAGTGATCTCGAGGATAGAGTTGCGTCCGTCAGAGTCAACACCTCTTGATTGATTACAGGGAGGTTCTCAGGCCCAACACTACATAACCGCAAGAATTTTCAGTGCCCCTAAACTATTAACTCCACGAGTCTTTTAATTAAATTCTCCTGTGGAAATAAGTAATCTTCGCCAACAAAGCCTCCTTCTTAAAGAGGGCATGGCTGGCTGTTTCCTGATGTAATCTTCATTGAGAGGATACCCGATGTCTGCTTATCATCTTCGAGTGCTTCTTCAGACTACTTTGACCGGTAAGGAGACAAACCACATTTCTGAGTAAAGTTCTACTCAAGAGTAGCAAGCTTGTCGCGAGTGGTTTATATTCCAGGCAACACAGAGACCTCCCAAAGATGTCTCGGCGCGTTCCAGGAAATCCTGGAGCCTTTTGCGATATCGCTGCCGCTGGGAGGTCACGTCCAAATATCCGCCACGGGAGATGAGCCCCGTAACATATCAGGGATATCGAATTATGAACTTCCCAAATAGCTCACCCTGCGACATAGTTTGAGAGGTTCGCTGGGAGGTCGCCAAGAGCTCTATCACCTCCAAATGTCCAACACAGAAGATGAGCGCAGTAACATCTCATATATATCACATGGGGTAGCTCCCAAACAGCTTGCCCTGAGGAATAGTTTGAGAGGTTCGCTGGTAGTTCGCCAAGAGTTCTATCACCTCCAAATGTCCGACACAGAAGATGAGCCCAGTAACATCTCATAGATATCACATGGGGTAGCTCCCAAACAGCTTACCCTGGGGAATAGTTTAGGAGTTTCACTAGGATATCGCTGGGTGGTCGACAGGAGCACTATGTCTTCTCGAAAAGTCCGCCACAGGGGATGAGCCCAGTAACATCTCAGATATTTCACATGGAGAAGTTCTCAAACTTCTCAACCTGGGCAATACTGAGAGAAGATCGCTTCTATATGGATCTATAATCTATATCTCTTCCAAATGTGCTATACACGCGAATTCTTCACTTCGATGCGTAGTACGTAGATCGAGATAAGACTCGTGTTATTAAGGATGCAGTTTTTCTTCCGGGTACGGCATAGACGATTGCGCCATCTACCGGTGGAAACGAGAAATGCGGAGTAGATCCACACAACAACCCCCCTAATTTCTTATTCCTGTTTTATTCTCTGTTTCGGTTACACTTGTGATATCTTGAGAAACTTGGCAATATGAATTTGCTTTTCTCGTTATACTCACGATTACATGAGGAGCTCGCAATAGGAATGTCTTATTCTATTAACATAAGAGATATCATGAGGATAGGTATTTCTTATTTTCGCAGGAATTGCTTATTTTCTCTGCATTTGCAATATCTTGAGGATCTCGCAAAAGCAATTTCTTGTTCTCGTTACGTATGTGAGATCTTAGGGAACTCCACCATGGGAATTTCTTATTCTCGTTTTACTTGCGCTGACTTGAGGAGATAGAATAATAGAAACGTCTTATTCTGGTTACATATGCGATATCTTGAGGAACTCCGCAAATGGAAATTCGTATTCTCGTTTTACTAGCGATGACTTGAGGTACTCACAACTGGAATGTCTTATTCTGGTTATCTATGTGATATCTGAATGAGCTCACGATAGGAATGCCTTATTCTAGTTACATGTGAGATATCCCGAGGAACTTCGCTATAGAAATTTCCCCTTCTCGATGCACTTGCGATATCTTGAGGACCTCAAAATAGGTGCTCGCAATAAATCCTCATTGTAACCTCCCAACGATCTCTGCACAAGGTCAGTGTTAATCGTCCTGCCACCATCCTCTCGCCATGGACATTGCCTTAGGCGTCGTTCCAGGTTGTGAGGCGATGGCTCTGAATTAATTCTTCAATATCTATGGACTAGGACTTTCCTGAACGATATTCCAAGAGCAGGTTCACGACTTATTAGAGATGCCGCTTCCGCGTTGGCAAGGGTATCAGCCTCCACATTATTGTCCCTCATTCCCTCGTGAGCTGGCACACACAACACTGTGTGCTTATTTTATATATATCTGAGAGAATATAGATTGACACTTAAGAGGTACCCTCAAAACAACAACTCTTACTCCTGTGAGCATAATAATAATAATAATAATATTAACCTGTATTCAATTCATAGTACAAAATTACTAGTTGTACAAGAAAAAATGTCAAACAAAAACTTCCCTCGCATAGTAGGTAACAGTTTACAGAGCATTAAGCAACCAACATATTTCCATACAATCTGCAATATTCCAGATACTCACTCACATTGTATGGTTCACAATTTATTATCAATGAATATAGCTCCCTTGATAAATATTCTTTCACTATCTATAAAACGGAATTTTCTTGGTAAAGAGTTGAACAATTTAATACACAATCTGAGGTTGGGAGTGCCTCAAGGTTCTGTCTTAGGTAGAGCCGCTCTAATTTGTTTTGTTCATCGACGATCTTCCGGAAAATTTGAAAAAGGTGTTGTTTCCGAAATACTAAGGGTGATCTAAGCAGTTACTGCGGATGCCATGTAGGGTATCCCCAATATTGTTTAGTTTATTTGTTTATACTTGTTTATCTAACTAAAGGATCAAAAAATAATATTATTAATATTGCAGAGCCTGTGCGATCTGTTAATACAATGCTTTGTTGAATGGCGCCATTGTTAATGCTACTATGACCAATGTAAATAAAAACGAATGCATGTGCTTCTCATTCTCAAATGACGGTAATGAATTTACAACTCGATATTTAGATGCGGACATATCTTCAGTGGATTGCACGAAGTTTCTTGGTATTCATATCGATACGATATGTAGAAAATCGTTCTTATTATGCACTGAGTCTGGTCAGACATTCACTTCTCTCATCAATGTTTACAATAGTTTAGTGTATAGGGTGGGTAAAATTGGTGATACCTGAACTACAACTTTTGAACCCTAAAAGATCGCGCCCACTATACCTGCACGGGCCGGCATGGACCAGCACAGTGCAATCCTGCAACTTGTATTACATCGCACACTTGCTGGTGACGGTACGCGCTGGTGCAGGCCTAATGTGCGCTGCTCCATTAAATAACATGGGCAGTCTTTTCTGGTCCGGTCCGTGACGGTCCATGCAGGTATAGTATGCACGATCTTTAAGGATTCCTTCACACTAAACGAATCAGAATCAATCACTTACGACCAATCCAAATCTGATTCGCCAAGATTCTGCAACAACGTAACCCTTCCGGATGCACACAGACTCCGACAGTTTCCGCCGGAAACTGGTCCAAACCACCCCGATTGAAGAGGGCTCGTGATTTGTATGTCAGAATCTTCTTCCGTCCGTCTTCAGTACAAATTCGGCTTAGGCAAACAAGTAAACAATTAAAAGGAGAAAGGAACCTACAGTAGTAGATAACGTCAATGCGCAGTATTTGGCAGAATTAAACGCTAGACGTAAATCACTACCAATTTAACCCATACAATCTAAAAACAGCCATTTATCCTCAGTGTATACGCAATCCATTCCTCCCAGATGAAACTCCATCATCAGTTAAATCACTTTTCGTCCGCTCATGCGCATAACGAAAAAGTGTTCGAAAATACGATTCTTAGGGAAATTCGCATGAAGCTTGGATTTGTTAATACCAATATATCTTAAGACTAGATTTGCATTCGATCGGATCTGTACTTTACGAAATATTGAAAATATATTTTCGAATAAGTATCTATACTCGCATATCTGTGAAACCTTCTGGTTGTCAGGTGTTCACAATCTAACACACTATTATTATTGAAGTTTTAATGATAATTTTATTACGTTTTCATTCAGATTCATATATCACTGATCCGCATTCAATTTGTCATTGATGGTTTGATTTGAAGTTATCTATATCAATCACTTATTAGGTACAACCAACAATATCTATACGTATCAAGGCGCATGCAACGTTGAGTCAGAAATATATAAGTTACAATTATTGGAAGCTAGGTATCTAATTATTACTTCGATTTTATGATGATGTCCTTAAACTGAATTAACTTTTGCAGAATACGCTACCGTTGGATACTTGGCCAAGCGAATACAAATGAGAATGAACAGATTCATGGCTCTCCAGAAGATCGTAGACCAGAAAAACACAGAGCAGAAAAAATTCGTCAACGGAGGACCAGACGGTGGACAAGCTCCGAAGCAAGCGGTAAGAATTCGATATGTACCATATACGAGGATGTTCACGAATTATTGTCCCTAACGTGGACAAAGACATGATAAGAATGAAACTATAATTTATTTTCTCTATTTGAGTATCGTAATGAGCCCATTCCAGCACTGAAAACAGTGCTGGAATGAACTCATTCCCGCACTGTTTCTAGTTATATTTTTCGTTTTGTGGTAGTCAGCACTGACATCCGATCCTATCAAATTTCAACACACGTCAATTGACAATACAATATAATCTGGATATAGTGAAATAATTGTTGAGGAAAAGCTTTATTTTCAAAAATATGGTACTAGAGATTTCCTTCTTGCTAATTTTGAATCATTCATGCTATTAGGATACTGTTTTAAATCTGATCTCCATGCCCTACGTATGTTTCAAATTCAAATTCCGTAATCTGTCAACTTTCGTAACAGTCACACCAATACCAAGATAGAATACAAAAGTCACTAGGATGTATATTAATCCGAACTTTTCATTAAATTTCAACAGTATTTTACAAAACTTGCCTGAAATAGAAAAAATATCGTCTAATACTCGTTGCAGAAGGCAATTCCAACACTCATGCGTTCGAAAACTTGCTCCTTCGTCGCTCGTTTTCGACTTTCGCATTCGTGTTTTAATAGGAGCCCATTCTGAAACTTGTTTTAGAATATACTATTCCAATATAATTTTTTGAGACCCAATTCCTCATGTAAAATATTTTCAACGCTTCCAACAGAGGACCGTCTCATGCACGGACTAAATTAACATTTTCTTTGTTCACCTCAGTTTTGGGGGTCCTGCACCAGGTGCATGTTGACAGGACAGGGGTCTCGTCCCAGTTTGAAATCTTATAATCAGTTCTTGATGACCTGTTACGAAGCATCACAGTCACTCATACACAATGTCCTCATACATTTCTTGTGGTCACAACCCCTTTTGGCGCTCTAGTTCCTCGGAACTGAGTGCTTATCAATTTGCCCAAATGTCTGTAATTTTCGAATTTTTCGATGAAAATGGTCTTAAACGATTTGGTTCGACTCACTGATCAAGAATCCGTGGTCGAAATTCATTCTGTCCGGCCGGTCCGGCCGGCCGTAGGCACGATAACTCTCGAACGGAATGAGCTAGACAGTTAAAATTTTCAGAGTAGGTTTGGGAGATGAATATCTAGGCTAAGTTCGTTATTGGGCAAAATCGGACAGATTGTTTCGGAGTAACAAAAAAAAAATTTTTTTTACAAGGCAAATTCCAAATTAAATTTTTTTCAATAAGCTGTTTCACCATAAGAATCCAATGATATCATTTTTTTAACTCTAACAAGCTAATACTTTCGGAGATATGATTTTTCAAAATTTCAATAATGAATCGTATTTCAACGTTGTCACAGAATGATATTATTCTATGTATGAATTGTCATAATGTCAAATGATGTTCCTGAGACATGACATAATCTAATCAATCGAAGAATTGTGAGCGAAGTGAGAAAAATCTCAGTTGTTTGCTCCGAAATTAGGTTTTCTCAGAGAATTCTTACATTTCGGAACGGAACATGAAGTAAGAGATCTGAGAGTAGTGAGACTACTTTTCATCCATAGACATAACTCTCGAACGGAATGAGGTAGGTAGTTGAAATTTTCAGAGTAGTTTAGGGAGATGAATATCTCGGTTAAGTTCGTTATTGGGCAAAATTGGCCAGATTTAATTTGATTTCTTCCATGGTGCAGTTCTCATTCTCATGATTGCTCATTTAATCTTGATAAATATACTATTATTTGAATTGATTTTCCTTTAGGATGCAGTTCTATCATATGAATACATTGATATAATTCCCAACTCTGAGAAACCAATACTTTCGGAGATATAATTTGTCTGTTTGAACTAGAGCGCCAGAAAGCTCCTGTCCACAGGGCTTGAACCCATTTTTTTACAGAGACGTTTCATCGCACGTTTCATCTCCATCTTTAAAAAATCACGCACACCTCAATGGAAATAAATAAATATTTAACAAATACGAACTGACCCACTGATGCTTATTGGCACACACTAATGTCAAACAATAAGCTTTTGCCTGACACTGCATTTGTATTTGCAATTTAACACAAACTATGATAGGAATATGGTTCTTTGGAGAAATAGTCCAGGACTTGCGCTGGCAAAATCCACCATCCTATACATTATTTGTGTTCTGTGATCCTATACCAGAAAGCTGTCACCAGCTGAGCATCTGTTGGTACTGCTGACAGGGCAGCAGGGCAATGTCGGTACAAATACCAATTGTACTGCACGGGCAAGTCAGCAGACGAAACATGCAGGCTCTGTGGATCGGAAAAAGAAACTGCCAAACATATAGTTTACAAATCCCCAGAGCTGGACATCCTAATACCCTTATTACACTATACCTTTTTCATGTCTATGTTTGCGCCTGTTTTCATGGCTATTTGTTGGCTGAATTTCCCCCCAAATGAGTGGCACTATTACACCATGCTTTTTTCGCGCTTGTTTCAGGCAGTAACTTCAGAGCTGCAAACATTGAAGAAATTGACATATTTACCTTAAGTTCTTGTTTTGTTCGTTATGTTTAAAACAATATCATAGTGTTTTAGGAATGTTTGAAGAAACGTTTAATATGCTACTACATAGAGTGCAAATTCACATACAGAAAAAAGACACTGTAATTCCAGAAAGCATTTCTCCAAAAACGAAATTAATAATTACTTTGCTATACTAGGATACTGGTGAAAACTTCATTTCACTCGGGTATAGCCATCACAGATTATCTGGCCTTCGTAAGTTTAGTTAGTTTACGTCCTCAGAGTAATAAACATTAATTTATTATTGAATTTACGAAGGCTGCGATTCAAAGGATAGAATAAAAATAAACTATGTTATGTTAAGTAGTCAAGTCAGACAGATAAATATTGTGTTGGTAAACATGACATTTCGACATAAAGGCTTGAAATCCCCACGATTCAGGGGGAACAAATAGAACCAGAAATATGTTTAAGCCTGAAACGGTCTACAAAATAGTCCCGGGCGCATGCGTATTTCCTCAAAATTTCAGGCGCAGTCAGTCAGGCTGACAAATAGGCACGAAAAAGGCATACCGCCGTATTCACAAAGCATTCAATCTCCGTTAAGTCCTAACTGAGGTTCTCAGTTAAGGATAAATTTGAATCGCAACCTCAGTTAACGTGAAACAACGTGAAACAGGCCTGTTTCTTGACCGTTTAATACGTTAACTGAGGTTGCGATTCATATATTTATCCTTAACTGAGGACCTCATTTAGAACTTAACGGAGATTGATGCTTTGTAAATACGGCGGATAGTGTAATAAGGGTATAATACCCTTATTACGCTAACCGCAGTATTCACGAAGCATCAATCTCCGTTAAGTATAGATTTTTGTGCAAGTTTTTTAGCATGTTGTTTTGTCTAGTAAAAATATGAATCAAAGAAGCACAAGAAAATTCAATAATCAATAATATATATTTTGTCTGATTTCGGATTTTTAAACGACAATATTTGTCAAAATAATATGTTCCGGGAATATTCTAAGCGGAACATTCCAAGTGGGACGTTCCGGGAGCATTCCAATTGGGACGTTCCGGGAACATTCCGAGTGGGACGTTCCGGGGATATTCCATAGGAGGCCGGGACATTGCGACACGTATGGAACATGAATGGGACGTTCCGGGAACAAAGTGTGTTATTAGGGAATTGACCAGAAACGGCCAACAGGTCACACCCGTCTATAATGACTCGCCAGAAACTCCAGGAGCTTGGTTGGGAAGTATTTATACATCCCCATATAGTCCGGACCTGGCTCCAAACGATTACCATTTTTTTCTTGCATTGATAAACTTTCTTATTGATAAGAAATTGGCATCAAGAGAAGATTATGATATTGGATAACAAGAGTTTTTCGCTAATAGGGACCAAGACTCCAATGACAAGGGGATCATGAAGCTACCTTTAGAATGGAAACAAAGTAAAGAACAAAACGGTGCAGTAGGATATTTGCAAAAATACCCAGATAATCAGATTCGTCCTACGGATATCCGAAGGATATAAGGATATCCGTAACGGATATGCTGGACATCCATAAGGTATCCTAGGATTCCTGAGAGGTTATAGGATATCCAAAAGATATCTTTCGCTTTCGGCTACCAAATTGGACATCTATGAGATATCTGTTACAGACATACATAAGACATCTGTTATCGACATCCATATTTCGTTTATTTCAGACAAATACATGCGATCTATGGTCACGTGACGAAAAAATCCATCGCCTCTGGGACGTATTTACCGAACGCTCCTAAGACGTCTGTTACCGATATCTATGGAATATTTTGAGAGGATGTTCATGAAATATCCTTTGTGAATTATATTAGATTCGATATTAATTCTTCAACTGATTCAAATATTTTTATCAAAAATTACTTTTCTTTTGATAACAATATTTGAATCTTATCAGTTGAATAATATCGAATCTAGTTTAATTATTAAAGTGACAATTATTTTTTCAATCGTTACTATAATAATCAAATTGAAAGTGCAATGAAAATCATTTGAAATGAAAAAATACACTTCTTTATCGAGATAATCGATTTGTTTTCCCCCAAACCTAATAATATTTAATTAATTTGATAATGAAATGATGCTCTTATCATTCCAGGAGGTCCGCTACAAGGTCCATGATCACAAGGCCCACAGCAAGGGAGGCACACTGGAGAGTAAGGTGAACTGCAGACGTGATGAATGCGGATACGGAACCCTAAGAAGTGGACATGGTGATCGACACGACCGAGGAGGAGAATACGGAACCATCCGAGGAGGTCATGGCGGTCATATGGGAGGCGCAGGACACATGCCCCCTGGTGGTCATATGGGCCCTGGCGGACACATGGGGCCTAGCGGGGGGCATATGGTACCTGGAGGTGGCCACATGGGACCTGGCGGTCATATAGGAAGTGAACGCCATGGAAGTGGTCATCCAGGGGGAGGAGCAGGAAGCGGTGGTGCAAATCCGACTCAAGCCGCTCCCCCTCCTCCCCCACCCGAAAACGAGGCCGCCCCACTTCCACAGCATATCCTAAAGCCTGGAAAGGAGATAAACAAACTATACGGAACCACACCCTCAGATATCGATAAGTATTCAAGAATCGTGTTCCCAGTTTGTTTCGTCTGTTTCAATCTCATGTACTGGATCATCTACTTGCACATCTCGGACGTAGTGGCAGATGATCTAGTATTGTTAGGATCGGATTAGATAATTAATTTAATATTTCGACCTGATCGTATTATGCACTTACACTTCAAGAGCCAACCTCAATTCATTCACCTCATTGGTGTGGCCTTACAAAGTCTTTTGAGGAACTGGTCCTTCAACTTTGAAACTAGAATGCATGTGTGATCGAATAAACTGTGGCACAGATCTCTGTCATTAGTTTTCGACATATTTCTTCCTACAAACTTAGAAATGCTCTATCAATTCCCAATCCATTTCGAAATCAGTAGATTACATCCTAGATGTAGAAATTACGACGTGAAAAAATCAACATACTTGTAAATACCTACCTTAATTGACCCTAGTAATGATTTTGATCGTTATTGATGAGAATGAGTTTAAATATCTCTGTCATACCAGTTTATTATATTGATTTTATTGCAGAGAATTAATTTTATATCTATTTACCAAATATGTTATATTAACAAAATTATAATAAATATTTTATTTTTTATGAAATTGGCTATTCTGAAAGGATAAATGTTAGATTGCCTGCAGCAAACATAGATTCATCGTCTGGTTATCAACTTTCTGTAACGAAAAACCAGGCTCGGAGATATGCCCGCTAGCATTCTTGAAACCTCATTTTTTTGAAGATATGCACTGGACTCTATATATCCTTCAGCAACAGAAATACTTTTCAAATCACCATGAGGTTTCAGAGTAGTCATACTGACTACAGCTTCTGGCAGAAGAGTTGCTGATGTTGGACGTAGACATCAGTGACCTGTAAATTCTTCAGAATCGCACAAACCCAGACGCAATGCTACATGGGATTTTACCAAATGTGTTTTTTCAACTGGTTGTATAGCTCAACGGCCTCGTCTATAGGCCAGAGAAAGCCTTTTTCCTGGACAATTCCGTGGGCGTAAATACATGTATTTTCTAATAAGTTTAAATTATTCATTTCGTCTTCTTCAACAATTGTGTAATTGCGCTTTTTGTCTATGGTACGTTTACCAAAAGAACTGACTTTTTATCTTCTACTTGAGTAACTCACATATTTACAAGTTCTTGCCATCAGCATCCTCCAAATACACCGATTACTAATGCAACTTCGTTCAACATCTCTTCTCAGAACATTGGACTTCTTTGGCTGGTATCATCATTTCGATCCTTGCTTCCAAACTTTGTTCCAACTTTGTTGATTACCGATATTATATTCTTATTTACCATCAAAGTCTTCTTTAGCATTGAATATTTGGACTATAAAGAACTCGGAGAAAATGTTTCAGAGAGATCGGTAAAGTACCCGAGCAGCACAGTTTCATCAATACTTGCCTGCCATTCAGTATATTTTGGTACTCTTTATCATAGGAGTTTCATGACCTTTTTAACAATAAGTTTTCTACTGCCTTCTTTGCTTTTTCGGAAATTTCACAATTTTCTTCATACGCCTCATTTTCTTCGTACGCCTCATGTAAAAATTAATATACATTCAGCATGATAGAATTATTGAATTGAATGTATAAAATTGCAGTTTTAATAACAAACTGGTATGACATAAAAGTTTGTATGCAGCATGGGTATTAAGAGAAGTTGATGCCCTGGGGCGACTTGCAAACCCTCCGGCCAGATGCCCTCGGTTTTGCAAATCGTCGCCCCCAGGAATAAACATCTACTTAATGCCCTTGGTACATAAATAACTATTATAGCATGCATATTGTAGTCAATTCACCAAATAGATGAAAGGGATATGTGGCACAGACTAATTCCGATTTTATGAAAAAATCGGAAATAAGCGTATGAATTAGCACCCGTGGGGTAAATGATCTACTCGATACTAATTTTTGACTAGGAGAAATGACGATATTAGATATCGTCCTTTCTGATCGTTCGAAAATTTTTGGTGCAAAGGACACTTTTTTTGTCGATATGTTAGGTGTACTCGTATAGTGCCAAAAATAGAAGTTCGTCACGTTTCAACTAGAGAGTAGGTTATTTATGAAGGTTGTGATATCGAAAAATGACAAAAAACGGCACGAACTGCAGTGAATGATAATATTGTATAGGTACGTGACTGAAATAATTCACATATGAGTAGAGATTTTCTTATTGCATCTGGGATTTTAATTGTCGATATGAACAAACAGATCTCAGGAAATTGAAGCTCAAGCCCCTTCTCCAAGAACACACATCAGATATTCCTTTTACCTTTTCTCTCTAATTAAAGCCACTTGATTTCTTCGATTTGTCTTCCTTGAATCCAACAAGGTTATGACGAGTTAGTCTCATGGTAGTCAGTAGTATTATAATTCAGTTGAAATCATATATTATTTTTCTATTGATCTACACTTTTTTCTATTTGATACATAGTGGAGGCAATATACAAAATTAGTTCATCAAATATCTGATTGACAAAAGTCGCACAACTTAAATACTGATGAATGTCTAATATAATCGTAAGAATCTTATATTGGCTATAGATCAAATTGAACATAATGCAGATGGAAACTATAGTCCAGCGTCTTCCTTTGATTTTTTTCATTTACACACAATAAATTGTTCAGAATACTTGGAAATTGTATACTCTTTGTTTGGTAGTGGTGTTCATGTTTAAAAAAATATCTTCATACCTGTTGGATATATGAGTTATTATTCACACTGAAAACAGTCCAATATAATTTATATTTAATGCATGGAATATCTGGTGCATGTTCAAATGAATCGAATAGGCTTGAGATATATATGAAAATTCTAACCGAATGTGTATGTAATACCATTCGACAAAAATGCCAGGTATAATAACCGACAGCTAATACAATTCTAAAGTTAGAGACCCAAATTTATATTTAGGTAATAATAATATGGCTGTACATACAAAAATTAGGGACACATAATGTAAAAATCAATTATTACACTTAACTCAACACGACCTTCTACTTCATGCTCACAGATGAAAATATATTCTAGGAGGCTTTATGATTGAAGAAAAACGTAAATTTAAGAGATTTCTCTCCCAGCACATAACTACTACCTACATAGATATTGTTTGATAAAAAGAGATTACATATAATTTTTGAGATATGTATTCTTTAGACAAAATGTTCATTTAGTCTTAGTCCTATAACCATAGTACTGTTAGAAAAGAGCGGTTTCTGGCCTAGTTGTTAAAATTCTAAAATTAAGTAAAACTTTGATAATATGATAACTTAATTATGTATAACTCAAAAGTAACTTAAGTACCTATACTTTCAAAATGACATGACTCCCATTTTTGAGTAAATTCGTTTACAGATCGGTATGCACCTGTCTTTAATCATTTCAATATACCGATATTATATATCGGATATCATTATAATGAACTATTCAAATTTCCTCATATTTATTTTCAATATAATAATTGTTTCACTACACAATAGCCTATTCAGATACATTACGTTTTGAATAGATAAATCTGTCTCGGAAATGTTATCTTTACATACTCGAAAAGGTAAACAACATATTATTATGTTGAATTTATTTTGGATGTGGTTATCGAATTATATTTCCTTTCTTTATAAGTCATTGAAATACCTGGAACAGATTCAATTATTCGCAATATAATGTATCTGAAGAGTCTACTGTGTTAGTACAATTGTTATATTTATAATGAATATGTGGAAAATCGAATCATTCAGCATTATTATATATAATTTTGAAGGATTTCTATCGAATAAAGACCGATTCAATTAAATTATTTCAATTATAGTGAACATGAATGAAAAAATATATCAAATGGTGAGCATGAATTCATTATAAACAGGACATTCCGATTAGTTATACTGTCATACAAAAATCGCTCAAGAAGCTAAAATTCCAACATTCAGGGTGTCCCAAGTTCGAGTGCCTATTAGGCGTTTCTGGAGAACTGGACATATTTGAAATCTGAAAATAGGGATTATGATATCGCTTGAAATTCTCTACAGAGCTTAAATATTTTCGAAGCCCAAGCACTTCCGGTTATACAGGGAGTGAAAATAAATTTGGTGTAAAAATTTTTTTTCAAGTTTTGCATTCCTGGTATGATCAAGTATTCAATGCTGAATACATTTCTGTTAAAACCATTGTATTCATCCGAATAGTTTTCAAAATATCGAAAAAAACCGGAAAAAAAGCCAAATATATTATTATTCAGTGTTATGTTCATTATTCTTATTTCAAACATCCTGAGCGTGATCCGTTTTCACAACATCGAAGAAGAAGAATGTGGGGTCATGCATCTTTTGAATTTCAGAAATATCATCATAGGCTGTTTCAAATTTTGTGTCGAAAATTGTGATCAAAAATTGGCCATAACTTCTGTTTTTCAACTTAGAACCCTATTTTTTCATGATTGCGTTGGATTCTACGGTGAAAAATAATGATAGTTTACTAACATGATTATGCTCCTAAATTGAAAAAAAAAACTCAGAAATTTTGAATATAAGAGCATAATCATGTTAGAAAACTATCATTATTCTTCACCGCAGAATCTAACGCAATCATAAAAATATAGGGTTCTAATTTGAAAAACAGAAGTTATGGCCAATTTTTTATCACAATTTTCGACACAAAATTTGAAACACCCTCTGTGATGATATTTCTGAAATTCAAAACAAGCATGACCTTTCCACATACTTCCTCTTCGATGTTGTAAAAACAGTTCACGCTCAGGATGTTTAAAGTACTGACTAAACATATTTGACATTTTTTCCCGCCTTTTTTCGATATTTTGAAAACTATTCGAATGAATACAATGGTTTCAATGGAAATGTATTCAGCATTGAATACTTGATCATACCAAGAATGCAAAACTTGAAAAAAATGTTTTTTCATCAAATTTATTTTCAGTCCCTGTATTATGGGAAGTGCTAGGGCTACGAAAATATTTTAGCTCTGTAGAGAATTTCAAGCGATATCATAAACCCAATTTTCAGAATTCAAATATATCTAGTCCCCCGAAAAGTCTAATAGGCACTCGAACTTGGGACACCCTGTATATTCTTAGAATTAGAAATTTACAGTTATGTCTTAACTGTAACTTAACTTATAATTTATTGACGGGGAACGTAATTGAAATGTATTTGAGATAGATGCATACTCATTCAATAATATTCTTTATAGATGATGTGATCAAAAATCTAGTGAGATCAACTTGCAGAATCAGTCCCTATGGTTAGATCAAAATAACTTAAATCAAAATCCCTCCTTATGAAGTAATAAGCCTTTCCAAAAATTGTGGTGTAGTATTCTTAGCGTGCCAAAGAGACTAATTGATTCATGCACATCAGTTATATTTGAAGTCAATATTTACTAGGAGAGTATTTTGTTATAGTGACTAAGATTTTTATAGGATTGTTATTTTTTCTGTATATTTTATATATATTTATTTTATGTTTCTTTGAAGTTTATTAACACAATTTTTGATATAATTTCTGTTAATTACAGAAAGTTCAAAAAAATTAAATAGTATTTGTTTCAAACTATTCTGTTTGAATGCAAAGAATGATGTTCTAAAGATTTTTAAGACTATACTCGTATATTTAATCTTTGAAAAGTTTTAATTCAAAGACTGGTGCGGGAAAGTGGGCCGGAAAATTTTCGGATTACTTTTGTTCTATACATTTCAGTCGTTTAATAGGTCCATTTTTTTGTGATGGACTGTTTGCTCAAAATATGTTTGTTACAAAAATTTGAATCTAAGAAACTACACCAGTATCATTTATTACTTTGACTTCTTATAAAAGAGTAGATGAAAGAGAACTCTCGTCACTTTTTCCTAGGAGAAGATATTTCCACAACAAATGATGAGTTAATTAAAACAAATTTTTTCCACCTTTTATCTTGTTTTGAATAAGAGAATTTCGTCAAATAAATACGAAATATGGAGAGAAACATAAGTTTGGGATTTTGAAATTAAACATTTATTGAAGCGAAATGTTGAGAATATTTTCAAGTTTTCTGTTATTGAATTGTTAATTAGGAGAAGTGCAAAGGTAACATTTGAACCGCCTTGTTCACAGTCCACATTGTTTTTTGTGACTCTTGCTCATAAAAGGAAATTCTAAATATTTATTAATCTGTAATCATTCTAAATTATGAAGGAGGATATGTATGTAATATATGTTGAAGATTTATTTGAAATTATGAGTATGTAATGAATATTATTCAGTTGTGGTTTTTATTTTAATAAAAAAGAAAGAACTATTTCATTCATTTTATTTTCCTACTCTCAATATCGATAGCACTAGAGGAGGTTCTAAACCTCAAATCTTTACCTGCATAAAAATTTCGCAAAACTACTCAAATTCTCAGTGATAAAACTGGTCCAAATATTATATATTACTATTATATAATTCACCAGAAATGTTCCTTGTCGTCATTATTTTACACATTTCACATGAATATCAATATTCATTCACAATATTGTTTGAAATATCTTTAGAATTGAACTAAATCCCTTAAAATATCACCTGAAAATTTGAATGAAGGTCATTTGATTAACATCTTCACAGATGAAGGCAAAATATTATCATTCATCATCATAGATGCTTGATCGTAATAATAATTGAATATGAAAGTTTTGAATGTATATGACATCAGGATGGTGTAGATACTCCATATTTTGGCACCATCTACCATCACTAAAAAAAATTATTTTATATAGACCATACCTGCTTGTTATATGTTCTACTCAAAAATAATATTTAAGAATTATTCTGCGCATTGAAAAGTAAACAGGACTTTTTCAAAATGGCATTAAAGACATTTTTTTTGGCAAAACTTACTCATTATATGCATGTATAAGGCATGTTTCTAAATGTTATAGAAATCTTATAAGTTATTGGAAATCCGTCCCTAATTACATTTCTGTAACAAATTTGTACCAGATTTCTATAACTTATAAGATTTCTATAACATTTAGGAACACACCCATAGTCTCCTTAGGACTATTTACAGTATTACGTACAATGTTAGCGAAGAATGCTAACTATCATTTTAAAATATTGGTTCTTTGGATTGCATAGGCAACAATTCTTTGAAGATTTTTGTTTTTCAGTGAACATGTCTGGCAATGTATGGTTAAAAGTGCACCAGCAAGAATAATTTCCAAGAACTATCTTCCACATTGTCATATAGATAAATGATTGGTTAGAATTTGAACACCTGAGTAAAGATTGAGTTAGTATTTATCCTTATTCCTTAGGATAAGAGTTGATTGTAATTTGAACTATGGTAGAATGAAGGTTGAACTACGAGATATCAAAAATAGCACTTATGCCGTAATCAATAAACAAGAGAAATATAACGTGCGTTAAAAAAAATTCATGGTCAAGTATGCTATGGAATTTTAAAACTTGCAATGTCTGAACTACTTTCAGACGCAGAATATTGATGTTCAAAATTCCATAGCCTACTTGAACACGAATTTTTTTGAATGGACGTTATTTTCTATATAAAAATGAACGTGAAAATATAGGAAGACAAATTAAATTAATTTTTTGATTTAATGCATTCAAACAAGTTGCATTGACATAACTTACCCATATATGCTGTTAACTGTGAAAGAAGGATATAAACAAGTATGATAAATTTATGGATTTCCTGATGTATACCCAAGTCCCATATCAGTACAGGCAAAAAGAAAAAAGTTCCAAAACTAGATATAGATAATATTTTCCACACCTCTCTGACAGAAATAATCTGTCTCTTCAATGATTTGCAATGAAGAGCCGTGTGTAAATAAACAGTAACTACAAATAACAGTGTTCCTACAAAAGAAACATTAGTGAATTCACACGATTGATTATCAAAAACTTACGTATACTATTCTTAATACCGATTTTGTAAAAGTCAAAATTATTATAATCTGCATCAGATTGTATTTTTTTTAATCCAAAGTATTTGTGGTAGGAATTCCAGTCAATGTAGGTGTCTATTAATAGAATAATAACTGATAATTTCCATAAATTCTGTAATAGGTAGAAGCTTATTTGATGTCACTTTTCTGTGATCAATCTCACCTTGTAATTAGAATTAAATAATATGTGACGATAGGCTGTTTGTTGAAGTAAAATCAAGTCGATTATAATTATTATAAGATCATATTCCACATACTTGTCTGCAACTCTGTGGCATTTTTCCTGTAAATCAAGGATAGTCATAAAAACAAGTCTGAGCGCTGATGAAACTATCATTCAGCAGAGGAGATCTTACGCAATTTGTTAATTTAAGGACTGTGGGACTATATTTTCTGAATAAACTCTCGACTTTATGGCCACAGTTAATACAAATATAGCTATTTGTTTCTAAATCCTTTTCCATTTTTTTCAGTCCAATGTATCTACACATGAAATAATTAAAATTATATATCCTTCGACTGCAAAGGAGACTACACAAAATATACTTGAAAACTGTTTCCATTCATTTCATTCGAAAATTCTTTTATTCCATTTCTGCAACTGAAATAATTGTTATACTATGTAGTTTTATTGATGATAGTATTGACCCATATCAATTATTTCATTTGAACCTTGATTCTGATTGAACTAGTATCAATGAATAATGAAAGTAAGATCAAAAATCAAATAGTAGACTTCTCTTCAATCTATGAGTAAGATACTATCTTACTATACTATCTAATATACACATCACATCAAATAAATATTTATCTTATATTTATTATTTATTGGATACTTCTAGGTTAGGTAAACAAATGACATTTTGCATAGAATTTAAGAAATCTTCTATTTTATTTCCAGACTTGCTATTGTGAATGATCATTGCAAGGGTAGGTTAAAATTTATTGATAAATTCCATGGTATGTAGTGATGAGGTTTATCAAAGATAAATAAATGGTGTTCCTAGATTTTTATTCAATTTCCTGAACTTAAAAGGTTACAGAGTAATATACAGAGATTTATTACAAAAGTCCTGATATTGTAATTTAATTACAACCAACGAGGGATATGAAAATCGCATACGCTATCTACGTGGGAAAATTTATTTTTTGACACTTTGCGGTAATCTGGTCAATACAAAACTTCACATGCGTATAAAGGTCATGATTCTACAATTTGATGCTAAATTTCAGATAGATCGAGTGATTGGTTTCGGAAATATTCATAAAAAATATTTTTACTAAAATCGGCCATAACTCCGAAACTGCTTGATGGATTTGGCCGATTAACGAGCTCGTCCGAGATATTTACGCTCCAAACCCACCTTGCAAATTTCAATGCGCTAGCTCCTTTCGTTCAAGAGTTATCGTGCCTACGGCCGGCCGGCCGGCCGGACAGAATCGATTTCGACCTCAGATTCTTAATCAGTCAGTCGAACCAAATCGTTTGAGACCATTTTCAGCCAAAAATTCCAAAATTACAGACACTTGGGCAAATTGATAAGCACTCTGTTCCGAAGAACTAGAGCGCCAAAAAAACAAGTTTCGTATGACAATTGCCCAAAACAGGTTTAAAGTACCTACAAATAGTAGATATTACATAAAACATGTATGAAAGAAGAGAAGTAATAATGAAAAATAGCCTTGTATCAAAAATTTCCTGATCTACGTTCACCAAATTTTCTCCTCTCTCGAACTACAGAATTATGCTTTCAATATTTAAGTAATATTTTCAAACATTTTTGGGTGAGGTCCCCGTTGCATCGCTAAAATACGAGTATTTCAACCCCCATGAAAAGCAGTCTCACTACTCTCAGATCTCTTACTTCATGTTCCGTTCCGAAATGTAAGACTTTTCCGAGAAAAACTAATTTCGGAGCAAACAACTGAGATTTTTCTCACTTCGCTCACAATTCTTCGATTGATAATGTCATGTCTCAGGAAAATAAGTTGACATTATGACAATTCATACATAGAATAATTATATCATTCTGTGACAACGTAAAAATACGATTTATTATTGAAATTTTGAAAAATCATATCTCCGAAAGTATTAGCTTGTTAGAGTTAAAAATTATATCATTGGATTCTTATGGTAAAACTGTAAAACTTTTTTTTTTGTTACTCCGAATCCATCTGTCCGATTTTGCCCAATAACGAACTTAGCCCAGATATTTATCTCCCAAACCTACTCTGAAAATTTCAACTGTCTAGCTCATTCCGTTCGAGAGTTATCGTGCCTACGGCCGGCCGGACAGCCGGACAGAATGAATTTCGACCACGGATTCTTGATCAGTGAGTCGAACCAAATCGTTTAAGACCATTTTCATCGATAAATTTGAAAATTACAGACATTTGGGCAAATTGATAAGCACTCAGTTCCGAGGAACTAGAGCGCCAAAAATTTATATTCCGATTTCACCGCACGTAAAAATGTGATTGAATGTAAATTTGTATCTATTCATATAGTGCGGTTGGCTCAGTGGTAGAGTAATTGACTTGGGAGCGGAAGCCCCTAGTTCAATTCTGAGGCTAGGAAATAAATTTTCTAGTCACGGTAATCGCCACCATTCGCTGTTGGGTCAAAAATTAACAGTGCTGTGCCTAAGGTGGCGTAAGGACACAGTAACAAAGCCTACACAGAACACAACTGGTTCTCCTAACTCGGTCAAGCTCTTAGAGCTTATGAGGGGTCTCCTTGTGGAAGACCCAGGAGGATCAGTATAATAATAATAATAATATAGAAATACATCGCATCATGAAAATCATCCCGGATTCTAATCCCAGCGCAGCTGGAAATTTTTTCCGCAGTTTTTCGTTGGGAAAATTATATTAATATATTAAGCGTAATTTTTGCAACTACATAGTTACTTTAGTTTTTGATACTCCACATACTTCGAAACGTAAATTGTGAAAAGTTCTTGTTGTAAAAAGAGATTTTGATCGCTGTTCGATTCCAAAGGTATATCATTTCGAACTCATAACTGAAACTATTCCATTCCTCCATTCAAATTCCTTCGTATGCATTCGGAAGATGCTCAATTCACCCGAAAGCAGTGCGCCACCTACAACGAACCCTGTTCAAACGTAATCACGGTTTCTCAAAGCGCGCGTGGGACAAAGAGCCGCACACCGTAGTTTGTAAGGCCTGTCGAAGATTTAATTTGTCAATTTTTCCAACATGCGCGTGGTGGCCCCTCACTTGGCTGGGTTCAGCCACCACTCCTAGTGTAGAGTCAGATGTGAAACCAAAACATTACTTTTTCGCGTGTGGCAGATGCCGGATGAAATGACGGACATTAGAATACACGTGTAGGAAGCCCTGACGATGGGGCTCAGCCGAATGGGGCCCCCATTCGTGCTGCTGGCCTTGGCTCTGCCATGGATGGTGGCTGGGTAAGTTTACGCCAGAACTTATTCTCCTAACATATCTTTTAAACTTAGAACTGCACCCTGTATGCCACCTGGAGATTTAATATAAGCATGTATGCCCCTTCCAAAATGCCCGAATCAGTTGTACCAGTGTCATCTGAACTTATTCATGAATTGTCCAGTTTTGGATATGTATAAGCAGGCAGTATTAAATTGCAAAATTACATTGCCACTACCCAAACCCAAGAAATCTATCGGGATTTGCAAGTAACAATCTGTTGCATTGCCCAACATACTGGTAATTCTGGAATACATGGCATTGATGCTAAACCGAAGGGTTTCTATCAGAAATATAATTCAAGTGAGTCTTGAATTCAAAAAGTTAATTTGAAAAAATTATATGAATTCGTGACATGTCCTAGAACCTGCGATGAGATTATGATCACCTTCATAATTTAGTAGAAGATTTAGGAGTTTCTAGAGAATGGTAATTGCTTGAATTGCATGAACTTCTTTCTCAACTTTTATTATCTTCAGCAGCTTGTTGATTCTGTAACTGTTGTCACTTTGCGTGCACTTTTCTCAATTCAGAATTCCAGGATAGTTTTCTAGAGAATTGAAGTGTTCTTGTAGGATATTCTGTGTCTTTTTAGTTTTTTAGTTCCCTTAGTTTTGATTCATATGTTCGGCGCGCTGATTAGTTTTGTTCTGCAGGTCACAAGGGGGGAGTTATCTAGGAGATGTCAACATATCCGCGATCCTAGATTCCTTCGCCGTCAGCTACGACAAAAGAGTAAGACCCAACTATGGAGGTGAGTGCTGATGAGATGTGGGTAGTGACGAAAGACTCGACACACCTGTGGGTCGCTTGGGGGCAGAGGAGGGAACGGCAAAAAGTTTTTGCATTATAAGTTGATATATTTATCATCTAGCAGTCGTGGCGGGATAAGGGTGGGGTCAAATCGATACGGGATGGGTATCCTTGCGACGCGCAGCTTTTCTCCAGACCGCCATTTTGCATAGATATAGACATAAGCCATTCGGCTCACGGCTGTCAGCGGGACAGGATCGCTGCTGTCAACCTATTCTATCACTACCCATTCCATTATACTGGATGAACTTGTCACTGACAGATTTCGAGCGTCGACATCAAAAATCGAATTAATGCAAATGTGATTCAAATGCATGTATGCTCCATCTTTTGGAGCTTTCGGAAAACGTTCCATATATTCATGCGAAACGTTGTTCGAAATGTCAGGGGTTAATAGCCAGTCATAATTTTGAATAATCCATGAGGTTGGTTTCTACACGGATAGAATTATTGTCGGGGTAAATAATGGGTAAGATGCGAATATATTTTCGATTTCACCAACAATCAGAGGGATTTTTGGCGATCCATTTAATGGAATAATTTTATTCTCTTTTTATGAACACGGTACCAAATGCGGATTCCAAACAACTGGCGTACCTGAAAAAAAAAGTTGAATATCAACATCAAAAACTCATATATCTCATGCATCAAAAGTGAAGCTTCAAACTAGCGTACAGGGCTATACAGGGTGCTTCTTTTAAAAAAGGAGAATTCGTCTTTATAATATGAGACAGTAAAAGTAAGACGCTTATAAAAATTTGCACACCAAGGTTTTCGCTCATGAACTATTATTTTAAATATTAGCAGTTTTCTGCCAATTCCGGTTCTACCGGAAAGCAACTAACAACTTTCTTATTTCAAATGGCCAACCCACATTTATTATTCCCCATTTAGATTTCCTTTTTGCATATCAAGGTTTGTTTCCACTACCATAACTATGACATCTTTGATCATTTTGGAAATCGTTTGGTTATTATGGTCCGCACATGTGGTCCCCCAGGTCTCCGGATTTTACGTCTTTCGACTTATTTGTGCGGGCACCTTAAACAACAAAGTCTAAAAAGAATCGATCACATCAAAGGAAAACATATTGGAAATACTTGAAATTTTTCGATTTGTGGAATGACAGTTATAGTAAGTTCTGATTCTCATGGCACTTGAAAACTATAAATTTTAGCATAAGACAATGTCATGTCTAGGATTAATATCTGAAATAATACAAGAGCGCCAATAAGGGGCATCCAATTTGAAAAAAATGAAAAATAATTATTTTTATAATTCGATTTGTTGAATTAACATCATTTTTGCGCTCATATTCCGGGCAGGCCCAAATGTTTGTGATTTTCAAAGGTTTTGCCGAAAATGGTCTCAAATATTAGGTTCGACTCACTAGTAGCTAGATTTAGAATAGAGACAGAAAGACGTTTGTGAAATTCTTTCAGAATCGTATAACCGGAAAATTAAAAAAAATTATAAAAAAATATTATTTCTCTCACAATAACTTGAGAACGGAAATATATAGAGCGCTGCAATTTTTAGGGTAGGTTGCGCATCTAAATGCAACATTTGAGTTTGTTGATAGGTATAATCGGCCAAACGGTTTTGGAGTTATACCCATCTGAAATTTGGTTGTTATTTCTTCAATAACTCAAAAAATACTAATCCGATCCAATTGAAACATGGTAATTACTTGTAGAGCACCGGCGCGAAAATTCTCGCAAATTTTTGAGAAGATCGTATCACTACAAAATTTTGAAAAATAATTGAAAATTCTATATAGAAGAAACTATTCGACCGCCATCGCTGAAATTTTGCGAGATCCTTCAAAACCTAACTCTACCGCGCCAAGTTCCAGGTTTGAACTCGATAGGATCTATATGACCGTGGCCTCGATAACTTTTGAACGGAATGTCCTAAATGAGAGAGTTGAGTTCGGTGTTAGGCATAATCGGCCCAACAGTTTCGGTTACAGATCTGATCGGATTGAAATTTGGTAACTAGATGTAGAATATGGACGTTAACATGTATGTGAAATTTTGTGAGGAGCGTATATCTAGAAAATTAAAAAAAAAATATGAAAAAATATTAGGGGTCTCCCGATAACTTGAGAATACAAAGTGATAGCTACATGCAATTTTCAGGAAGGTTGCGCATCCGAATGCGACAATTAGTCTCGTTAATAGGCATAATATTATTCACAAACTAGGTAATTACTTGTAGAATGTCGAGGAGCTAATTTTCGCGGAATTTCGTGAATATCATATCCTAAAATTATTTGAGACGTAAGCTCTTTCGTATATTATTAGATATTTAAAGAATTTTAATTCTGATAGAATACATATCTCAGGATTAGAAATTCTGTGTAAACGATTCTCTCCTTACTGAAGTCTGTCCTTGAAATGGTACGAAATTTATTCGTATCTTATAAAAGCTGAGAAAACGATCTCTATCGATGGTAAATTCGATTAAGAATGTCCAATAGAGGTCAATAGACAATAGAATATGCGCGCAGAAGCTCCTAACTCCACGTCAGTGCTTGACCCCATTTTTATAGGTATCCACAAAATTTAATTGTAATACATCTTAGTCACTGAGATATGCTGGGGCCACACCTGCAGGCGAACATTTTTACGACTTCATCGCGATGAAAAAATCGCGAAGTTTTCGTCGCGATGTTCTTGTCTACATCTGCAGTCAATGTGACGTGACGATTATTCTTGAGAATTGAAATGGAGGAAGCAGTGGCGTTCTATTATATGTCGTTGAATAATTATCTACTACAAGTCGTAAATTTCCTCCGAAATCAAACATGCACTCAAAATCTGGAGCACTACTGAACTGAACACCGAAGTCGAATATTGCATCATAAAAAACCCTTTGAAGCGTGCCAATTCACCGACAGCCCGGCGAAGTATATTCGTCTTCGCCGGAACACATCGCGATTCGACGAAGTACCCGGCCATACTTGCAGCGAAAACGCGAATATTCGCAGAATCGCGATAGTGTGGCCCCAGCAATACAAAGCGTCAAAGTACCCCCATTAGCTGTAAATTTTTTTTCAAAATGCAAATATCTCCAAAACGATCAAAGATGGCCATAGATATTGTTAAATAAACAGACCCTAATTTTAAAAAGGAATCTGAATGTGGAATAAAAAAAGTTTTGCACTTAAAATAAGTAAACCACCAATTTTTTTAAAACGTAGTTCATTGTCGAGAATCTTTGTGTGTAAAATTTTATAAGGGTATTATTTTTACTTTCCCATATAAGGCTAATTGTCCCTTCAGAATAATGACCCTGTATAGCGAGTAACATTCTTATCAACTACAAATTTTGTTAGTCAGACATACCTTTTCGGGAACGATGTTCCCATCTTCTGAGTTTAAAAGAGTATTGTTACTCGATATAGAAAGTCGTAAAAGGGAAGGTTCACTTGCCTTATGCCTTTGTACTAAATTCCAAATAGATTCAATATATGTTTCTCTGTAAACTTCTAATGGGACACCAGGTGATACACACTGTATAATCCACATACAACTCAATCAGAAGATAATATACAGAGACTAGATAACTGTAACAACCATCTGTAAAAATGAGTGAGATTGTAATCTCACCATTCACTTTTCTTGTGTCAACTCACTAGGATAGTATGCAAAATGGTAAAAAATTTGGCTGATCGAATGCTTTTCGTAAATATTAGTTCTGGTAGTCATATTCCAAAATTGTTTTCAAATTAAAAATCATTAATTAACTCAAAAACAAAATAGGAAAACATTCCATCAATTTCTTTATATTTTATTTCAATCAGAAGTTCTCAAGCTCTCAAGAAAACATCCTATATATGCAATCTATCTGCATTCCACAACGTATGTATCTGTAAAATCCTAATATATTAAGGGCACACATGGCCAAGCAGGAGGCGAAGTAGAAACATCCAGTATCCGAACATCGATTAAGCTACCGATGCGATCAATTTTCATTATGAAAATTAAAGTCGAAATTTCAATCTCTTTTATTCTGAGCTTAATACGCTGATAATTTCACACAAAGGTTATTACTCAAGATAGACCACATAATTATGTATTTCTTTTTGTTCGTATTTTGAACTTTTTCTTAATACTACGATGATGAACAAAGGCGTAGAAGCACCAAATTTGAGAGGGAAATATTTTTATGTTTAATTCCAACATCAAACTAGGAATTATATCTAATTCCTACTTTAAACTCGGAATTATAGCCAATTCCAACTTTATGCTCGGAATTAGCTGTAGGTACCTAATTATCATTTCAAACTCGGAATTCGATATAATTCTGACTTTGAACTCTTAACTCGGAATAATGGCTAATTCCGACATTAAACTCGGAATTATAGCTGATACCGATTTTAACTCTGAGTTCAAAGTCGGAATTATATTTGATTCCGAGTTTAATGTCGGAATTAGCCATAATTCCAAGAACGCGGCAAACTTAACACAAACAAATACAACATTTTGCCTATTCCAAACTCTGCTACTACAGAACCACTTTCTCCGTTTGAACACGCGACCTCCTTCATTAGGGATTTATTCATTTCGAACTGATCCAACTGATTTTATTTACATAAAATCACTTCGTTCAGTACTGATTCAACTGATTTTAGTTATACATAAATCACTTGAAGATCATGCATATTGTAACCGGGTCTTGTGATCGTCATGAGAGTTCTTGAAAGTGTAAGCACTACAATCCTGTTTGAATCGGGAAAGTATAAATCGAAGTAGGTACAATCGATGAACAATTTCAAAAATTATTACACACAATGTTCTTATGAACATTCAAAAAACCCTATGGCGGCGAAGTACTGGAAAGAAAACCTCACCAGCGCCACCTAGAAAGATCCTTACGAACTCCAACCCTCTGTGATGCGGAAAACTTGACCGATGTTCAGTGACGATCATTCTTTTGTCGCGAGAGGGAGTCAAAGACTGCAATGATTACCTATATGACACCATTGCGACATGAAAACGCTCGGCTTATTGTGGTTAGAGAAGACCACAAACCAGTGAACATAGAAGAAGGTGGCTGGAGCTAATTGCCATTAACTAAAAGGCACATGATAGGGTTTAAGTTTTCTGGAGATCCTTAATTCGTTTGTCATTCAGTGGCTAATTTGCGCTGAAGATTCTTAACAACCATGAAACCGGTACGTATCTGCCCTGAATGACACTTTCTTCTTTGAGGGGGCACTGAGCGATGAGATGGTTAGCCCGGATAATCAGGAAATATTTGTTGATGGTTAAAATCAACATATATATATATAATAATACACTCATATACAGTGCGTTTCAAAAAGTACGCACCAAGAGGAAATTTTCTTGCCTGTATAGGTTTTACAAATTTTGGTATTCGGGAAAGTTGGTGTTCAAGAAATGATGATTTTCGACATATATGTCATTGATCCTGAACCTATCAAAATTGACATTTTTTTTAGAAGAATGACTTTGTCCTAGATGAGGTCTGTATTGCGTTCTTACTGGTATTTGAGTTAATATATTCACAAGGGATTTCAGAGGATTGGAGAATTCTTCTTCAGATGTGAAATCAAAGAATTCAATTTTTTATGATGCTCCAAGAATAATTAGCAAGATATTAGCCCTTTGCGCATTTCATTTTTCAAGTATAAATCGGTTTGCACCAAGATTGTGAGCTTTTCACGATAGTAATCATAATGTAGGAGGAACATTGAAATAATATAAACTTTATTTGAATTGTGATAATGTCAGTTTCATTGGAATTACATTCCGAATAATTTTTAAAATTTCCGCAAAGCCCAAAGCTCCCTCTAGCTTGCTGTCATCAAAATATTGATATCAAACAATTTCGGAATTTCACCATGAATTTTGGCAGTTTGGTATAAAAAGAAATTCTGAGCAACATTACTTTCAGAAAATTTTTGATATTGTTATGATTTCTGTCTTTCGGTCATTATTCTGAAAAAATGTCAATTTTGACAGGTTTGCAGAAAAACAGGATCAATGACATACATGTCAAAAATCATCATTTCTTGAGCACCAACTTTCCCGAAAACCAAAATTTCAAAAAACTATACAGGCGAGAGAATTTCCCCTTGGTGCGTACTTTTTGAAACGCAATGTATATCTGATGGCGCACGACATCTGGATCTTTTCTCCGAAACCATCAGATAACTCTTGAAAAGAGAAAAATTGGTAGGACGAATGGAAAAAATGAACGTTTCTCTAAAATGTTCTAGAAGAAGAGAATTCGTGTGAAATTCTACAGTTTATATGTTGATCTGACCAAAGATATAATTCAACATTTTCAAATCGTGACAAAATATGAATTCTATATATACATTTCGAGATATTTCTGCACTATTCATAAATTATCTTATCACCTCTTTCGCCCTCAACGCGGTTTTTAGGCCATTCTCCACCTCAACTTGCAACTTTATGAAATTCCGTGTATTACAACTTTGCATATCATTTACGGAATCCAACGAAAAAATGCATCATAACTTAAACCTGTTGAGCTAGATTGCAATATAATCAACTGCATAAATAAGCCATTAAAACTATCATATTTGACCTGAAAAACAGGGCTTCAATCGGAATATCTCTTAACAACCTAGTCACGAAAGTGCCTTATGTCTAACTCGCACATAGAAAGAAAATCACTTTAACTTTTGAAAATTCGGCAGGATAATAAGTTTCAGCAATTCTTTATGGCTATACCTCACGTTATCACCTTGTACGACCTACATCTACGAGAGGGGTGCAAATTTACTCGGTAGGTATATTTCTGTAATGAATTGTTCGCTTCTATTCATGTTTGAATATTATTTTTAGTTTTGCAAACGAATCGTTATTGTGAAACACATAGGGGAGTGTTTATCGGAGTGGCGCTCTATACTAGATACAATCTGTGGAAATGGAATATAATTAATGAAATCTAAAGAAACACGCCTCAATAAACTAACAAGAACTGTCGTGAAGTCAGGAGCTTTTGCGCGTATGTTCTATTTTCCATTCTCCTGTATTGGACACTCTTAATAGAATTTACCATGGTGCAAATGCTCCTGACTTGACATCGGTGTTTGAACTATGGTAAATTCGATTGCGAGTGTCCAATACAGGAGAATGGACAATAGAACATACGCGCAAAAGTTCCTGACTTCACGTCAGTGCTTGAACCAATATTTTTTTTTCGTAATTTTTCTTAAATTTTCTAGGAGTACGGTTCTCACAAAATTTTACACACGTCTTTCTGTCAATATTCTACAAATAGTTAGCAAGATTCAATTCGATCGAGTCTATATTTTTCGAGTTATCGGGGAAATAATATTCCAGATGGATATAACTCCGCAACCGTTGGGCTGATTATGGCCAACAGCGAACTTAACTCTCCCATTCAGATGCGCAACCTACCCTGAAACTTGCAACTTCCTATCTCCTTTCGTTCGAGAGTTATCTAGGCAACGGTCACCTGTCCAGCTACTGAACTAACACAAGGCTGCTCGGATCTCCAACAATATAGATCCGATCGTGATCAAACTTGGAACTTGGTAGTAGAGTTAGGTTCTGAAGGCTCTCTTAAATTTCAGCCATGGCGGATGAATAGTTTCTGATATATAGAATTTTTTTCGATGATTTTCAATGATTTTTTAAAAATTTTCTAGTTATACGATCCTCACGAAATTTTTGCAAAAACTTTTGCGTAAGCATTCTACAACTAATAACCATGTTTGAATTGGATCGGTTCCATATTTTTTGAGTTATTGAGGAAATAACAGTCAAATTTCAGATGAGTATAACTCCAAAACCGTTTGGCCGATTATGGTTATAGACAAAATCAAATATCTTATTCAGATGCGCAACCTAACCTGAAAATTTCAAATTGCTCTCTTTTTCCGTTCTCAAGTTATCGTGATATGAAAAATATTTCTCAATAAGTTTTTTAAAATTTTCTAGTCTTAAGATTCTCACAAAATTTCACAAACTTGCTTATGTTTATATTCTACAACTATTCACCAAGTTTCAATGTGATCGGATTTATATTGGTTGAAAACAAAATTATTACTCGGAAACCATTGTGGCGATTACGCCCATTAACGAACTTGTCCGTCGTATTGGGATGCGCCACCTATTCTGAAAATTTCAAGTCGCTAGCTCTTTCCGTTCTCAAGTTATCAGACAGAATCAAATTTGACCTCGAATTCGATATTATCCCTATCTTTCCAACAATTTAGATCCGAATACTTTTAGATCTTGCACTTGGCTGTAAATAAGGTTCAGAAGTCCCTTTTTCCAAAATTCGAGTGGTATCTGTTGGAGTTTCTGAGATATAGACATATTTTAAATCATTTTTCAAAATTTTTTAGTCATACGATCCTCACGTATCCGTCGGGTCGGTATTTTTCAACTAACTAGCAAGTTTCAATTCGATCAGATCAGTATTATTCGAGTTAGTGGGAAAACAAAATTTCAGATGGGTATATTTTGAACTCATTTCGTTCAAAACGGTCGTGCCTACGGTCGGAAGGACAGAATTAAGTTTGACCTCGGATTCTTCATTAGTGAATCGATTCTAAAGGTTTAAGACCATTTTCCGCCATAAATTCGAAAATTACAGACATCTGGGTGAAAAGATAGGCGTTCGGTTCAGGAGAAACAATCGCGTCAAAAATTATTTTGCAGTTTTAGTATTTTGAACTATATTCAATCAAGATAAGCAAAGGGTTCACTTCAAGAGTCTACGAGTGCAAAATATATCTTGTTAAAAAATGACAAAGGTATAATCATTTCATAATCCAGTTTCTAAGCAAACATTTGAGCTCAATATTGAGATTTTAGTAAATAAATTGTAATTAGAAAGAACCCAACGATTTTAAAATTTTTCTTCTTTATTTACTTCATTATATTATAGGTTTTCAGCTTTTTGTTCAGTTATTTTTACTTTCTGTGCAGTACTAGCACGCGATAGTCCCTGCTGCAAAATGGCGAAGGTGCC
Organism: Halyzia sedecimguttata; assembly: GCA_937662695.2. Lineage (NCBI taxonomy): Eukaryota > Metazoa > Arthropoda > Insecta > Coleoptera > Coccinellidae > Halyzia > Halyzia sedecimguttata. The sequence goes on from OW569417.2 coordinate 37,664,224, forward strand.
TGCATTGAAGTAATGAAAATGAAATTATGGAGCATTTAAATAATTGTATTGACGACGCTAATATTCCAAGAAAATTGAGTGTGTGAAAATTGAGGAGCAATATTCCTTACATCTATAACTATCTATATTCTTATATACCTTTTCAAGTTCAATTTCGGAAAAAGTAAAACCAATTTCGGAAAAAATAAGACCAATTTTGGAAAAGGTAGCAATTTCGGAAAAAGTAAATCCAATTTCGGACAAAATATTCAGATTTACTCAGTACAATTTTGTTTTGATCAATATCTTCTTTCTTATGATTTTAACTCGTAGGTTAAATGATTTAAGAACGACTAATCTCCAGGTACAAATATTTATGGACTAATTAAAATCTTTCTACTCGGAGTGATTTAGGCATTTGGACCTTATAGTTCGGTTGCATTCAATTCTTATTGCTCTGGAGTCAATATTGCAATATTGTTAATGAAAAGTTGCCCCCTTGAATGCTAAACTTGTTTTCTGACTGAAATAATTTGAATTAATTGCCTGAAGATGAAGTTCTTAAAGAATTCATTCACCATCGGATGATGTGTGTGATTATACTGACTTTCCTTGGATTTCTGAAGAGACTCCCCATAAGCTCTTAAGAGCTTGTGCGAGTTGAGAGAATGAATTATGTTCTGTGTTCGCTTTGTTACTATATTCTTGAGCCATTGTAGGATTGTTAATTTCCGACCCAACAGTGAATGCTGGTCGCTTAGTGAAAATTTCTTTTTGTCAACTTGGTATTGCAATCGGTATTTCCGTTTCCTAGTTCAATATATGCAGGCTAGTAATCAAATGCAAATGGAGATTTTAACGGAGTCGGTCAACATTTCTCGACAATTTGTACTACCCAGATGAAAACAGATCTTTGAAATGCGTATGCGTGTTTTTCAGAAAATGTTGCTCACAAAGTACGTACCTTTGAACCCATTATAAATAGCTCCCAGTGAGACTCAATCGACCCTTTATTTTAACAATAAAGAAACAGCTAGTAAAATTTGTCGAGGAATATTCACCGACTTTCTCGCAATCAGCAAGTTTGGAACTATAATTATAACTCTAAACTTGCTGATTTTCCCTTGATGTTCATGCCCGAGGCTAGTAAAGAAATTTCCTACCCATACGGTAGCGCCCTACGTAAAATAGCTTCAGATGGCGCAAGAACACAGTGACAAAGACTACACAGAACACAACTGATTCTCCTTACTGACACAAGTTCTTAATATCACATGAGTTGTCTCCTCGGAAGACCTAGTGTCATTATAATCACCGTAATTTTCTCCTAAAATATTGTGAAGGAATCAATGAGAATAGATACGAGTTTAATAGAATTTGTTACTCATCTAAGAAGGCCTGAATTTCAATCTCCTTACAATGTGCTCGATATTATTAATGAATTTACTTGTTCTTAAGAAATATTGATAATGATATATTATACAATGAAGTCATATGAATTAATAATACTCTAGTGTGATGAAAACAAGAGAAGCTATTCAAACGCAGCCACATCAAAACAATGAAATCTCGAAAATATTTAAATTGTGTTCAAAAATTTATCAGTTACTTATTTAGAAACTACTCGCAGTCGACATGAAAATAAAACTAGTTGGAAGCACCCATCCAGGTACTGATCTCGCCCAAGGTTGCTTAGCGATATCTGACGGACTATAGTTCCTGAGATTTTTTTAATTTTTGTCTTCTCAATTTTCTAGTCAAATGATCCTCACGAAATTTTGCATAAGTCTTTTTGTTGGTATTTTGCAACAAACTTCCTAGTTTCAATTGGATCAGATCTGTATTTTCAGAGTTATTGGGAAAAGAAAACGTCTGATGACTATAACTGCGAAATCACTTGGCGGATTTTGCATAGTCTAACAGGTGCATTTGGATTCCAAACCTTTCCTGCAAATTTCAGCTCTCCAACTCATTTCGTTCAAGATTAATCGTGTCCGGCCAGACAGAATTAAGTTTGACTTCATTTTCCTTGTCGATGAATCGAACCCTATCGTTTGAGACCTTTTCTGGCCATCAAACATTAGAAAATTACAGATATTTGGGCGAATTGATAGGTGATTTGTTCAAGGAATATGTGCACAAAAAAATCATGATTTTGAATGAGGTGGATTTAAATTTTTCAACAAATTGAAATAACCTAATTATTCCATTCGATTGCAGTGTACCCTGCAAGTATCAAAAGTTATCATGCTTACGGAGATACGAATATAATGGAATTTGATTACGAACATTTCATCAGTACATCTGATGAAATCGAGATTGGGGCCTTTTCGGCTCAAAATTCTGAAAATATCGACGATTAAACTGAATGAGAATGCTCTGATGCGAGAGTGAAAAAACCTCCACTGAACATTTCAGGCTTCAAAGAGTTCAAAGCATACGCGTTACTCTGGACGTCATCAATATATCGAGAAGAATGGGAAAAGCGCTCTTTGCATTTTCGCAGTTCGCTCTAATTGATCCCCAAATGGTGCATAGAAGGGCGATCTTTTATGTACTTTATCTTCGATCAGTGCGTGACGTGTGATACTGCCTGTTGATTACTGAAAAGGTGATCAAAACGATCACAAAAATTTGGGAATAAAAACCAAACTTCCAAGTTCTGGGAGATTTTTAACGGTCTGAAACTCGGAGAAAAATGATGATAAAGCAAAAAAAAATTAGTTCAAGCACTGACGTGAAGTCAGGAGCTTTTGCGAATACGTAATATTGTCCACTCTCCTGTATTGGACACTCTTAATCGAATTTGCCAGGTTTTTTTTTTTGAAATTTTCTAGGGGTATGGTTCTTACAAAATTTCAAATACGTCTTTAGGTCGATATTCTACAAGTTACCAAGCTTCAATTCGATCGAGTCTATATTTTTTGAGTTATCGAGGAAATAATATTCCAGGTGGGTATAACACCAAAACCGTTGGACCGATTATGCTTGAAAACGTTCGTAACTCTTACATTCAGATGCGCAACCTACCCTGAGAATTCCAAGTCCATATGTCTTTCCGTTTGAAAGTTATCGAGGCAATGGTCACCCGATCTAGGTACTAAACTCACCTAAGGCTGCTCGGATCTCCAGCAATATAGATCCGATCGTGTTCAACCTTTGAACTTGGCAATAGAGTTAGGTTTTGAAGGCTCTGGCAAAATTTCAGCGATGTCGGACGAATAGTTATTGATATATAGAATTTTTTTCGATGATTTTCAATGATTTTTCAAAAAAATTGTAGGGATTCGATCATCACGAAATTTCGCAAGAATTTTCGCGTTGGCATTCTACAACTAATAACCATGCTTGAAATCAATCGGCTTTGTATTTTTTCGAGTTATTGAGGAAAAACAACCAAAATTTAGGTGGGTATAACTAAAAACCGTTAGGTCGATTATGTCTATAAACAAACTCAAATTTTGCATTCGGATGCACAACCTAACCTGAAATTGCTGTCTCTTTCCGTTCTCAGGTTATCGTGACATAAAAAATAGTTTTTAATAATTTCTTCCAAATTTTCTAGTGATTTTTTTAGGTTTATATTCTACAACTATTCACAAAGTTTCAATTCGATCGGATTTATATTGATTGAATATAAAATTATTACTCGGACACCATTATGCCAATTAACGAACTGGTCCGTCGTATTGGGATGCGCCTTACCCTGAAAATTTCAAGTCACTCTTTCATTCCTCTCTCAAGTTATCGTGGCAAAGGACGGCCGGACAGAATCAAATTTTTCCTCGAATTCTTCATCAGGTAGTGGAACTCGTTTGAGACCATTTTCGGCAAAAAAATCGAAATTTACAGATATTTGGGCAAAATGTTCCCCAGAACATACGAGCAAAAATAACAGTTATAACTTAATCACCCGTCTATCATTTTCGTCGAATTTCAATAAATAACATCTGTGTAAAGAAAACAAATTTATTTCAATTCAAAAGTATAATCAACAGCATCCAGTAAGTTTGCCTTTGGTCACAGAGTATCGTATGTTTTTTATTCCATTCCACGTTCATTGTTCACAAACAAAAAAATATTGATGAATACGTTAACATCTCATGAATAGAGCTGAGGAGTTTGTAAAACAGCAACCAAAAATATTTCCGCGCAATTTCAAGATATACATAATATATTCGAAAGTGTCTCCATCATAAAAAGTTTCACGACACTGCAATCGACTACATAAAGGAGCTTCACATCGTTAGTACCAGTCCTACTTATTTACATTCTGCTTTAAAGTAACTGTTATCTTTTTTCGTCTCCAGTATGAAGTCAGAAACCAGACAAGTGGTCATTATAAGAGCAGGATTTGATGAAGAGACATTACTCTTCGTGCTCCACCTACGATGTTCTTTAAGCTCATTTGGGAGCTTCCACGCTCAACTTTTGTTCATTTCTTTACCCCGAAACAGGAAACCTCGGCGACGGTGGGTTCCATAAATAACTTGTATACCTCCTGTTTTACCCTTCTCTTTTCGAATGTCAATTAATATATCCAGGGTATTCGGCCGCTAAATTTTGTTCCTGAAAAAGAACTGCTATTCATCTGGAGATGCATACAAAGGAAATAGATTCCACGAACATTTGTAGTAAATTTGTTCCGGGGCATGGAGAAAAACTACAGTAGTCTTAGAGAAAAAGATCATAATATGAATCGTGAATTGTGTGATGGGCCAGAATATTGGACAGTTATTTATTAGAAGAACAACTGTGATACGAATGGAATGTGTTTCCTGTTCTCTACTAGGATTGAGAAAATAAGGTGGAAAAGCACAGCCATGAGGCCAATCTGCTTTGGCGCGCTTGTTCAATAAGGAGTCTTTATAAATGATTGTAACATCGCATAGTTGGCTTTGAATTTTTATTTGCCACTTCTCCCTTCTTGTGTTCTGTTTATATCATAGAATTTCTAAACTGACAGCCAATATTGAATTATTGTCAATTCTTAGGATTCCTTTTGGAAGTTCGTGAACACAGTTTCCAAATAATTTTAATCTGCAATGATTTATGATTTATAATAAAGCACATTTATTGTGATTTCATACTACCGCAATGGTACATTAATCATTGGTGAATGGATATACTCTGTAGAGGTCTGTAAAAATAAATATCAGGTGGAATATTCTGATGTTCAGATTCTAGATTCTTCTCTGAAAGTCCACATCAGAGGTGTTATAAATAGATTCATGCAGACTGGAAACGTTAACAAGGGAGAATCGATAGGATAGGAAGACCTCAAGTTTCTCATGAAGTTGTTGAAGAACTGATAACACGAGTTCAACAAAATCCTCAAATGACCCTGAATAAATTTTCTTTGCAGTCTGGTGTCCCCTAGAGAACTTGCCACAAAGTATGGAAAGAACTGAATTTGTACCCTTACAAAATAATGATGATACAGCAACTCCTACCAATAGATATTCCACGTCGCCTAGAGTACTGCTATTGATTTCTAAATAATCTAGTCGACATATTATTGGACATAACTTTTTTGGCGCTCTTGTTCCTCGGAACAGAGTGCTTATCCATTTGTCCAAATGCCTGTAATTTTCGAATTTTTGGCTGGAAATGGTCTTCTATTTGTCCGGCCGTCCATCCGTCTGTCCGTCCGTCCGGGAGGCTGTTAACACGATAACTCTCGAACGGAATGAGCTAGACAGTTGAAATTTTTAGAGTAGATTTGGGAGATAAATATCTCGGTTAATTTCGTTATTGGGCAAAATTGGGTGGTTTCGGAATAAAAAAAAAAAATGTACATTACAAATTTTGAATTCAATTTTTTTCAAGATGAAGTTTCATCATAAGAATCCATTGTTATCATTTTCAGCTCTAACAAGCTAATACTTTCGGAGATATGATGTTTCAAAGTTTCAATATTACATCGTAAGTTCTATGTATTCACAGAATTGATATTGATATTGATATCACTCTCAACTCCAACAAACTAATACTTTCGGATATATGATTTTTCAAAATTTCAATAATTGTTCAATTCTGTATGATTTCATAGAATACTCTGATTATAATTTCCTGATGTATGTAAATCTAATATGAGATGAGTCATAGGCCTATACGTTTTGAATTTAATTACGAAAATTCTTGAGAATTGATGCACAGAAGTCAAATTGAAAAAGTGGGAAAGCCCTGTGGACAGGAGCTTTGGCGCTCTTGTTCAAACTTTGACAAATCATATCTCCGAAAGTATTGGTTTCTCCGAGTTGGGAATGATATCAATGGATACTTATTTATTTTATGATGCATCACTATCATAAGATTCCATTGATATCACTGTCAACTCTGAGAAACCAATACTTTCGGAGATATGATTTTTCAAAGTTTTTGAATTTAATTTTTTTTATGATGCAGTTCTATGACAAGAATCCATTGATATCATTGACAATTCTGAGGTGTGATAGTTTTGAAACACCTATAGCCAAAATTGGACTACCATATAAAGATAAGATGCAAAGGGATTTTAAAATCTTTCATGATGTAGTCCTATCATAATAATCCATTGATATAATTCCCAACTCTGAGAAACCAATACTTTCGGAGATATGATTTGTCAAAGATTGGACAAGAGCGCCAAAGCTCCTATCCACAGGGCTTTCCCACTTTTTAGTGATGAGGCTTGGTTTTACCTGTTGGGATATGTGAATTCTCAAAACTATAGAGATTCTAGACATCTGAGAATTCCCACAGTTTTATTGTGACTCCATTATACATTCGCAAAAAGTTAGTGTGCGGTTAGCAGTTTCTCGTCGTAGAATATATGGCCCAGTTTTCTTTCATGATACCATCAATGGTGAAAGATTCAAAAAATAATGCTGGAGCCATTAATAAACCAGCTAGGAAATTTTCTCAGAAAACACTAAGTTAATGAAGTAAATATTTAATAAGACATCTACAATATTTTGAGAAAGTTGTTAAACCTTCTTTAAATTATATGCGTAGATGTCTATTTATTGCTATTTTAAGATAACTCATATGCCTAAGTGACATACGGAAAATGTTTGCCCATAAAAAGGTATTTCATAGAGAAGTGGGGAAGGGGCTTGGAGGGTCTGGGCCTTACTACCTGTTATTTCGTAGCATTTTCTGAGAAAATTATCCAAAGTGATGTATATTTTTTTACCATCAAAAAGTTGAGATTTTAAAAATACAAAAAGTCCATGGACTTTTTAAAAAAAGCAGATATTTTGGCGGCAGTATTTTCGATTGATAATTAGGTTGCTTTTTCGATATTAAGTCAGAATGAGGTGAAAAAATAAATATTTTAAGTCAAAAAAATTACAGTGTGTTTGGGACATACCAAATTCACCAAATTTCGTGAAAATTTTTTTTTTTGTGAAACAAAAATAAAAAACCAAAAACTTATTTAAATTGTTCAGATAAATTTTGAGGTTATGTGAAAAAAGGGGTGTGAATACAAAAGCTGTAGATCTTTTTATTACCTAAAACTTTACCTTTTAACTTTTTTCCATAGGACTTGTAGTTTTGCCGGAAAACGGGAGAAACCGTTTTTTACCCTTAAAAACTCACCCCCTTCCAATTTCCAACATCAGATCGCACGTGAAATGTTTTTCCTATCATTTTTGTTATATTCTCTTCTTTTCAATGGGTTTCATCCTACTTTTTGCGCGCGTGTTCCGCAAGGAACAGCGTGCTATCATTTCGACACAATGTCTGTATTTTTCGAATTTTTTTACGAAAATGGTCTCAAACGATTGGGTTCGACTCCCTGATGAAGAATTCGAGGTCAAATTCAATTCTGTCCGTCCGTCCGGCCGGCCGTCCGGCCGTTAGCACGATACTCTCGAACGGAACGAGTTAGAGCGTTGAAATTTGCAGGGCATGGTTGCAGTGTAAATATCTCGGACAAGTTCGTTAATGGGCAAAATCCATCCAGCCGTTTCGGAGTTACGGCCATTTTTAGTTAAAACGTTTTTCAAGAATATTTCCGAAACCGATCACTCGATCTATCTGAAATTCAGCATCAAATTGTAGAATCATGACCTTTATATGCTTGCGAAGTTTTGTATTGATCAAATGGCTCTAAACTAAAAAAAAAAAAGTTAAATTTTGAAAATTAAATTGAAATTTTGTTTTCAGTATAACTCAAAAAATACTCATCCGATTGAATTGAAACTCAGTAGTTAGATGCGAAATACCAATGGAAACACTTGTGCAAAATTTCGTGGGGATAGCATGAGTAGAAAAAATTAAAAAAATTTTTAACTATTAGAGGAATATTTTGCTTGAAATTCCGAAACAAAATATCGGAATGAGTTCAGTTTTGGCACTTCGGTGACGAATTATGACCTCTTGGGGTGTGCAAAATTTCACTGAGAACAGACCACTAGGAGCCTACAAAAAAAATTTATAATTTTTAACTACCAAACTCGACAAATTATTTCATTTCGAATTTCTACATGGAATATCTGTAACATCTGGAGATCAGATTTCGTTCCGAAGTATTTTTTGCGCGTTTATCTGAATCAAGTCGATATGTACGAGGGCAACTGATTAAAATATGGACCACTTACTAGCATGGCAAATGAATTAATGCGTAAACGATGTGTGGAATTTTAAATGGGTTTTCAAAATTTGTCTGAACGGTGAACGACTCCCGTGTTACTGCCTTTTTTGGGCATTTTTTGTTATTCGGATAAGCAGAAGAGAAATAATTTAACTGCTCGAGTTTTCTTCTGAGAAGATTGGGGTTTTGGGGTGGAGGATGCTATTCCTCCATAGAATCCCCCGGTGCGGGTCTGCGCATGCGTGGATTAAAGATGCGATATCTCCTGAACCCCTAGTGTTGGAGAATCGGAGTTTTTTTAAGGTGTGTGATTTTGAGAGGACTTTCAAGAAGAAGAGGAGTGACTGTTTTTGAGTTGTATGGGTTATGTTGGGAGTCCTGAGCAATATTGTGAGGTTTTAAAATAATATTTATCGCAATTCAGTGCAAGGACTAGTCCTTGCACTGAAGTGCAAGGACTAGTCCTTGCACTGAATTGCCATAAATATTATTTTAAAACCTCACAATATCGCTCAGCACTCCCAACATATCCCATAGCGTTGTTTCCGAGTTGAAATGTCTGTATGGTGACCCTGAGGCAAATTTATAAATAACTATATTCGGTAGATCGATATTAAAATACGTTCGGATTTGGAGAAGAGGCAATTGCGTTCCTAACGGAGGTCCCATAACCGCATTTTTTTTCGATCTACGCTAAAGCTAACAGCCAAACTGTATTGATAGCTATATTTGTTAAAGGACTGTAAAAGCACTGACGTGAAGTCGGTCCTCTTTGGCGCGCGTGTTCACGGTGGCTAATTTGAATTGAATGATGAGTACTTCAAGCTCAGTGGATAGAGCGAGCTGAATATCTACTCAAAGGATAGTGGACACTATTCACTGTCGGTTCAAAAATTAACAGTGCTGTATCTAAGCTGCCATCAGGAGAGAGTAACAAAGTTGGCAAAGAACACAACTGACTGTCTTTAGTCGCACAAGCTCCTAGAAGATTTGGGAGGGTCAGTATAATCCTAATCATGTTTATAGCACGCGCGCCAAATGCAGATTGACTTAACAATGAAAGAAAAAGTGTAAAAAAGCATTGACGTGGGGTCAATCTGCTTTGGCGCGCGTGCTATAAACATGATTAGGATTATACTGACCCTTCCAAATCTTCTAGGAGCTTGTGCGACTGAGGAGAGTCAGTTTTGTTCTTTTCCAACTTTGTTACTCTCTCCTGATGGCAGCTTAGATACAGCACTGTTAATTTTTGAACCGACAGTGAATGGTGTCCACTATTCTTTGGGTAGATCTTCAGCTCGCTCTATCCTCTGAGCTTGAAGTACTCATCATTCAATTCAAATTAGCCACCTTGAAGACGCGCGCCAAAGAGGACTGACTTCACGTCAGTGCTTTTTTTTTCTCTCTTTTTACCATTTTCAAAGACTTCATCATCCCTGGTCTAGAATGTGATACTCGATTGTTTTCCCGATATTCATTCATCTCAAAAATGTTAATTCTAATTTTCTCCGTGAGACCTTCTACCTGTCCCAATTATTCTAGAGTTGAACATCAACATCGATTGCACTAGGCGACCTTCTATAAACATCAGTAACTAATGGCAAATCGATAAAAAGAAAAACGGAAATATATCGTCATTTAGGTGAATGCATGTCAAGGGTAATGATGTCTTTGGAGTTTGATATTTATATTATGGATAAATCTATTATTCATAAATCCATGCTTCTAACCGTAGAAGATATATAGCATTCAAATACAATTTTTATGTACTTATCTTACATCTTACAATCGATCGGCTGAAAAGTATATTCATAAGTATTCATTAATATCTACTACAATAGTTGCAACTGATTGACGATGATATATATACTCAAAATCGATGAAAACCAATTTGATATGTATATTTCATGTTGAGAAATGATTTCCAATTATTTATCAGATCATAAATTTAATGGTAGATTCATGTCACTACGATATCTAATGACTTTTTGTTATTTACCCATTAGGGATGAACTGGAATTATTGATTTTGTTATAATCGCTTCCTGAAATCTTCCTCTTACCGCTTATGAAGATCTAAAAACTTTATTATTTTTTCAGTCCTCAGTAATTTTTGGCGCTCTTGTTCCTAGGAACAGAGTGCTTATCAATTTGACCAAATGTCTGTAATTTTCGTATTTTTGGCTGAAAATGGTCTTAAACGATTTGGTTCAACTCACTGATCAAGAAGCCGTGGTCGGAATCGATTCTGCCCGGCCGGCCGTTAACAGGATAATTTTCAAACGGAATGAGCTAGACAGTTGAAATTTTCAATGTAGGTTTGAGGGATAAATATCTCGGTTAAGTTCGTGATTGGGCTAAATCGGTCTGATAGTTTCGGAGTAACAAAACAAATTTTTTTTTTCAATACAACTTTTGAATTCATATTTTTTCAAGATGCAGTTTCATCATAAGAATGCATTGTTATCATTTTCAACTCTAACAAGCTAATACTTTCGGAGATATGATGTTTCAAAGTTTCAATATTACATCGTAAGTTCTATGTATTCACAGGATGTGAATACAGAATGTGTCTGTGTGACTATTCATAAATGTCATCTTTTCTAGCTATAAGAGATTGTCAATTCGTATATTTTCTATTGGAAAGCAAGTATTCGATTCTTGAATTTGTGAATATATACAAGACTGTTTTGATGTAGTTTATGGAGACAATAGGAAAGAAGAACATAATGGAATCATCGAAAGAAATTACTGTTCGTTGACCACTGAGGTTAATATTACCTTTTACTTCCTTAAGTAGTGGTAGTGAGACATGTTCCTATATACAGAATTTTCATAATGTTGCTTGTTAAAAATACTGGAATATAGAACTACATTTGTGTATCAATCATTTTTTCTTGAGTTAAGGTTCATAATACAGAAAAGAATGTGTTAGTGGTATGAACTATTAAATTTCGAATTATGAAAAGGGGATAGTATTTCATTAATATATTTTGAACTATTAAAATAATTTGTTAGTAATCCACTACCTACTCAAATATCAGGAATAAATGAACAATCTGCTATGATTGTCTCCAGCCTTGCTCTAGAAACTTCGATGATACTTTCCTTAGGTATGTCGAGTTGTGAAAACTATGCACCGAGTGTGAGTCTTGCAACAACCCATTCCACGAGGTTAAATCATTGCAGATTGCTCTTTTAATCTTGATAAATAAATTTAATGAGAACTTTTAAAGCATTGAAGCATTGTAGATTGCTCTTTTTTGCGCGTATGTTCTGGGGAACATCGCGTTATAGTTTTGCCCAAATGTCTGTAACTTTCGAATTTTTTGACGAAAATGGTCTCAAACGATTTAGTTCGACTCCCCAATGAAGAATTCGAGGTCAAATTTGATTCTGTCCGGCCGGCCGTCCGGCCGCTGCCACGATAACTTGAGAACGAAAAGAGCTAGCGACTTGAAATTTTCAGGGTGGGTGGCGCATCGCAATACGACGGACAAGTTCGTTAATGGGCATAATCAACCCAGTAGTTTCCGAGTAATAATTTTGCTTTCAACCAATATAAATCCGATCGAATTGAAACTTGGTGAGTAGTTGTAGAATATGAAAAAAATTATTAAAAAATATTTTTGTTGTCACGATAACTTGAGAACGGAAAGAGATATCGCCTTGAAGTTTTCAGGTTAGGATATGCACCAGAACGCGACATTTTAGTTTATTTATGAGCATAATCGGCCAAACGGTTTTAGAGTTATAGCCATCTGAAATTTGGTTGTTTTTTGTTCCTCATTAACTCGAAAAATACAAAACCGATTGAATTCAAACATGGTAATAAGTTGTAGAATGCCAACGCGAAAATTCTTGCAAAATTTCGTGAGGATAGTATTCGTAAAAAATTTTTAAAAAATCATTGAAAATTGGAAAAAAAAAATTCTATATATCAGTAACTATTCTTTTGAAATTGCTGAAATTTTGCAAAAGCCTCCATAACCTAACTCTACTGCCAAGTTTCTAGTTTTAACATGATCGGTTGAATATTGTTGGAGATTCGAGCATTCTTGTGAGTTCAGTAGATGAGTGATCGTTGCCTCGATAACTTTCGAACGAAAGGAGATAGGGACTTGCAATTTTCAGGGTAGGTTGCGTATCCGAAAGGGAGAGTTGAGTTCGTTTTTGAGCATAATTGGTTAAACGGTTTCCGAGTTATATACCCACCTGGAATATGATTTCCTTGATAACTCAAAAAATAAATTTTGATCGAATTGAAGCTTGGTAACTAGTAGTAGAAAATCATCATAAAGACGTGTTTAAAATTTTGTAAGAACCGTACCCCTAGAAAATTTGAAAAAAATTACGAAAAAAAAAATTTTAAGAACCGCACCCCTAGAAAATTTCAAAAAAATCACGAAAAAAAAAATTGGGTCAAGCACTGACGTGAAGTCAGAAGCTTTTGCGCGTATGTTCTATTGTCCATTCTTCTGTATTGGACACCCTTAATCGAATTTACCATGGTAAATTATGTTGTCCATTCTCCTGTATTGGACACTTAATTCGAATTTACCATGGTAAATTGCTTGAACCAATTTTTTTAAATAATTTTTAAAGCATTTTTCTTAAACGACACTTTTTTTTAAATTATATTTAAATTTAAATTTAATTTAAACTGTTTTGATGGGGTTCACCACGCAACATTGATTAAAATTTGGCCCGATTTTGGATTCACAGATTCCTTCGTAATTGGATTGAATCATATCGTTTTGGTCATTTTTTTCGTGTTATGGAACTCTCTCAAGAACGTTGGCTTTATAAGTGTACCGTAAGGGCCACAGTTAGGACCATTATTGTTTGCCATTTATATTAAGGATATGTCGAAATGTTATGAACACACACACCATAATTTGTATACTCATGATCTAAAAGTTTATAAGAAAATAAAATCTAATCTCGATTATACCCTCTTCCGAAGTGATTTAGATCGTTTATTCCGTTTCCGTTACGGCAGATATTTTGTTTTGAATGCGGATAAGTATAGGCATAATTTTGCGAGAGATTTCAAAACCTAATCTACAGCCAAGTTCTAAATGCGAACACGATCGGATCTATATGATTGGAGATATGGCAATAATATTGGTAACGGAGTAGTATTGGCGGGTTCTGTATGTGGATGGATGACCGTAAAAAATTTTTTTTTCCAAAATTGTTATATATAAAAAACTATCCGTCAGAATCCGCTGAAATTCCGCACATTCCTTCGAGTCGCCATTTTACAATCGAGTTTCGAATTTCAGTTGGATTGACTTTGTATGGGACGTGAACAGGCAATGGAATATTCGCAAAACCTCATTCACGTCAGTGATTTCTAAGAACTTTATAACATTTATGTTTCCAAATCAATAAGTCCAGAGCGTTCCTGCCAATCGGGTCCTTCATAAATGGCTTCGTATAATTATTATACTCATGAATATATTTCACAAATCAAATAGACCCCAGGGGGTTCATATATTTGCCAAGAAAGCAAGAGCAGACGCGTTTCTGGCTTCTTGGCCTTCATCAGTACTCTGTAGCTTCTCAACAATCTCAACTAAACTGACCCGGGCTAAGACTCTCAGAGCCGGCTTGGTCGATCGTACCTAATCGCCCACGCCACCTATGAGACAGAACACGGAAATCAGCCTCTCCCCACCAGTAAGTTGAGTTTGTTGAGAAGCTACAGAGTACTGATGAAGGCCAAGAAGCCAGAAACGCGTCTGCTCTTGCTTTCTCTGTCTCGCATCAATGAACCCCCTGGGGTCTATTAGATTTGTGAAATATATGCATAAGTATAATAATTATACGAAGCCATTTATGAAGGACCCGATTGTCAGGAACGCTCTGGACTTGTTGATTTATTAACAACGGTATCGCCATTTTTCATTATTATTTTTGAAAACGCTAAACAGCGTTCATGGTCATTGGGAAGATACTGTCTGAGCTCTGCGGGACTCGTTCTCTATTAATATCGAGTGAATGGTGGCATATGATTTCACGCTTCAAATAATCACTGGTGGAGAGAGGCTGATTTCCGTGTTTTGTCTCATAGGTGGCGTGGGCGATTAGGTACGATCGACGAAGCCGGCTCTAAGAGGCTTAGCCCGGATCAGTTTAGTTGAGATTGCTGAGAAGCTACAGAGTACTGATGAAGGCCAAGAAGCCAGAAATGCGTCTGCTCTTGCTTTCTCGGCAAATCAATGAACCCCCTGGGGTCTATTTGATTTGTGAAATATATGCATAAGTATAATAATTATACGAAGCCATTTATGAAGGACCCGATTGGCAGGAACGCTCTGGACTTGTTGATTCATTAACAACGGTATCGCCATTTTTCATTATTATTTATGTTTCCGCTCTTTTATGAGTAATATTCACCGTAGTTCTATGCACCAATCTGGTATAGTTCTGGTATGTCATCTTTTGTCGAAAATAGCACTTGCAGAGGTATTTATAAAAAACCGTAACCCTTAATATGAGAAATATTTATTCGTAGTCCGAAGCAAAATATTTGGCTTGCTCTGATCAGATACCATGATTCTTTAAATTCATATAGACATTGACTAAATGCTAAAATCATAATTTTTGCGCACATGTTCAAGAGAACAGCATGCCACGATAACTTTTGAACGGAAAGAGATATCAACTTGCAATTTTCAAGGTAGGTTGAAAATCCGGAAGTGATGACCACGTTCGTTTGGACTTAATCGACGAAACGGTTTCGGAGTTATACCCATTAACATTTTGTTGTCTTTTCCCAATATCTCAAAAAACACAGATCCGATCGAATTGAAACTTGGTAATTAGTTGTAGAATGCCAACACACAATTTTTTGCGACATTTCGTGAGGATCGTATCACTGAAAAAAATTGCAATTTAAGCCCTTGAAAAAAAAATAAAAATTATATTCGAAAATTTTATATTTCAGAAACTATCTGTCGGATTTAACTGAAATTCCTCACAAACCTTCGAGCCGAATTTTATTTTCCTAATATTTCAAAATATACAGATCCGAATTGAAATCTAGTACTAGGTTGAAAAAATGTGGGAAAGCCCTGTGGAGCTTTGGCGTTCTTGTTCAAACTTTGACAAATCATATCTCCGAAAGTATTGGTTTCTCAGAGTTGGGAATGATATCAATGTATTCTAATGATAGAACTGCATCATAAAAGAAATTGGATCCAAAACAGTGTCATTTGAAAAAATTGGTACAAGCAATGACGTGAAGTCAGGAGCTTTTGCGCGTATGTTCTATTGTCCATTCTCCTGTCTTGGACACTCTTAATCAAATTTACCATGGTGAATTCTATTGTCCGTTCTCATGTATTAGACACTCTCTTAATCGAATTTACCATGGTAAATTCGATTAAGAGTGGTCAATAATACAGGGGAACGGACAATAGAATTCACCATGGTAAATTTGATTAAGAATGTACAATACAGGAGAATGGACAATAGAACATACGCGCAAAAGCTCCTGACTTTACGTCAGTGCTTGAACAAATTTTTTTTTTATTTTCTAGGATACGGTTCTCACAGAATTTTACACAAGTCTTTATGACGATATTCTACAACTAGTTAGCAAGCTACAATTTGATCGGGTCTATATTTTTTGAGTCATCAAGGAAATAATATTCCAGATGGGTATAACTCCGAAACCGTTGGGCCGATTATGGCCAACAGCGAACTTAACTCTCCCATTTAGATGCGCAACCTACTCTGAAAATTGCAAGTCCCTATCTCCTTTCGTTCGGGAGATATCGAGACAACGGTCACCCATCCAGCTACTGAACTCACACAAGACTGCTCAGATCTCCAACAATATAGATCCGATCGTGTTCAAACTTGGAACTTGGTAGTAGAGATAGGTTCTGAAGGCTCTCGCAAAATATCTGCCATGTCGGATGAATAGTTTCTGATATATAGAATTGTTTTCAATCATTTTTAAAAAAATTTATGTTGATACGATCCTCACAAAATTTCGCAAGAATTTCCGCGTCGGCATTCTTCAACTAATAATCATATTTAGAATGGACCGGTTTGGTATTTTTCGAGTTATTAAGAAAATAAAAACCAATTTCAGATGGGGATAACTCCAAAACCGTTTGGCCGATTATGCTTATAAACAAACTCAAATTTCATATTCAGATGCACAACCTTACCTAAAAATTTCAAATCGCTACCTATTTCCGTTCTCAGGTTATCGAGACATAAAAAATATTTTTAATAATTTTTTAAAAATTTTCTAGAGATACGATTCTCACAAAATTCCACAAACGCGCTTAGGTTTATATTTTACAACTATTCACCAAGTTTCAATTCGATAGGATTTATATTGGTTGAAAACAAAATTATTACTCGGAAACCATTAAGCCGATTATGCCCATTAACGAACTTGTGCGTTGTATTGGGATGCGCCACCCACCCTGAAAATTCGCTAGCTCTTTCCGTTCTCAAGTTATCGTGACAACGACCGGACGGCCGGACGGACAGAATCAAATTTGACATCGAATTCTTCATCACGGAGTCGAACCCAATCGTTTGAGATCATTTTCGGCGAAAAATTCGAAAAAGACAGACATTTGGGCAAAATGATAACGTATGTTCCTCAGAATATACGCACAAAAAACAAGAGTGCCAAAAATTATTAATCCGAAACCACCAGACTGATTCTACCCAATAACGAACTTATCCGTGATATTCATTCCTCAAATTCTTCGAAACATCATCATATGGATTATCCAAGGGCATTATATTATTTACACCCAAAAATTATAATATCCTATAATCCTCATAATTCTATGATACCTGAGGTTATTTCATTGGTCATTTTGCCTTCAATCATACATTATTTTCTAGAAGAGGAGGGGTATTTTATATCATGCGTACCGAACCAGAAATATATTTGACATGTCTCTTATAGGTAGATAAGATGACATGTATGAACACAGATCATGTAATTCATAGATAGAATAATTACAGCATTCTGTACAAACATAGTACGATTTATTTTTGAAATTTTTAACAGACGGATTGAAGGTTCATGTAGTATTCGTGTGGGTATGTAAGGCGTGAATAGACAATAGAACATGCCCTTCAGTATTTTTTAAGATTTTTTTTCATGAGAACTTAGGTACCTACCCTCCGAATATATGCAATGATTTATGGCAAACCTATTCCCGATATGAACTTAATTTGGAATTCCTCCTTCCTTTAATGACCTGGCAGAACGCATTATGCCTTGCCTTGATTGTCAGTTCGCATGAAATGTGAACAACATTTCCATCATGAAACTTATGAATGCCTAATGCAAGCATATCTCGAATTCGAAGTGTAATCTCGATGCAGGAGGATCATTCAGAGATGAAGTCAATTTCTGTTATAACCGAATGGATCAGGTATCGGAATTCGAGTTAACGTCACCCATAATAGATACCCTATAAAGATATAACATATGGGGTTGTTATATAGCCCATTACATAACATACCATCTTTATACAGGGTGAATCCTGATGAACTTTACATATTTCATGAAGAAAAAGAGGACACTTAGCCGATAACCAAAATATAGGATTTTTATATCAATCGCCTAGGGGTTGATTGAATTACTTTCCTAACATTCGTCTTTGACGTCTCTGGTTTTCAACAAAACACTTGTTCTGCTATTTTCACAGTTTATTTACAATTCAACTCCAAGAAATATACAACTCTGGCAGTATTTACTTCCGCAATTACTGAAGTTCGTCAACAACCACAATATACTCTAAATTCGAGTAAGTAAGAATTCAATAAAACCATCTAAGTATCAGGGATAAAAACTCGTACTTCCGAGCCGTCTTCAACGTCTACCATCTTCAACGTCTACCGTCTTTCTCTGCTCAGAACACACTCCCTAAATTGCTTGATTGTACCCAAGGGGAGTTCTAATTCTAACTATATACAAGTAGAATTCCAATCATAATTGAAATCCTACAAAATATCCCACATGAGGGGTTTTCAACCATTCCTTCGAATTATACAGTGTGGAGTGGTCAAATGGAATAAATTCATTATCTTGGTTACTGTACCTACAGGGTCACGGTCGATGTTTCCCTGGAGTTTTACGGAGAACGGAACGTACAATTTTATTAAAAATTTCATTCCCTGGCTAAGAACCACTGCTCCATCGATCTAGAATATTTTCAGCGGTGCGGTGTTGCCGCTTATATCAAGAAGTACTAACAACTTAAGATATTTCAAATGTAACACCCTATATAGTAGTGTTTATTTCGATCCGCCGTAGCCTCCTGATTAATTCAATATCAACTTCATCATCCCTATCTCTAGCAGTTTTCGAGAAATTAATTGATTTACTTCCTTTTTGACGCTCTTGTTCCCCGGAATAGAGTGCTTATCAATTTGCCCAAATGTCTGTAATTTTCGAATGTTTGGCTGAAAATGGTCTTAAACGATTTGGTTCGACTCACTGATGAAGAATACATGGTCAAAATCGATTCTGTCAGGCCGTTAACACGATAACTCTCGAACGGAATGAGCTAGACAGTTGAAATTTCCAGAGTAGGTTTGGGAGATGAATATCTCGGTTGAGTTCGTTATTTATTACTTTATTTTTTGGGCAAAATCGGCCAGGTGGTTTCGGAGTAACAAAAAAAA
This sequence comes from Halyzia sedecimguttata, assembly GCA_937662695.2. NCBI lineage: Eukaryota > Metazoa > Arthropoda > Insecta > Coleoptera > Coccinellidae > Halyzia > Halyzia sedecimguttata. The sequence goes on from OW569417.2 coordinate 37,683,463, forward strand.
ATTTTTTTTACATTACAAATTTTAAATTCAATTTTTTTTAAGATGCGGTTTTATCATAAGAATCCATTGATATAATTTTCAACTTTAACAAACTTATACTTTCGGAGATAAGAATTTTAAAAATTTCAATAATGATTCTCAATAATTCTATATGATTTGATAGAACACTCTAATTATAATTTGCAGATGTATGTAAATCCAACATGAGATGATTCAAAGACCTACGTTTTGAATTTAATTATGAAAATTCTTGAAAACTGACGCACAGAAGTCAAATTGAAAAAGTGGGAAAGCCCTGTGGCCAGGAACTTTGGCGCTGTTGTTCAAACTTTGAGAAATCATAACTCCGAAAGTATTGGTTTTTCAGAGTTGGGAGTGATATATATGGATTCTTATTTAATTTATTCTATTTTATGATGCAGTTCTATCATAAGAATATTGATTGATATAGTTCCCAACTCCGAGAAACCACTTTTGGTGATATGATTTGTCAAAGTTTGAACAAGAGAGCCAAATCTGCTGTCCACAGGGCTTTCCCACATTTTTTGTGCAAATCATAGCTTCAATTCAACATTCATTACTTCCTCACTTGGAACCTCGAAAGCGGAAATTTCGGGTACCTATGCATTAACAGTATGCCGTGTATCATTTACGACATGATATGAGCCCCTAATCATACAGGGTTGTTCAAAATCCGAGTCTTTTCCGAGAAATACCTAAACGACAAAAAGTGCGTTTTTTCAAATTGAATGGATCTGTATATCATAAGATGTATTGAAAGAGAATTCCTTTCAAACGATATAACATGTTTCTCTATCTAAATTGTAAGGGTTAAGAATTAAAAGCAAGTTTTCATGCCAATGAGATGCCTTGAAATGACATAGAACATGAAAATTATGATAATTTAACAATTGGCATTAGTGAAGTAGGTACCTATGGTTGAATTTATTAGCGGAGATTTTATTAAAAATTCATTCAAATGGAAGGCAATAATTATACAAATTAAGTTTTCCAAAAGTAACTACACTCTTCTCCACTTGGACACTCATTAAACATTCTGCATGTTATTGTTACAATTTAATCCCATTGACCGTGAAGAATAAACAATTTCATCAAAACATCATTTGTATAATTATTGCCTTCCATTTAAATCGTTTTAAATGAAATCTCAAATTATAAATTCAATAATACTTTACAATCGATGCTTATTGTCAAATTATGATAACTTATAGGTATGTTCTATGACATTTCATAGATAACTAAAACGTACCAAAATATTCCCATTGGCCAATTTTCTTTTAATTCGAAAACGTTACAATTTAGGTGTAGGAACATGTTATATCGTTTGATTAATTCTCTTTCAATACATCTTTATGATATACAGGTCATTCCATTTGAAAAACCGCACTTTTTATCGTTTTAGTATTTCTCAAGAAAGCCTTGGAATTTGAACAACCCTGTATGATTATAGAGACGTATTTCATTAAACGTAAATGATAGCTCTCAGGATTCCAAGTACCGAAGTAATGAATGTTTAATTGGAACTATATTTAGCACAAAAAAGTGGGAAAGCCCTGGGACAAGAGCTTTGGCGCTCTTGTTCAAATTTTGACAAATCATATCTCCGAAATTATTAATCTCTGGGAATTATATTAATGGATCCTTACGATAGAACTGCATCATGAAAGAAATTAAATTCAAACAGACGAATTCTCCCCAATAACGAACTTATCCGAGATATTCATTCCTCAAATCTACTCTGAAAATTATATTATATCAATTAAAACCTAGCCAATATTGCAGTTTTGTTTTTACTGGAGATATTCTGAACCCAATTTGATTATGTATCTTACTAAAGTATATATTGCCATCATCATATGGATTATCCACGGGCATTATATTATCACCTTAAAAGTATATCATATCATATTCATAATTCTATGATAGCTGATTTATTTTCATTGGACATTTTGCATTCTATCATACCTTGAATTTAAAAACAGAAGGTGTATTTTATATCACGAATAACGAACCAGAAATAATTTCGACATTTATCTCTCATAGGAAAATAAGTGACATGTAAGACCACCGATCATATAATAATTCATAGATATAATAATTAAGTAGTAGTATAGGTACAGCATTCTGTGGAAACACAGAAGAACGATTATTATTGAAATATTGAAAAATCATATCTCCAAAAGTATTAGTTTGTTAGAGTTGAAAATTATGTCAATGGATTCGATTCTTATGGTGAAATTGCATCTTGAAAAAAAAATAATTTGAAATTTGTAATGTAAAAAAAAATTTTTTTTTCGTTGTGCGATTTGCCCCAATAACGAACTTAACCGAGATATCTATCTCCTTAACCTACTCTGAAGATTTCAACTGTCTAGCTCATTCCGTTCGAGAGTTATCGTGTTAACGAAGGGCCGGCCAGACTGGCCAGACAGAATCGATTTTGACCACGGATTCTTGATCAGTGAGTCGAACCAAATCGACCATTTTCAGCAAAAAAATCGAAAATTACAGACATTTGGGCAAATTGATAAGCACTTTGCTCCGAGGAACAATTGCGCCAAAAAGAAATAAATCAATCAATTACTCGAAAACTGCTAGAGATAATCAGGAATAACCAGGAATAATCAGGAAGCTACGTCGAATCAAAAAAAAATCAATAATATACAGGGTGTTCCATTTGAAATATCAAAATTGTTAGTACTTTTTGATATGAGCGGCAACACTGCAGCGCTGAAAATATTCTAGATCGATGGAGCAGTGGATCCTAGCCAAGTAACCAAATTTTCAATAAAATCGGAAGTCCCGATCACCGTAAAAGTCCAGGGTACAATCGACCATGGCCCACTCTGTATATGAGCCGAAGGCGAGTTTCGTTAATCATCCGAGTATAATGAACACATTATAAAATAGTCGTAGACAAAGTAATTATAATATGCCAATAGCAGAAGTTAAAACATCGTTTCCATTAAAAATGTACTAATCGAAATATAGCAGTTTCCCACCGATGAAAGCGACAGATTAACCTCAGAACCATATCTGAGTGTTATTTCGGTATGGCGTGCTGTTAATTATTCCTTACGTCAATTTCTAAAACTCCACGAAGCAGTTGAATAATGGACGTTTAAAAGTTTTTAAACTTCCTAAAATCGATGAGAGCCGGTTTGTCATTAGATAACCCAACTGGGGCGATGAATCGAACGGGGTATTTCAAGGTGAAACATGCATTCTATATACTGTAACCCCCTTTCTAGGGGTAACCTTTGAAGAGACTCAAATAATAACCTTGCCGTATCGATTATGGATTTAGTCATCCTTGGTATATATTTAGATGCACCGAAGTGCATCGTGTCTCTGTTAGAACATAGATAACCCTTATATTTTCACTTAGGAAGTTGAACTCTCAACACGATTGTGTCAAATTTGATCAGTACCTGTGTGTATTGATATTGAATATCACCATTGACATTTCTTTTTTTCAGAATATGAAGTTTTATGAAAATGTACGTCTTATCAATAAAATATAGGATAGGTCAAGTTAGTGTGTTGATCATGTCATGTATACAAGATATCATGCAGGATGTGACCCAAAATGTGTGGTATGAAACAGAGCTGAGCCGATGCATTGTGCTTAGTGCTTGTGAATGAGCTTGAAGCCTTTTTGTGATCCCGAGCACTTTTTAAAACCAGTGCTTAGTGCTTAGTAATTCAAGCACTTCATGAAAAGGCTAAGTGCTCAGTAATCCCTTAAGTGCTCCCGAGCACTTCCGAGGATTACTAAGCACTAAGCCTTTTCGAAATCTTGTCGTAACACGAATAGACGCTGACGCGCTGTGGTCGGAGGAGTTAATGAGTACCAGAAGTATTCGATATATGGATGTAAATTTATATCTTATTTACAATGCTAAATTGCTTATGATTACAATCACAATAGAAAATAATGTTATCCTATTTCTGCGGATTATATTTTGACATTTTAAGAAATTGAAAAAAACTGACTTCATGTTGATCAATTCGAATTAAATTATGTATTAATGAAGAAATGCCCCAAATAACACTGCATTTACGTCAGTGCTTTTTTTATTATTAAGGGAAAGAAAATACTTGACCTAAGTTTCATAATATAATACTATGTTGTTGTCGTATAGCTCTGGTATGAAATATGGAAAATTATTTTTCTCAGAAAACTTCCATCCAAAGCTGAATTTATCATACAATATCTGCAGAATAGAGGTGATCAAGGAGAAATAAAAAAAATTGGTTCAAGCCCTGTGGACAGGAGCTTTTTGGCGCTCTTGTTCAAACAGACGAATTATATCTGCGAAAGTATTGGTTTCTCAGAGTTAGGAATTCTATCAATGGATTTCTATGATAGAACTGCATCATGAAATAAATTAAATTTTAAAAAAAGTGTCGTTTAAAAAAATGCTTCAAAAATTATCTTAAGAAAAAAGAGCAATCTACAATGCTTCAATGCTTTAAAAGTTGTCATTAAATTTATTTATCAAGATTAAAGGAGCAATCTGCAATGATTCAACCTCGTGGAATGGGTTGTTGCAACTCACTCGGTGCATAGTTTTCACAACTCGAAATACCTAAGGAAAGTATCATCGAAATATAGCAAGGCTAGAGACAATCATAGCAGATTGTCCATTTATTCCTGATATTTGAGTAGGTAGTGGATTCCGAACAAATTATTTTTTCTACAAACGTCAAAAAATGACAAGGTTCGCGCATTGACAACAATATGCGAAGTGACCCTTTTTTTCATTTTCCTTCGTTACCATGACACCGTGCGCGAAGTAGTGTGCGAAATACCTACTTCGCACACTGCATGTAATCTATATGGAATTTTTATATTTTAACCTTTATGTTCCTCGATTTCTCCGGTGAAAGATTTAAAATTACAGAATTGGCCACATCTGCCGAGTTAGGTGAGGTACTGCTTACATCATCGTCGCTCGAAATTTCCATTATTTCACAGTTATAAATATCACGCACGAAATTGACGCGAATAAAAAGTCACTCCAAAATAATTATCAAGAACTGTCACTTTGAAATAATGGTCAACAAATGCCATTTTATTTCCATAGTTACAGTAATTACTTGATTTGGAAAAATGGGTTCAAGCCCTGTGGACAGGAGCTTTCTGGCGCTCTAGTTCAAACAGACAAATTATATCTCCGAAAGTATCGGTTTCTCAGAGTTGGGAATTATATCAATGTATTCATATGATAGAACTGTATCCTAAAGGAAATTCAATTCAAATAATAGTTTATTTATCAAGATTAAATGAGCAATCATGAGAATGAGAAAAGCACCATGGAAGAAATCAAATTAAATCTGGCCAATTTTGCCCAATAACGAACTTAACCGAGATATTCATCTCCCTAAACTACTCTGAAAATTTCAACTACCTACCTCATTCCGTTCGAGAGTTATATCTATGTCTATGGATGAAAAGCAGTCTCACTACTCTCATATCTCTTACTTCATGTTCAGTTCCGAAATGTAAGAATTTTCTGAGAAAAACTAATTTTGGAGCAAACAACTGAGATTTTTCTCACTTCGCTCACAATTCTTCGATTGATTAGATAATCTGTCAGGAACATCATTTGACATTATGACAATTCATATTCATACATAGAATAATATCATTCTGTGAACGTTGAAATACGATTTATTATTGAAATTTTGAAAAATCATATCTCCGAAAGTATTAGCTTGTTAGAGTTAAAAATGATATGAATGGATTCTTATGATAAAACCTCTTATTAAAAAAAATTTAATTTGGAATTTGTTTCGTAAAAAAAAAATTTTTTTTTGTTACTCCGAAACCATCTGTCCGATTTTGCCCAATAACGAACTTAGCCGAGATATTTATCCCCCAAACCTACTCTGAAAATTTCAACTCTCTAGCTCATTCCGTTCGAGAGTTATCGTGCCTACGGCCGGACCGGCCGGACCGGCCGGACAGAATGAATTTCGACCACGGATTCTTGATCAGTGAGTCGAACCAAATCGTTTAAGACCATTTTCATCGAAATATTCGAAAATTACAGACATTTGGGCAAATTGATAAGCACTCAGTTCCGAGGAACTAGAGCGCCAAAAAAGCCAGTTCCATACTATTTTTCATATTGAGCTAAGCATTTTACTTATTTTAGAACAATATTTTTGAAGTTTGTAGAAAAAAATTTGTTTGCATCTCATGCGCGAAATACTTTGGTGACCTCGACTATTTTTGCGCGTTTGTTCTGGGGAACATCGCGTTATAGTTTTGCCCAAATGTCTGTAACTTTCGAATTTTTTGACGAAATTGGTCTCAAACGATCAAGTTTGACTCCCCGATGAAGAATTCGAGGTTAAATTTGATTCTGTCCGTCCGGCCGTCCGGCCGGCCGTTGCCACGATAATTTGAGAACGAAAAGAGCTAGCGACTTGAAATTTTCAGGGTGGGTGGCGCATCGCAATACGACGGAGAAGTTCGTTAATGGGCATAATCGGCCCAGTGGTTTCCGAGTAATAATTTTGTTTTCAACCAATATAAATCCGATCGAATTGAAACTTGGTGAGTAGTTGTAGAAAATGAACCTAAGCACGTTTGTGAAATTTTGGGCGAATCGTATGGCTAGAAAATTTTAAAAAAATTATTAAAAAATATTTTTTTTGTCACGATAACCTGAGAACGGAAAGAGATAGCGGCTTGAAAATTTCAGGTTATGTTGTGCATATGAATGCCACATTTGAGTTTGTTTATGAGCATAATCGACCAAACGGTTTCAGAGTTATAGCCATCTGAAATTTTCTGAAATTTGGTGGTTTTTTGTTCCTCATTAACTCGAAAAATACTGAACCGATTGAATTCAAACATGGTTTTTAGATGTAGAATGCCAACGCGAAAATGTTTGCGAAATTTGGTGAGGATAGCATCTGTAGAAAATTTTTAATAAATCATTGAAAATAAAAAAAAAAATTCTATATATCAGTAACTATACGTTTGAAATTGCTGAAATTTTGCAAGAGCGTTCATTACCTAACTCTACTGCCAAGTTTCAAGTTTTAATACGATCGGTTGAATATTGTTGGAGATTCGAGCATTCTTGTGTGAGTTCAGTAGATGGGTGACGGTTGCCTCGATAACTTTCGAACCAAAGGAGATAGGGACTTGCAATTTTCAGGGTAGGTTGCGTATCGGAAAGGGAGAGTTGAGTTCGTTTTGGGGCATAATCGGTTTAATGGTTTCCGAGTTATATCCACCTGGAATATTGTTTCCTTGATAACTCAAAAAATAAATATTCGATTGAATTGAAGCTTGGTAACTAGTAGTAGAAAATCAACACAAAGACGTGTTTAAAATTCTGTAAGAACCGTACTCCTAGAAAATTTGAAAAATGAAGAAAAAAAAAATTTTAAGAACTGCGCCTCCAGAAAATTAAAAAAAAATCACGAAAAAAAAATTGGTTCAAGCACTGACGTGAAGTCAGAAGCTTTTGCGCGTATGTTCTATTGTCCATGCTTCTGTATTGGACACCCTTAATCGAATTTACCATGGTTGATTATGTCATCCATTCTCCTGTATTGGACACTTAATTCGAATTTACCGTGGTAAATTCGAAGTAAGAGTGTCCAATACAGGAGAATGGACGACATAATTAACCATGGTAAATTCGATTAAGGGTGTCCAATACAGAAGCATGGACAATAGAACATACGCGCAAAAGCTTCTGACTTCACGTCAGTGCTTGAACCAATTTTTTTTTTAACTCGGCTGCGCCTCGTTGAAAAAAATCAGTTCTCGATCACCAAAGTAGCATTTCGCGCACTAGATACAAAAATAACTATTAATAGTTCAAAATATATTAATAAAATACTATCCTCTTTTCATAATTTGAAATTTAATAGTTCATACCACTAACATACCACTACACAAATGTAGATCCATATTCCAGTATTTTTTGTTAGCAACAATATGAAAATACTGTATATAGGAACATGTCTCACTACCACTACTTAAGGAAGTAAAAGGGAATATTAACCTCAGTGGTCAACGAACAGTAATTTCTTTTGATGATTCCATTATGTTCTTCTTTCCTATTGCATCCATAAACTACATCAAAACAGTCTTGTATATATTCACAAATTCAAGAATCCAATAATTGTATGTAATTTGTAAATTGTCTTACTTTTGTTTGAATTTCATTAACTTCAATTTCGAATGATGGTTCGATTAACGGAAATGCACAAAATAACCATTTTATAAATGATTGGTTACGGACAAACATCCGAATCCAAAAAGAAGTAAATCGCTTGTTTCATGAGAAATTTTCGAATTTGCCGCCTATAACCCAAGGGACAATAAGTAAAATAGAGAACCAGTTTCGAGAGTTTGGGTATGTAAGGCAGATTAAAAATTGGTTCAAGCCCTGTGGACAGGAGCTTTTTGGCGCTCTTGTTCAAACAGACAAATTATATCTCCGAAAGTATTGGTTCCTCAGAGTTGGGAATTATATCAATGGATTCCTATGATAGAAATTCATTATGAAAGAAATTATATTTAAAAACAGTTTCGTTTAAAACAAATGCTTGAAAAATTATCCTCTGAAAAAAAGAGCAATTCACAATGCTTCAATGCCTTAATGCTTCAAAAATTGTCATGAAATGTATTTATCAAGACTAAATGAGCACTCTGCGATGATTCAACCTCGTGGAATGGGTTGTTGCAACTTACACTTGGTGCATAGTTTTCAAAACTCGAAATACCTAGAGCAAGGCTGGAGACAATCATAGCAGATTGTCCATTTGTTCCTGATATTTCAGTAGGTAGTGAATTACGAACAAATTATTTTAATAGTTCAAAATATATTAATAAAATATCTACTATCCTCTTTTCATAATTTGAAATGTAATAGTTCATACCACAAACACATTCTTTTCTGAATTATGAACCTAAACTCAAAAAAAAAATGATTTATACACAAATGTAGATCCATATTCCAGTATTTTTTTGCTAGCAACATTATGAAAATACTGTATATAGAAACATGTCTCACTAACACTACTTAAGGAAGTAAAAGGTAATATTAACCTCAGTGGTGAACGAACAGTAATTTCTTTTGATGATTCCATTATGTTCTTCTTTCCTATTGCCTCCATAAACTACATCAAAACAGTCTTGTATATATTCACAAATTCAAGAATCGTATACTTGCTTTCCAAGAGAAAATAACAACTATGAATTGACAATCTCTAATAGCTAGAAAAGATGACATTTATGAATAGTGATCACAGACAGATTCTGTGTTCACATTCTGTGAATACATAGAACTTACGATGTATTATTGAAACTTTGAAACATCATATCTCCGAAAGTATTAGCTTGTTGGAGTTGAAAATGATAAAAATGGATTCTTATGATGAAACTGCATCTTAAAAAAGTTTGAATTCAAAAGATGTATTGTAAATTTCAACTGTCTAGCTCATTCCGTTCGAGAGTTATCGTGTTAACGGCCGGGCGGACGGACGGCCGGACAGAATCGATTTCGACCACGGATTCTTAATCAGTGAGTCAAACCAAATCGTTCAAGACCATTTTCAGCCCAAAATTCGAAAATTACAGACATTTGAGCAAATTGATAAGCACTCTGTTCCGAGGAACAAGAGTGCTAAAAAGTAGCCCTCTCCTGTTCTGTTTATGAGTTGAATCTTTTGAATATGATCCATCATTATCTGTAAGTGAATAAAAACAAATATTATAAATTTGGGAAGAAAAGTTCGTGGGTACAAAATGGTGAATGAAACGATATAGTTTTACTTAATATTGTATTCATGATAAGCCCAAATTTCGTCTGATCATGTTGCGATTTTCGTTTTTTTCCTGTAGTTAATGTACAACTGTATTCTTCGAGTTGTATTTTGAACTTCGAAGGCTAACGGTGGATTTCACAAAGCTATGACAGCTATTTATTGCCAAATTAGTGGGACTCTATGTCGATTTCCAGTTCAATTTTGATGCAACCAACGAATTAAATCCACAATTAAGCTAATTGAGGCTTCGTGAAACCTACCATTAGTCTGAGCTCTTCTGATGAAATTAATATTAACGCATAGAAATTGGGGTAATACGGGTTGAGTCCGGATCACACATGCTGCTTATGCTACCTCCGTGTCGATGCAATGGTTTTACTCCGAATTGGAGGTCCTAGAGTGTGGTGTCACTTGTGCCTCCAGTTCGTTTCCACCTTTTCCGAGGCTTTCTTGGTTACCTTGCCCCGAAGAAGCAAATAAATAACTCGTGTTGGGTACCAACAGCATGCTTTTTCTCTGCTCCTTCGCAGAAATATCCGTTAACCCTTTTTCATTAATAATAATATTTAAAACAGGGTGAGTTGTAAAGTTCTATATTCATTTTAACCATAGATTCCCCTCATCAATTGAAACACTTTTTTCATTTACCTTTTCTCCAGATTTGACACCGGTAAAAATATACAGGCGGTTGAAATTGTGAAAAAAAATACTACTTCTACTGGTTTCCTAGTTATTACACTCACGGACTCATAAAACTTAATGAAACATAAAGAAAACAAATAAAGTTTAACGTGAGTCATTTAAAGAATCTTCGATCATTTTCGAAAATTAAATTATTCTTCATCATTTATTCTAAAATGCAACGTTTTTGAGATATTCAACTTTGAATATTATTCCTTATTTTGGTTGATTCATTCCTGTTCTAGGATAGGACTTCAACCGGGGTATATCCACATTGCCGCACCTGCTTTTTTTTCCACAAGATATACCTAGCTAATGTATTCTCCTCTATTGACATGATATACCGAAGCCTGGTGCAAAGTTTGGCAATGCTGCATGAAAACGGAGAATGGAGACATAGACATGATGTCTATGATCTCTTACAATTTAATTAACATATCTGCGATCGTTACCTGCTAATAAATATGAAAGCACATTTGAAGCATTTGACTTGAAATTTTCTTGGAAATTAGGAAATACATGGAATTGAAAGATCTCATGGTGAAAACAATTGATGGATTGAAGGAGTTGCCGTCACGACAAATGGTGTTCGATACATGTTCAATATATTTTTGTTTCCAAAAATCTAAGGGTTGCACATCGACCACTTATGGTTTCAGAAGGAGGTTGCTACACATCCAACGAAATAATTGATATATTGAAAGGACTTTTTGGTTACAGCATAATTTGGAGAAATGGTCCTGTCAATTGGCCCCCAAGGTCTGTGGTTTATGTTGGGAAATCAATAACTCTGGGAGTAACACGTCAAGTTCAAATTTCAACTTGTCATTATTCTTCGTAAAAATGTGAACCCTACCTTCAACCCTCTTCGAAAGACAGGAACAACCCCCAAATTTTCAAATGAGAAGTATGGGCTAGTGATGCATCGTTTGAAAGGTCGCGTCATTCTCTATTCAGAAATGTTATCACTTTAATATTTATTATATAACTGAAAATAGAAAAAAATAAAATGTGTAACATTTGTTTACCGAAATTCATTATAATATTCCCTCGAATATTTCTGAATCTTTTCATCATCAAAATAATACTAAACTTATTTTTTGCCTTCAAGATGTGACATAAAGATAAAAGCTAGAAAAACCATAACATTGTGTTTTCCAGATGTTTCCTTGAGAACTACGTGAAACACTTTCTGTGGCAATGTTATAGTTTCTTTAGAACGCCTTCACAAATTGTTTTGTGGTTATAAGTTGTAGTTTATAAATTGTCTAATTTGCGTTTGCATTTCATTAACTTCAAGTTTGAATAATGGTTCGATTAACGAAAATGCCAAACTACAATTTTATAAACGATTGGTTATGGAGATAACACCCGAACACAAAAAGAAGTAAGTCTTTGGTTTCATGAGAAATTTCCGAATTTGCTGCCTATAACACAAGGGACAATAAGTTAAATAGAGAAGCAGTTTCGCGAGTTTGGGCATGTAAGGCAGATTGAAAAAGCAGCTGCTAATACACTGTGTGAGAATGTCTAATTAGATGTGATGCTTGACTATGAAGAGTAGCGATGTCCCCACAACATTCAATGTCAGCCATACATCGATTCTAAACATATTAAAACAAAATAAAATGCATCCCTATAATACCTACCCAGGAGATTTTGGAAGATGATTTTGATAAGAGAACTTATTTTTGAGAGCAAATGATAGACATGTTGGATAACAATATTATCCATTTAGTATAGATGTTTTGTTTTCTAATGAGTGCACTTTTTCTCCCAACGGCCATGCTAATCGTCAAAATAGCCACTTCTGGTCTACCGAAAATCCTCACTGGATGACAGAGGAACATACCTACTTTTTCATTGAGGGCAATTTGAATGGCGATAATTATTTACAACTACTTCAAAATCATGTCGTTCCAACTTTTGCGAATTTATAGCCTGATCAAGGAAATCCTCAAGTTCCACCGAATATGATATGGTTCCAACAGGATGGAGCACCACATTATCAATGCAATGTCCGGCAGTACCTCGACTCAATATTTCCAAATCGGTGGATAGGAAGGCGAGGAACGATCGAACAGCCAACGCGATCTCCTAATCTTAACCCATTAGATTTCCTTTTATGGGAATATGTGAAGAGCATTGAGTACAAAACTAAACCCCCTGATTTGAATGACTAAAAGATCAAATAACGCTTGCGATTAGTTCGATAACTCCTGAGATGTTGAATAATGTTGGAAGAAATGTTTATTTGATCTTAGGATGTTGTTAAGGCGTTCGCGCTGAAACTTTGAACATCTGCTTCATTGACATTCATAATTTTCTTGCTACATTTTGTATTACATTTTAGTTTTTGATATTGTAGCAAATTTCTCTAATCACTTGATTTTATTTTTTTCTAATTTGATTTTTGCTATGAACATGAAAGTGATAATATTTCTGAATAGAGAATGAGGAGACTTTTCAAACGATGTATCACAAACCCATAATTCCTATTTTCCACACTGTATATTAATCTCAAGGCCGCAATTATTGGAAAACGTGGTCAAAAATTAGTCATGCCAGAAATCTTTTTGAATAATAAATAGCATCGAATTAACTTGGAATTAATTATGATAAAAACATTTTCCATATATCTTATGATGTTTCATTTCAAATTGTAGTTCACAAGCTCTCTAGAAAAGAACCCTTAAATGTCAATAATTATTTGGGGGATGTCTTAAAAATCGGTTATCCTTCAAGGCATCGGATACCTCCAATATTCATTTTTCCTTTCGACAAATTTGTCTTATCTCTGAGGACGTCCTCAGTCGACGGCTTCAATAGTGAAGTGCCACCAATTAAACATTTCAGCTCAGTTTATTTCGCCCGGATTATGCTTCACCACTTATAACTTCGGTTTTCCGACTCACGTCAAGTTCTCGAGTATGTACGTTCTATGGGAAAAACTACATTTTGCATCAACATGTACGTGACTGAAAATGAAGCTCTAGCCTTGATGACAACAAACTGAGGGTTTTCCCCCTTGAACCAGTTTTTTCATTCAATTAAAAGTTGATACGCTGAAATAGAAGAGCTTAATATACACGTTAGTTTTCTCACTAATGAAGACAGTCGCATTGCGCGGATTCTACACAGGCTTGATTTTAATTCAGTGAGTTTGGTATTTACTTGCATAATAAATTCTCGACGGGACTGAGAACACTAATCCAAAGCCGCCACCGCAATATCTATGGTCGGTTAATTGACTTGACATTTCATTCACTACATTTGGAATTTGTTATTTAGGAGGCTAGTTGTATGAATTCGTGCATGAATATCATTGGGAAAATGTCGGAACGCAAAGTAATTGTTATATTATAATAACAAATAGTTATCAATTTATATAATTACTCGATCAAAGTGAATATTTGCAAGCATGTGGGAAGCAGAAGTTTTGAAATTAAATAAAATGTGGATAGGCCCTATGGACAAGAGCTTTGGCGCTCTTTTCCAACTTTGAAAAATCTCCGAAAGTATTAGTTTCTCAGTGTTGGGAATTATATCAATGATAGAACTGCATCATAAAAAGAAATTAAATTCAACAAGAGTACCAAAAATTATAAATCTGAAACCACCAGACCGATTCTACCCAATAAGGGAACTTATCCGAGATTTTCATTCCTCCAATCTACTACGAAAATAATGATATTATATCAATTGAAACTCAGCCAATATTCCAGCTTTGTTTTTACTGGAGATATTCTGAATTCAGTTTGATTAACTTACCAAAGTATATATTTTCATCATCATATGGATTATCCAAGAGCTATATACGATAGCTGAAGTCATTTCATTGTTCATTTTGAATTCACTCATACTTTGTTCGACATGTCTCTTATTTGTACATGAGATGACAATGATGACATGTATGAACACAGATCAAGAAATTCATAGATACGGAGATTATTTTCGATTGTGAAATCATTGAGTTACGATTTAATATCGAAATTTTAAAAAATAATATCTCCGAAAGTATTAATTTGTTAGAGATGAAAATGATACCAATGGATTGTTATGATAAAACTGCATCTTAAAAAAAATTTTATTTGAAATTTGTAATCTAAAAAAATTTTTTTTTTCTTACTCTGAAACCATCAGGCTGATGTTGCCCAATAACGAACTTAACTGAGATATTTATTTCCCAAACCTACTCTGAAAACTTTAACTGTCTAGCTCATTCCGGCCGGACAGAAACGATTTTGACCACGGATTCTTGATCAGTGAGTCGAACCAAATCGTTTGAGACAACTTTCATCCAAAAATTCTAAAATTACAGACATTTTGGAGTACTCGGAAACCGTTGGGCCTATTATGCCAATTAACGAACTTAACCGTTGCATTCGGATGCACCACCTTCCCTGAAAATTTCAAGTCACATGAACGATATCGTGGCAACAGCAGGCCAGGCATAATAAAATTACCTAGGCCTCGAATTCTTCATCAATGGGTCGAATCTAATCGTTTAAGACTATTTTCGGCAAAAAATTCAAAAATTACAGACATTTGGGCCAAATGAAACTTCCAGTTCCTGAATCAAAATGATCTTTATATTGCGTCCAAAGATATTACCAACTATTTTTTTTTTAATTCATAAAAAAATGTTTAAATCGATAATTTCATAATTTCAGGTAGAATCTCATGAGGGTGCTTCCAGACTTTACAGAATAGATAGTTGTATATTTCCACTATTTTAATTAATTGCTTCAGGCTGTGAACAGAGGATCAGGTTACAGTAAATGATGACTTAGTTTTTGCAGGCATATTCTAGATAATCATTTTGCCCAAATGTCTGTAATTTTCGAATTTTTTGCCGAAAATGGTTTAAGTTGACTCACCGATGGAGAATTTGAGGTCGAATTCGATTCTGTCCGGCCATCCGTTCCTTGCCACGATAACTATCGAACGGAAAGAGATAGCGACTTGCAATTTTCAGGGTAGGTTTTGCCCATCGAAATGCGACGGTTAAAAGTTCACTTATGGGGATGGTTGCTTTCATCTGTAATTTTGTTGTTATTTCCTCAATAACTCAAAAAATACAGATCTGATCGCATCGAAACTTGGTTACTAGTTGTAAAAAGCTGAGGCGTAAAGTATTGCTGAATTTTGATCGTACTACTATTAGAAAAAAAAAATTGAAAAATGTTTCTTCAAAAATTTTTTATTTCAGAAATATCTGTCAGATTCCGTTGAAATTTCACATATACCTGCAGATCTTTTCTACTCTCCCAATATTTCCAAAAATACAGATCCATGCAGTATTTCGTGAGGATGTGTAAGATGTAAATAGACAAAAGAACATGCGTGCAAAAGCTCCGGACTTCACGTCAGTGCTATTTAAGAATTTTTTTCACAATTTTCCCAGTTTTGACTTAGGTAAAGAACTGAAGGCTATTGAAATTGCAGGAAAAACAGTTTTTTCTCTTATAGCTTTGACATGGTATTCAGAATGAAAAAAATTTGGTGTGCATTTTTCTATAACTATCACATGTACCCTCCAATAAACATTTTTTTCCTACTTCCGCTGGTTTCCTATTTCTGGACTCGAGGTTTCATAAAGCTAAATGAGATTAGCTTAAAGAAAGCAGATAAATTTCATATTGTGTCATTCTATAAAACTTCAATAATTTTAGAACATTAAATTATACTTCATACTTTGAGTATGAAGTTGTCAGATGTTTAATGTTGAATGTAGAATCTGATAAAAAGTTAATTTGTCTTATTTTGGTTGTTCCGCTCCCGACATAGGAAAGGCCTTGAATCCATGTGTATCCACGTTGCTACACTTGCTTTTCTTCCCGAAGATAATACATAAACTTTCTCCATGATTGCCGCAATATATCAAACTCTGGTAAACAGTTTGATAATTCTGCATTTAAACGGCAAACTGAGGCATGATTTTACGTAGAGTTTCAGTAAACGTTACCTACTTATTATTATTATCAGTTAGAATCACATCTCAACCATTCGATTTGAGATTTTCTCGTAAATTAAGATATTTATGGAATTTTCAATATGAAATTGGCGATGATTCAATTATGTCTAAACTTATTGGGGTAAGAATTGATATCGAATAAAAATAATTTGAATTTCAGGGTTTTAATAGTGGAATATTTTTGTTAAATAAATGCTGCATTATAAGAATGCAGTGAGTAAATAAGTTTTGCAAACAATTTCATTCAATTTCAAGCATCAGAGGATTAAGTTTTTCGTTGTTCTACAATAAAGATTTCACTAATAGTTCTCTATGTTGAATGGATAAACAAAGTGGAGGAGTATATTAGCACAATGTGAAGAGTTAAAATGAATGTATCTTTTTACCTTAGCAGGATCTAGTAAATGAATAAAGTTTTTTATTTGATGAGAGGAATCTATGTTGGAAATAGATGTACAACTAAAACACTCGCTCTGTATAACCATAGTTGAGAATAATTCAACCTTGAAAATCGTGGGGCGGGTAGAATGATGCAAATTTATATATCCATGAATCGCGGTTTCGTCTGTGAATCAAAATTTCTCTTCCAAAATAACGAATTTAACATCTTCCGTGCTCAGTACCACTAAACTCGAACGAACGCTTTAAGTTTCTGTTTTATTACATCAATCTCGATATCGTGAATATTCTCAGGACAACAAAACAGTCATTTTGACAAAAAACGAATTCACGCAATGCAGTTCACGTGATTAGAGAGTCGAAACCAGTCCAAGGTCTGCACAATACTTAAAATATTGGTCATCACCCCTTATGTGTTTCATTATAGGAGTTTTCATATTTTTCCACTTGTTTTCGCTTTACGTCATCCGCATTTTCCGTTCTGGTTGGAATTGGAATATCCGATTACGTCACAATTTATGTATCGACCTGGTCTATCTTTTCATTCTGAATCAAATTAGTAGAATGAATGAATTATCAGGTGTTTCATTGTATTGTAAAATATTGTAAAAATTTCCCTATTTGTCACTTTCTGTTGATTATGATTACAATAGTTGAGGGACAGAATGAAAATGAAATGCAAGATGGTGCATAGAATATCGTGAAAAAAATCATGATTATGATTAAACTGAAACTCGAAAAATGGTGAGCAGGAAGGAGGACTGATGGGAAAGGGAATCCAACACCATTGTATTCGAACAAAATACCATAAGATGGTATACAGATGGTTCGAAAACTACCACAGGAATCTAAGCTGGAACCAAAACGAAATACTTGGAATCATTTTACCTAAAATGTCTGTAATTTTCGAATTTTTTGCCGAAAATAGTCTCAAACGAATGAGTTCGACTCCCTGATGAGGTATCGTGATCAAATTTGATTCTGTTCGGCCGTCCGTTGCCACGATAACTTGATAACGAAAAGAGATAGCGACCTGAAATACGACGTACAAGTTCATTAATGGGTATAATGGTTTCCGAGTAATAATTTTGTTTTCAACTAATACGCTTCCGATCGAGTTGAACCTTGGTGAGTAGAATACAAACCTAAAGACTTTTTTGAAATCTTTTGATAATCGTATCACTAGAAAATAAAAAAAAATAATTTTTAAAAAATAGTATTCATGTCATGATAACCTGAGAACGGAAAGAGATAGCGACTTGCAATTTCTAGGTTACTTTATGCATCTGACTACGACATTTGAAATTGTAAATAGGCATAATCGGCCAAACGGATTTAGAGTTATATGCCCATCTGAAATTTGCTTGTTATTTCCTCAATAACTCGAAAAATGCGGAACCGATCCAATTCAAACATAGTTATTAGATATAAAATGCCGACGCTAAAATTCTTGCGTTTCATGGGAATCGTATCACTGGAAAATTTTTAAAAAATCATCAAAAAAAGTCATATATCAGAAACAATTCGTCCGACATCAATGAAGATTTTGCGATAGGCTTCGAAATCTAACTGTACTGCCAAGTTCCAAGTTTCAACACGATCGAATCTATATTGCTAGAGATCCGAGCAGCCTTGGGTGAGTTCAGTAGCTGGATGGGTGACCGTTGCCTCGATAACTTTCGAATGAGAAGAGATATTATTGTATACTGTATATAGTTGTAGGGGGTAACGTTGCTCTGTGACCTTAAGGTCTATTGTGCCCCCCTTCAGAGCTGTTGATGTCATTACCATCTACAGCTCGCCTTCCAGTTCCAGAGTTCTGATGAACTCCAGTATCTGGGATGGCTTCAAGGAGTCTAGAAAGCATTCCTTGCATTGGTTTGAGATGGCGAGGCATTCCGTTGTCAGGTGATCAGGAGTTTCATCCTCCTCCCAACAGAATCTGCACTCGTCAGTTTCTGTTAGCCCTAATCTCATCATATGCTTCCTGGTGCCGCAGTGCCCTGTGAGGAATGCGAAGAGATAAGGACGATTTCCAGGGTCGGTTTCGCATCCATAAGGTGGAGTTAAGTTTGTTTTTGGGCATAATCGGCCAAACGGTTTCGAAGTTAGACCCATCTGGAATATTATTTATCCGATAACTCAAAAAATACAGACCCGATCGAATTGGAGCTTCATAATTGGTTGTAGAATATTGACATAAAGACGTGCGTGAAATTTTCTGTTAACTGTACCACTAGAAAATTAAAAAAAAATTACGAGAAGATCTTATGTATCTCAGGATAATTTGAGATTGGAAAGATACTTGCAATTCTCAGGGTAGATTGCGCATCCGAATGCGACATTTAAGTCTGTCTATTGGCATAATCGGCCAAATTGTTTTAGAGTTATACTCATCTGATATTTTGTTATTATTTCCTCTATAACTTAAAATATACAAATTTGATCCAATTAAAACTTGTTGATTACTTCTAGAATTTTCTAGTGATATGATCCTCACGGAATTTCACATAAGTATTTGTGTCGACATTCTACAACTAATTACCAAGTTTCAATTCGATCGGTTGTGTAATTTTTACTCGGAAACCGATTATGCCCATTAACGAACTTGTCCGTCTCATTTGGATGCGCAATCATGCAACGATATTGCACGTCTATGGATAAATGAAGGAGACGATACGCCTCAGTTTTAATCCTTTGCGTGAAATGAAACTCCCCGTACACCAGCGCGAGAGTGCGCAGAGTGTCGGCGTCTTAATTTTTCATTAAATCCTGGAAGTTGTTTCTTCTTGCGTTCCGGAAGATTTTAATATAGCATTTTGTTCGTAAGATTTATGAGTTGAATTATCGGCGAGAATTGTGCTGAAATTCTCGCATCTTGGCTGGGATTGAATTTGTACCGAAAAATCATGCAGATATATCTACTTCCTTTGGAATTGGGAACTTCTTGGGATGGGAAAAATAACCAGAGGATACTTTACTTGGAATTAGAACACCATCAGGAAATAGTTCCTGTTGGAAAATCATCAAGAGATACTTTCATTGGATTCAGAACATCTAATTGGGAATTGCAGTGCCGAAGTTCCCACTGGGACAGTTCTAGATCCATCCACAGGGGGATCATAATATCGTTCTCCGAGGAAGTCACGAAATTCCTAGTTTTCTCTTAAGTTGAGTAATATGAGACTGTGTAGAGAGAAAATGGGTGTACCTATTGTAATTTTTCAATTTTTAATAATTTTAATATTTTGATGAGTATAAATCAGCGTTCGAAATATGTCCTAACTGTATTCCTCTAACAGATACAGGATGTTTCAATTACTTTATGACAAATTTTCAATCAGCATAACTCTTGAAAGCATGCACGGATCGTCATGAAAATTTCAGAGATAGAGTATAGGCCTATGCCCAATACTCGCTTATAATGACTTGGTGATAGCGTACGTCCGAAACCAGAAAATTATTTTCTTCATTCGACATCTTGTAAAACACCCTGTACATCGAAATTTGATGAAGTGAAATTTTTCTCAGAATCTACGATGAATATTCTTTCAAACAAACCTATTGGCAATAATGGCACACTTCGCAACAATTTTTTATGAATTAATGAATATGTGGAATTTTCAATTAATAATTAACACGGACCTGTGTGCCTCCGAATAATGCAACATACATATTGATTGAATTGAATTTCTCAGTATCGTGACTTCAGGAATGTGGTACATCTTATTTCACCCAATACACAAATTCAGAGTTTCGACTTCAGATTACCCAACAAAGTTATTCAAAAAAATGGGTTCAAGCCCTGTGGACAGGAGCTTTCTGGCGCTCTAGTTCAAACAGACAAATTATATCTCCAAAAGTATTGGTTTCTCAGAGTTGGGAATTATATCAATGTATTCATATGATAGAACTGCATCCTAAAGGAAATAGAATTCAAATAATAGTTTATTTATCAAGATTAAATGAGCAATCATGAGAATGAGAACTGCACCATGGAAGAAATCAAATTAAATCTGGCCAATTTTGCCCAATAACGAACTTAACCGAGATATTCATCTCCCTAAACTACTCTGAAAATTTCAACTACCTACCTCATTCCGTTCGAGAGTTATATCTATGTCTATGGATGAAAAGCAGTCTCACTACTCACAGATCTCTTACTTCATGTTCAGTTCCGAAATGTAAGAATTTTCTGAGAAAAACTAATTTCGGAGCAAACAACTGAGATTTTTCTCACTTCGCTCACAATTCTTCGATTGATTAGATAATGTCTCAGGAACATCATTTGACATTATGACAATTCATAGAATAATATCATTCTGTGACAACGTTGAAATACGATTTATTATTGAAATTTTGAAAAATCATATCTCCGAAAGTATTAGCTTGTTAGAGTTCAAAATGATATGAATGGATTCTTATGATAAAACTTCTTATTAAAAAAAATTTAATTTGGAATTTGTTTCGTAAAAAAAAAATTTTTTTTTTGTTACTCCGAAACCATCTGTCCGATTTTGCCCAATAACGAACTTAGCCGAGATATTTATCCCCCAAACCTACTCTGAAAATTTCAACTCTCTAGCTCATTCCGTTCGAGAGTTATCGTGCCTACGGCCGGCCGGACCGGCCGGACAGAATGAATTTCGACCACGGATTCTTGATCAGTGAGTCGAACCAAATCGTTTAAGACCATTTTCATCGAAATATTCGAAAATTACAGACATTTGGGCAAATTGATAAGCACTCAGTTCCGAGGAACTAGAGCGCCAAAAATGGTTCAAGCCCGGTGGACCGAAAGTATTGTTTTCTCAGAGTTGAGAATTATATCAATGTATTCTTAGGATAGAACTGCATCATAAAGGAAATTCAATTTAAATAATCGTTTATTTATCAAGATTAAATGAGCAATCTGAGAATGAGAACTGCACCATGGAAGAAATCAAATTAAAATACCTAAAATGAATTTGATTCTCTCTTATAGAACAGGATGACATATACGAGTATGAACACAGATCATATAATAAATCATAGATAGAATAATTATAGCATTCTGTGAAAACATAGAAGTACGATTCAATATTGAAATTTGGAAAAATCATATCTCCGAAAGTATTAGCTTGTTGGAGTTAAAAATGATATCAATGGATTTTAAGGTTGAAACGGCATCTAAAAATAAAATTATTTTGAAATTTGCAAGTTAAAAAAAAAATTTTTTTTTCGTTACTCCGAAACCATCTCGCCTATTTTGGCCAAAAGCGAACACAACCGAGATATGTATCTCCTTAACCTACTCTGAAAATTTCAACTGCCTAGCTCATTCCGTTCGAGAGTTATTGTAGAAACAAAATTCAAAAATTTTCAAATTTTTTTTTACACTTTACGGTAACCCCGATCAATACAAAACTTCACATGCGTCTAAACGTCATGATTATATAATTTGATGCTAAAAATTTCAGATAGATCGAGTGATCGGTTTCGGAAATATTCATAAAATCATTTTTAGTAAAAACGGCCATAACTCCGAAACCGCTTGATGGATTTCGCCCGTTAACGAACTCATCCGAGATATTTACGCTCCAAACCTACCCTGCAAGTTTCAATCCTCTAACTCCTTTGGTTCGAGAGTTATCGTGTTAACAGATGGCCGGACGGCCGGACAGAATCGATTTCGACCACGGATTATTGATCAGTGAGTCGAACCAAATCGTTTGATACCATTTTCAGCCAAAAATTCGAAAATTACAGACATTTGGGCAAATTGATAAGCACTCTGTTCCGAGGAACAAGAGCGCCAAAAACTGTGAGTTATTCGCTCTCAGGCACTGATAATTGTGTATAGCTGTAACAAATTAATATTCTCATTCTCATCATAAAAGAGACCTTATGACTGGCCTGCAAGATCCTCAGATCTTACATGTTTGGATTATTTCCTATCGGGACACTTGAAAAATAAAGTTTACTCCGAAGAAATCGTGGACAGGGAGCAACTGATTAATCGTATTTAAGCTTCATGTGAAGAGATATGAAATCGTCCAGAAATTATAAAGAAAGCTGTAGCGCATTTGATTACAAGGCTAGAAAATGTTAAGAAGAAAGAGGGGGTATTTTCGAAAGCAAAGTTATGATTTTTTTTCTCATTTATTGTCATTTGTTTTTAGTTCAGTTTTTATAAGATACATTCTACATTTTTGGCGCTCTAGTTCCTCGGAACTGAGTGCTTATCAATTTGCCCAAATGTCTGTAATTTTCGAATTTTTCGATGAAAATGGTCTTAAACGATTTGGTTCGACTCACTGATCAAGAATCCGTGGTCGATATCGATTCTGTCCGGCCGTCCGGCCGGTCCGGCCGGCCGGTCGTAGGCACGATAACTCTCGAACGGAATGAGCTAGACAGTTGAAATTTTCAGAGTATGTTTGGGAGATAAATATCTCAGCTATGTTCGTTATTGGGCAAAAGCAGACAGATGGTTTCGGAGTAACAAAAAAAAAATTTTTTTTTAAAAAGCAAATTCCAAATTAAATTTTTTTCGATAAGCAGTTTTACCATAAGAATCCAATCATATCATCTTTAACTCTAACAACCAAATACTTTCGGAGATATGATTTTTCAAAATTTCAATAATAAATCGTATTTCAATGTTGTCACAGAATGATATAATTATTCTATGTATGAATTGTCATAATGTCAACTTATTTTCCTGAGACATGACATTATCTAATCAATCGAATAATTGTGAGCGAAGTGAGAAAAATGTCAGTTGTTTGCTCCGAAATTAGTTTTTCTCAGAAAAGTCTTACATTTCGGAACGGAACATGAAGTAAGAGATCTGAGAGTAGTGAGACTGCTTTTCATCCATAGACATAGATATAACTCTCGAACGGAATGAGGTAGGTAGTTGAAATTTTCAGAGTAGGTTAGGGAGATGAATATCTCGGTTAAGTTCGTGATTGGGCAAAATTGGGCAGATTTAATTTGATTTCTTTCATGGTGCAGTTCTCATTCTCATGATTGCTCATTTAATCTTGATAAATAAACTATTATTTGAATTGAATTTCCTTTATGATGCAGTTCTATCATAAGAATACATTGATACAATTCCCAACTCTGAGAAACTAATACTTTCGGAGATATAATTTGTCTGTTTGAACTAGAGCGCCAGAAAGCTCCTGTCCACAGGGCTTGATATTCTTAAGTCCTAATAGGATAATTAAATGTTCAATGTTATTTCGAGTCTGAGTTGCGAAATATCGGTCTAAACAACCAAAACACACGCGACTATTCCTTCACACTCCTTCACAATCCATACTTAATTCGAGTTTTCGGTTGTTTGTTATAAAATCTTCAATTATGCTAAGATTTGTGTTTAAATTATTCGAAAAATAAATTTTCAAAGATGAATAATTCGAAAAAGAGTATATCATTTCTATTTTCAGGTACATAGGTAATCGAATATGGAAATTCTAAATTCATGTATTAGATGGAATACGATGCAGCACTATAATTAAGAGCCGGTTTCTCAATTGCGAGTTAACTCGAGGTTGCGGGTAACCCAAGTGTTACGCGTTCATGCGCAACTCGCAACCTCGGGTTAACTCGCAATTGAGAATCCGGCCCTCAGTGATGTAAGAATTGAGAATTTCAATTGATTCAATATGAATTAAAGCATTATTCCGAGATTCGCAGGTTTATGTTTATTATAAATTGAGATTTCCAAATATTGAATGGTTCATAAAATATTGATACGAAGTGTGCCATTATTGCCAAGAGGCTTGTTTGAAAGAGTAGTTATTGTAGATTCTGAGAAAAAATTTCACTTCTTGAGAATTGGATGTAAAGGGTTTTTAACAAGATGTGGAATAAAGAAAATAATTTATCAGTCCGGACCTGCGCTATTAACAAGTAATGATGAATATTAAGCATATGCCTGCCTATACTCTATCCCTGAAATTTTCATGAAGATCCATGCAGACGTTCAAGAGTTATGCCAATTGAAAGTTTTTGATAAAATGCATAAAACATCCTGAATCTCTTAAACGAATATAGTTAGGACATATTTCGGACAATGATTTAGACGAACCAAAATATCCTGCATATGCACTGAAAGCCTGTACAATCATTCGTGAAACACCCTGTATATATTGTGAAAACCTTGGAGTTTTGTTGCCGAATTAAGCGAGCTTAGCCACCCCTAAAAAGTTAGAAGTAGATTCTCATGCTGGATGATCGTCCATAAGTGGTCAATTGTAACGTTACAATCTACTCTGAACATTTCAAGTCGCTATCTTTCTCCCTTCAAAAGTTAATGTCGGCCAGCCGGCGAATAGGCAAAATTGTAGCACGCCATTCTCTAGAACATGCGCAAGAAAAAGTTTCATCGGCAATTACGATGTTACAATCATTTATAGAATCTAGAACAGACTACTCGAAATCTAATCCGCTCGAACTGTTGATTCGTCTGAGAAATCACGTCTTCAATCTCCACCCTTTTAATTAAGTTTCGAACATCTTAATAGCTCCCCAGTCATCGTGTCTGAATCAGTGGTGCCAAACTTTGTCGATTTTGGGTGGCCGCGTTGAATTCAAGACAAATTATCAGGATTAGGTCAAGGTTACAATATGTTCGAGTTTGCCAGCACATGTGGAATTTTGGTTTATCATACAAAAAATTTCCGCTGAATTTTTCTTTACTGATAATAAAATTGTTGGGAGGTAGATGAGAAAATTTAAAAAAGTTGACAAAAAACAAAATATCACAATAAATAAAATTATCATTAAAACTGATAGTCTGTTTCACTATTGTGGGAAAACTTTGCAGGGACGGGCCCAAACCAAATTATTTTGGGGAGAGGGGAACATTGCAAATTTTACAACTGTGCACCAAGGATTCCATAAGAAAAAACCGAACTCACATTTTAACGTTGCTAAATTCAATAGAAATAAAATCTTTTTAAAAGGCCGCTCGACAGTGAGAAACAGCCCAATTGCGAGACAAATTGGTACCAGATGGTTTGTTTTATGACTACTCGGCCGAAACTCAAAAATCAAGAGAGCTTTGGGACGCAATATTATGATAAATATTATTTTTTGACGGCTACACACATTGTGCCGAAAACTATTGAATATTGAATTTACACAGGACAACAGGAATATATGCAATAAGGGTACATGGTGTTATTCGATGTTATTCCATCCCTATTATCTGCCTGTTTTGCATTTATCCGGTCAGGCGGTCAAATTCCTTCACATTTTATAACAATTTTTACCCTTCAGGCCCATGCCTGAAACTTTGCAATCAACTTCATGAATCGCATCTGCAGAATTTTTGCCATTTTATAAGCTACATATATTAACTTGGCCTGTGTGTATTCAATCTCAATGTTGATTTTTTCATGGAATTTTGAACCCAGATTAAAATCCTATGGCAATAATAGCTATTTATACAACAAGTGAGTTAATTTAATGTTTATTCCTGAGAAGAAAGTTTAATCCACGAGCCCGTAGTGACTGGGTATTCTTCCTCGAATGAGCCACATTTATTTCAGAAACTTTTTGATATTGTTCAGAGTAACACGATCAATGACATATAGTATATGTCTAAAATCATCATTTCTTGAGCACCAACTTTCCCGAAAACCAAAATTTCAAAAACTATACAGGTGAGAATATTTCCTCTTGGGGCGTACTTTTTGAAACGCACTGTATATCGAGTTTAACCTTTAAATGACTGACCACTCCGTTTTTTGTCGTGCTACATCAACCACGCTTGTTTCATATGCCAACAATGTAGGTTGGAATATTTAAATACGTCACAAAATATGGATCGACTTGGCCTAACATTCACCTCAATCAGCGTGCCGTCGTTTGGTCCCCACCTGGCAACTTGAGGTGAATACAACACAGTGCGGCCGACCTTGGGGGTTGCCCGTTCACAACCACCGCCACCTCCACCCCGCATTGATTTACTGCAACCGGCATTTCATTCTGCACGAATCGAATGTGCTTTTCGATTTTTCACCTACCCGTATACGCAGCTTGTAAATTAACTCAAGGAGTGGGTCTTGGTGTTTTCTATGCGGAAAACGGTCTTGGACCTAACAGTTTTGCGCATAAATTGAATGGAGAATGTTCGCAACCTTTCGAACGATCGCTGGCCAGGGAGTGCCCTGAATTTAAAAGTTCAACAGATGAAGTACGAACGAGATCGAATGACATTCTCATAACTTGGCGGACTTCCGATTGCTTTGAAGGGTTCATTAACTCAATGATGCTTCTATGGTCTGGGGCAGAATGGATTGAACGTTTTCAAATGAGGATAACTCATCTGTTTTTCAACTCTTTGAAAGGTCGGCCCTTTTAGTGTTTGCGCCTAGAGGTTTGCATGAGCCTCTCCATCAAGTCAGCTGTGATGAACCATATAAACAGTGCGAGTCTCTAACTTGGAATAAATCAAAGATTGTTATGAATAGGCTAGGACAGTTCGATAGGGCCACTAATTAATCTCAATTAACTCAGAGTTAAATATTACCCCAGGGTTAAATTGATATTTGCCTTGTACCTTCAAGAGTTAAAGCTCAACCCAGAGTTAAAACTATACGAATTTAACACCGTAAAATGACAGGGTTAAATCGCTAACTCCGAGTTAGTAATCAAAATTGACGTTTCTAGTTTGAATAGTTGACAGTTGAAACTTGTGTTGAATTTCTGATAAATAATAGATACAATATTGGCAGTGATCAATTGCTTGCTTAAATATTGCGGATTAAAGTTGCTTCATCAACTGTTAATAATATAGAAAACTTGTAAGTTGCAACACAGGGCACGTAACTCAATTAAAACTGAAAAACTTACTTGGGATATCCATTTTTGCACTAGATGAAGTTTTCTTAGCATTTTTTCCAGGTTTTTATAATTCCGCTGCAAACTTTCAAGCGTTCGATAATAACCGGTGGTGATAAAATTAAATTTCATCACTTCAAGCCAAGCTTTCTGCTTATGCTGAAGGTTGGCTCCGTCGGTTTTTTATTCTCTACAATTTCTTTATGTTTAGATATAAGGTCACAAAGTAAGACATTATCTCCATACGTATAGTTTGGTACATGTATACGAGATTTTGTTTCCATTTTTATTGACAATTTAAAATTTTCAATTAAACACCGAAATACGAAATCGATAGATTGTCGAATTCAAATTATGATAAAGTATGTTTGACCTATGACCTACGCATAGACATATTCTATGTCTATGGACCTATGAGACTGACATGACAACAAAAGATATTCAATATTCTGTGAACTATAGTAAAAAATATAGAAACGCCTCACCACGCTATAAAAATAAAAGATGATGGAAACTATTCTTAAAGCTTATTTCAAGTTACACATTGTATTAAATAACAAACTTTTATTTAGTTCGAAGATAATGAAATCTGATCAACTGATCTATCTGATATAAACTCAAATATATTCCTTCAATAAATGGTAAAAATGTTTTCTATCGTGCCTATGTATTCGTCAATGTCTGTAACTTTCGAATTTTTGGCCTAGAATGATCTCAAACGAGTAGTTTCGACTCACTGATGAAGAATTCGAGGACAAACTTGATTCTGACCGGCCGGTCGTCACCACGATTACGCTCGAACGCAATGAGTAGACAGTTGAAGTTTTCAGAGTAGGTTTGGGGTCGAAATGCGCCGGCTCAGTTCGTTACTGGGTAAAACAACCAACAATTTCAAATTTTACAGCAAAGTTCTAGATTTAATATCGAAGGGATGTATATTGTTGTAGATATTGCCAATATATCGAAATATTACAGCGGTTGGAATATGTACTGTTCCACTTATACTCCAATAACAAAGTTGTGTACGATTGTTGATATTTGAAGTGATTTCTAATAAATTTTTATAATGATATAATTACAAATGTCATGTCATCTGTAACCATGTCATTGTTATCAGGGCAGTGCAATTTGTTTAAACGATGATTTCAAACGATATTTATTACCTATATAATATGAAACAACAATCTATGAAGAAACATAAGAATTTTCCAGATTATCTCAATTTTTTCAAGACGAAAGAATCATCGTCAGATTCAGAAGAGGTTGGAAACGGTTATTTAGATGCTTTTATATCTACATTTAAAAACATTCCTTGGTTAAAGAGAATCATATATGAGATATTGGACGTATTTTGATGAATTGAAACAGATATTCTCAGATCAGAGATTCTGAAGTACATTTTTTTGTTATCTACCGATTGAAGGTTACATTTCTGAAATTTATTTGAAATCGATATATAAACGCAATATTGGCTCGAAAAGCATAAACTAGGGTATATTGGATCTATTCTAATAAATTGAACTCGATCGGATCTGTATTGTAGAATATCTTAGGGAAATGAAGAAAAATCACAAAAACAGAATTATGAGAAATTTGAAAAGAAAAGTATCAAAGGTCAGTAATTAAACTTGTTCATAATCCACCTTTCACCGTATATCCGTACATGACCATAGACATAGAATAACATGGACTAGCTCTCAAGTAGCTTTAGCACAAAATTCGTTGCGGAATACATAAGAGAGAGAGATGTTGTGAATGATAGAATAAGTAATGGCAAAATATACAAATTGATGGCTATTGCGATACATTGGAAAACTGTGTTTTTTTATTTTTTCAAGAGAAATATTGACTATTTTGAATGAGATTATTTTTGAAAAAGCTAAATCAATCACAGTCAGGAATTTTATGTGGCATATTATCACATTATAAGTATCCGATAATTCCAAAACAAGAGAATTTCATCCTGTCCTATTTGAGTAAAAGTTTTTTTTTATTTCTGTTTCAAAGTTTTCAATAAGTTCAGGGCTGAAGAATATCAGTGATAAAATTAAATTTATATTTGATATAGTGCAGTTACAAGGGCAACATCAGTATTTTTATAGGGACAGAAACTAAAATTTATATTCACATAATGTTTGAAGAGAGAAAAAAAATACAAATTCTATCAATCGAACAAATCTCATTATACATTCATGAATTTTACTAAGCATCATTAGACTAAGCAATTTATTAGAAAAACACATCAAATTCGAACCCTGCATCAAATAAAATCCGTACTAAATAGTTCAAGGCATATTGCGGCACTGATGCTTAGTATGTGTCAAAGTTTTGCCTTTAATTGTTCTGTCCTTTTTCTGTGCTGATATCAATGGTCTCTTTCTCACAAATAGTCCATGTTATTCTATATCTATGGTACAGACCCAGCATAGCTGTGGTGGTAAAAACGTACAGGGATCAAGACCCGAAGTCAAAATTGCCATTTTTTTTTAATTTTTATTGAAATAAGGAGGAAACGGTTATCGAACGAATTCAGGTTGATTCTTTTCTTATAATTACGTGAAACTTGAGTATTTTCGAATGTTATTAAATATTAAAATTACTCCTATACAGAATGTTTTATGTGATTTGTCAACTCATATTTTCTCATGGCACAACCGTACGATTGGACTGATCTGCTTGATAGAAATTACTCTCGGAATATACTAATGAAAATAAACCACTTCTATACAGGGTGTTTTTATCTCATGGTATAATTGTATGATTGAGCTGATTGGTGTTCTTATGCCAACGAAGCACTGTTTATTTTTGACCCAGCAGTAAAGGTATGTATTCGAATTGGTCCGAACGTGTAGGTTAGTGGACGTACCTACTGATCAAGTTAACTCGATCACACTCTCCAAAAAGCCCTTTTGTCAAACATACAGCGAAGCAGAAGGGGTAGCAAACGCGAACATAGCGAAACCTGTTCCAATTTTTCACCTCTATGTGAAATAATCCATATACCTTCGTTGATCACAAATTACTCCTTTGCTTCGCTGTCTGTTTGGCAAGAACTAATGCAATGCAACGATCTGCAGCGAAATCTCATAAATATGTTTATGAACATGCGCCATGATCATGAATTATTCAATTTAAGGTATCACACTTTCCCGTGGAAAAGAGCATTCCGAGAATTTATGCCCTGCCGTTTTTGCCTTCTTCCTTTTTGATAGGTTTCCTGTCGTCGAGTTTGGTGGATGTTGCAAAATAAAGCGCCCTAGTCGGATTCCTTATTTATGGCCATGGAATAGGGACAGAGTGTTTGGAAATCTGGAATTTTGGGTGTCCGATATTGTCCACGTGAATTGATTTGATAGCCGAAATTTGTTTAATCTGAGCACGAAAACTTTTTTATAACACTTCCGAAAGAAATTTGAAATTTTATAATTTCCGCCGAGGAGTTGAACTTTTTTTACTGGATTCCTATCTTTCATCTCAAATCCATAATAATAATAATAATAATAATAATAAACTTTATTGATACAAGATCAATTGGCTAACGACCGAAGTCTTCCTGCCAAATCCATAATATTATCATCATGTGGCTTGGTCCAGCCCTTCAGAACTGCGACTGATACCATCTCTTGTTGTATGTCAAAATTCATCGATTTTAGAGCTGACAACACTGTATTTCAAGACTTTTATGTGAAATAGAAGAAGAATTTAATCTTAATTGATCCGTTATTCGGTGGTTATTCGTGATTCCTAACCAAATAAATAAAATATCACGAAGACGAAAAACTAAGTGTGGATTCATGCAGCCCAAATTAACGAGTATCGAGTAACAATTAACAATTACAAATAGTGAGTAAAAGTTGAACTTCATATATCTGAATGAGAGTGTACATGCAGCCAAGTAACAATTATCAATTAACAAATAACAAGTAGGAGTTCGCCAACTTTTAACTTTCTACTTTAATTGAACGAGATTTCGTACTTGTACGCAACTCGTGCGCAGCTGTACGCAGATTAGACAGTCCGATGATGTAAATATAACCTTACTTTGTAAAATATTCAATTTATTTGGTGTGTATTTATGTGGGTTCCGTGTTATAACATTGGAAAAATGAATTTTAAACACTTGTTTTCAAATATAGGGGGACCAGAGGTTATTTTGAAAAATTAATACCTCCGATCTTTGACTTGTGGGTTTTTATTTCTTAATTGTTAATTTGAGTGCATGAATGCTGCATTTTTGTACGTGGTAATTCATAATTGTTATTTGATACTTTTTACTTGATAATTGTTATTTGATGCTGCATGAATCCACACTAACTATGTTATTTATGAAAAAACAAAATTAAGTTATTGATCAATTTTTATGAAATACACCGAATAACTGCTACCATGACCGAAAAATTGAAACTTGCAAACACCTGAACAAATATTACATTTTGATTTTCCAGCCGTCCATTAGACTTCGAATGCACACTTCTAAGTGAAACGGAACAGTATCCCTCCTAGTTTTCTCCTGAATAAATTCCCTCAGTTCTTCAATTAAATCAAAAGAAGCCATCTTTGTATTGAGGCTGTATTAATAGTTTATTTAATTTCTTTCATCCAGTCAGTCAGTCTTCGAATGCCTATCTCTAACTCAAAATAAGCAGTATCTATCCTAATTTGCTTATGACCAAATAAATGAATAAAATTCCCTCAGCTCTTAAATTAAATCATAAGCATCGATCTTATTATTAAGGCTGAATAGTTTGTGAACTTTTCTGTTTACAAATAGAAGGGATTGTTAGTGTCAGAACTAAGTCTTCTTAAAATTAAGTATTTCAAAGTACCTTTAGGGTAAATGTGTATAAGAGTAGGTACTCATGTGTATAAGACTACGCATCACTGATATTTCATTAGGCCGCCATCTTTTTTTCATTTTAATAAGTCACTCATATTTCAAATCGTATCTAATAATAAAGTCAATAGGGTAATCTGCAATTATTAGCGTCGTTGGAAATAAGATGGGTAAGAAGTTTTATCTACTCCTATTAAATAATACATTCATTATTCAATTGCTTTCATTCAATTAATAGTATCTATAAACAAATACCGTGAGTAATAATAACTCACCGCTATAACTCATTACTATTCGTGGAATTATTCACCAGTTGAATATCAAGGTGGGTCTGTGCTTCTGTCACCTGAATAATTTTGACGTTTTGAAATAGAGCTGATACCTAATTACCGTGAATATTTTGCTGAAAACGATTAATTCTGATAGTGAAGATGAATTATTATGTGCACCTCCAGAAATAAGAGAAGCAGCTAATGTCACCATACAGAATTTATTGCCGAAAGATCTCAAAACATGTATAAAGTTGTATACAAATATTTTCAAGATTGGTGTAGCGGCAAAAACAAGTCATCGTTTACAGTGAATGTTCTTTGGCATATTTTAGTGAACTCAGCACCGTCTCTATGGACTTCCTGCTCCATGCCAAGAAGCACACTCAACATAAATAATGGAATCAATATAGATAATTATTTAAAATTACGTGCATTTCTTAAACGTCAATCAGGGAAACATGTAGCTAAAAAGGCAGAAAGTTTTACGCCAGAACAAGTAAATGATTTCATAAATGAAGCTCCTGATCAGAAATATCTGGCAACAAAGGTAGTAGATCTCATAATAATTCAATTGTTTTCATCATCTAGTTAATATCATAATTTATTTTAGATTTCGTATTTATTGTTATAGTCGTAGATAAAGTATAGTATTCAACTTGCGGTAATGGCCATAACTCACTTGATGAATTACAGCACTCGCCTCCGGCTCGCGCTGCAAACTTCATCTGCGTGAGTTATGACTTACATTACCGCTCGTTAAATAATATACTATTCGTTGCTGCATACTGTAATTTTCGGTGCTCGAAGTTTTTGTGTTTGTGCAGGTAGGTTTAATTTTGATTGCAACATGATTAATTTAATATCTAGCCATCTGAAAATGGTTGTAGAGTACGTTTTCGTCAGAATTAAAGTCAATAAAATCGAATTCCATGCATGTGTCTAAGAGTACGCAAAATACGTAGTACAAGAGAACGCACTTAAGTAAAAAAGGACAAGGAAGAAAATAAATGACCAAAGGCAGTAGAAAGAAATTTACATTCTCATACATATTCTTGTCCTTCTGGAACAAGAAATAAACAAAAGCATAAGGAAACAGAAGATGAGGATATCAGTTGCCCAAGGAGCAATGACTTTTATTCGAAATCTGAGGAAGGGTGGATGATGTGTTCTCAATGCAATAATGGGTGGCATTAATCGTTTACACCTTATGTTATAGGGGAATTTATAAGTCTTGAGCGAAAAGAATAATATTTTGTTGTTTGAATACTTACGCTATAATATTATATGTGTTCACTAATGTGAAATTGTAATCGAATTTGTGCTCATATTCTTTCAGAAATTTACTTTGTTCATATCGTGTCATGTGACTTGTTTTGAATGTTTCATGTGGGAGTGTGATTTTTTATTTCCAGATATATTTTTGAGTAATTAAAAGAAAATACTTTTTGCGTTCATTTTTCATTGTTTTTCGCCTTCGAATTAGGGAAATATCATATTGTAAAAGTGTGTGTACTCTTAAGCATATACGTGCGTACTTATATACACCACTGTATAAGAGTACGCATTCGTGGATGTCCAGAAAAAGTTGAATAACTTTTGTTTTTTATTTGAAATGAATGATGCTACTTAAATAAGTTCTTTAATATTCAAGTAAGACCAAAGGCACGAAAGAGTACTTTGACGTAAAAAATCTCACAGATATTGAATTTTATCTACAAAGTGCGTACTCTTATACACATGGACCCTAACAAATATAAACGATTATGTATACCCATATTCATTAAAGGATCTACCTATTTTCAATATTTTCGAATTCTTGGAAGAGATCAGGGAGTCGAACCCAATCGTTTGAGACCATTTCCGAAAAAAAAATTCGAAAAATATAGACAATCAGACCTATTCTGTTTGCGTATTGCTATAAACATTGCTATTCAAGTCATATTACTATCCTCTTAATTTTTAACAATATGACTATGGTATTACTTATTCTGTTCGGACTGTTATAGCAATGTTGGTTATAAATGTTCTTCCAGCAATATTGCTATCAACTGGTCAAAATTCATTGATTTTAGAGCTGACAACATTGTATTTCATGACTTTTATGTTAACTAGAAGAAAAATTTAACCTTAATTGATAAACATTTCGTCCGTTTTTCAGTGGTTATTCGTAATTCCTAACCAAAAATATAAATATGTCACGAAAGCGAAAAACGAACTATGTATTTTATTAATGAAACTAACAAGATGGAGTTATTGATCAATTTACACATTTTCAGGAAGCACATCGAATATTGGTAACCGCTACCATGACCGAAAAGTTGAAGACTTGCAAACAACCAAACAAATATCAAATTTTCATTTTTTCCTGTCTTCAGTAAGACTTCGAATGCACAAGTTAAACGGAACAGTATGTCTCCTAGTTTTCTCCTGAACAAATTTCCTCAGTTCTCCAATTGAATCAAAAGGAATTATCTTGGTAGTAAGGCTGAATTAATAGTTTATTTTATTTATTTCATCCAGTCGGCCAGTCTTCGAATGCATCTCTATCATATCTGTTAAAAGAAACAGTATCTATCCTAGTTTGCTCATGAACTAATAAATATATGAATAAAATTCTCTCAGCCTCTTATTATTGAGGTTGAATAGTTTATGATCTTTTCTGTTTACAAATAGAAGGGATCGTTAGTGTCAGACCTAAGTGTTAGCAATTCCCTTGAAATTAAGTATTTTAAAGCACCTTTAATATATATTTACGATTATGTATACCTATATTTATCAAAGTACCTACCTGTTTTCAATATTTTCGATTTCTTAACTCGAAAAATACTGAACCGATTGTTTTCAAACATGGTTATTAGTTGTAGAATGCCAACGCGAAAATTCTTGCAAAATTTCGTCAGTATAGTATTTAGAAAATTTTTAAAAAATCATTGAAAATTGAAAAAAAAATTCTATATATCAAAACTATTCGTTTGAAATTGCTGAAATTTTGCAAGAGCCTTCATAACCTAACTCTACTGCCAAGTTTCAAGTTTTAACACGATCGGTTAAATATTGTTGGAGATTCGAGCTTTCTTGTGTGAGTTCAGTAGATGGGTGACCGTTGCCTCGATAACTTTCGAACGAAAGGAGATAGGGACTTGCAATTTTCAGGGTAGGTTGCGTATCCGAAAGGAAGAGTTGAGTTCGTTTTTGGGCATAATCGGTTAAACTGTTTCCGAGTTATACCCACCTGGAATATTATTGCCTTGATAACTCAAAAAATAAATATTCGATCGAATTGAAGCTTGGTAACTAGTAGTAGAATATCATCATAAAGACGTGTTTAAAATTTTGTAAGAACCGTACCCCTAGAAAATTTGAAAAAATAACGAAAAAAATCGAATTTACCATGGTAAATTATGTTGTCCATTCTCCTGTATTGGACACTTCTGTATTGGACACCCTTAATCGGATTTACCATGGTAAATTATGTTGTCCATTCTCCTGTATTGGACACTTAATTCAAATTTACCATGGTAAATTCGAATTAAGAGTGTCCAATATAGGAGAATGGACAACATAATTTACCATGGTAAATTCGATTAAGGGTGTCCAATACAGAAGAATGGACAATAGAACATACGCGCAAAAGCTTCTGACTTCACGTCAGTGCTTGAACCAATCATTCTTGTTGATGAATGAAGTAGGAGGCAGATCTTCTTTTTCGGTTTCATTTTCCAAAACCTTGAAACTGTTGCTTCCATTCAATATTTCATCCTGGTATGTGGCAAAGTCCTCCGCAAAAGTGCATCAATAGAAACATTTCCCGAAATCTAGAAACCCTCCCAACTAAATGCTTCAAGTTTTTTTTTTAAGTGACCCTACATACATGTAAAGTAAGCTACTAAATGTATTATGATGTACCGCTTGTCATATTTTCTACAGAACCCTTAGTATTTCGCATTTATAAACACGTTAAAAATTACCCACTTACATAACACAGCGTAGCACTCCATTCAACGAACGCCAGACGAGTGCGACCGTCGCAACCGGTGGAGATATACCGGGGTTAAAAGTTCCCATTCGTGCTGTCGGTGAGATATAACCAACTTTACAAAAATAAAATGAAACTTGAAATATAAGGCAGTTTGGCAAAGTCATCTCCGTTGTCAAAGTCACACCGCTCTACCGTACTCGATTTATTCTTGGAGAATATTAGATAACATCTTCGTTTTTTTACAGAGTGAGGAATATCTCTCTTTACTTTGATTATCGTCTTTCTTTCATTCTTCGAACGCAGGCCACGAAGTAAACATTGTTGAAAACGTCTTCAATTAATAATAAGTTGCTCAAATAATAACTATTTAACAGAATATTATGTCTATTGGAGGTGACAACAATATTCCAACATTCTCCTATCCATGGAGATGAGAAATTATCCATATTATGTTGGGTACGTTCCCAAGATTCGGTGCGAACCGTATTTATTGTTTGCTCTGTTGCATCCTTGAACCGAGTTTTGGGTCAATACTCGCATCTTGATACCATATCTACATTTGGAACCCTTTTGTTGCTTCAGATTCGAATATAGGAATCGAATATGATGACCTATGTGGAAGGTTACAACCTTCTTGATGAATAATTCATCTGGCATGAGTGAACTTGGTGAATTCATTAGTTATTCATTAAACCAATGGTGAATTAATCCAGATACGTTTGGTGGTAAGAAGGTGAATTTTAAATGTGGATTTCGCCGAAGATATTGACCATCAAACACATCAGCGAATAAAAAAATTGGGAGATTGATATATATGCGCATAAATTGAATCGCATTCGATTAAAACATTGGAAAAGCACTGAAGTGAGGTCAGTCGGCTGCTTGACTTACAGGAAAAAATTCCAATTTCCGAATTTTTCCGACAATACATATATGTAAATACGATCGAGTTTAAATCGAGACATTGACTGTAGGATAGATCTTTGTAGGATCTTTCAAAATTTCAGCGATATCTGACGAATAGTTTTCAAGATTTAAATAATTTGTTAAGTCTTCATGTCAGTATTTTAAATTTATCTTTTAATTATTTGAAGGGGGTTGTGAGGCTTGATCCAGCCCTTCAGAACTTCCACCGATAAGGTCTTTTGTTCTATATCTCTAAGGAAAATTGTGTTAACATACCTGATGACGTCCTTAGCTATCACGTCGTGGGGTTTTGGAACTGGCTCAACCATATGTAAAATGCTAAGGCTGGCCAGCTCTGGACATTTGCAGAACTATGTGTTCGGTAGTTTC
Organism: Halyzia sedecimguttata; assembly: GCA_937662695.2. Taxonomy (NCBI): domain Eukaryota; kingdom Metazoa; phylum Arthropoda; class Insecta; order Coleoptera; family Coccinellidae; genus Halyzia; species Halyzia sedecimguttata. Next base: position 37,721,568 of record OW569417.2, read on the forward strand.
CTTTTCCGATTCACAGAGCCTGCAAGTTTCGTCAGCTGACTCGCCCATGTGGTACAAGTGGTATTTGTACTGACAGCACCCTGTCTGTAGTCCCACCATTACCCGAAGTGGAGACGTGAGAAATCCACGAATATTTTTTCCTGTGAGTATTTTTCCAAAGAGCTGCTGTGTTATTTAGCACCCATTGTGGTACCTACGCTCTGTAGTGGTCTTTTCCAAGTCCACAGGAAGGTTTTGGTCCAGAAGGTGTTACCCTGAAGGCCCTTTGCACAAGTACATCGGCCTTTTGATTTCCTTCAATACCACAGTGCCCTGGCACCCGTAGAAGAGTTACCTTATTGTCTTCATTGTCTCCAGCCAGTTGCTTTATGGTATTCTGGTATTTCCAGGACAGTAGGGAACCTTGGATGGGTGATTCCAGGTATCTCAGGCTGTTAATTATAATATGTCTGTGTACCTCCTTGAGGTTTCTTTTCAGACACTCTTGAGTACAAATGCAGGCAGCTAGTTTCTCTGCGTGTAAGACAGAGGCCTCATGTCCCAGGGGAACCGAGTTCCTCAGTTTCGACTCATATAACCCATTACCTGCACCCACATCTTATTTTGATCCATCCGTATACCAAGTGGATGACTTCTTGTCAACTCGATCAACATTTGCAAAGGGTGTTTCGAAGTCGAATATGGTTGGTATTAAACTGATGGGTTTACCAAGGGGTTTGAATCCAGTTGGTCCAGTAACCTTTTATATCCCTCCCAGTTACCAGGTAGGAGATCCGGCAGGCTACATTTCCTTACATGTAAGTGCAAGGGAGGCAGATCAAGTATGACTTCAAGTGCTGCTGTGGAAGTAGTACAGCTAGCTCCTGTGACACCAACACAGGCAAACCGTTGCAGTTTCTGTAACCGACTGCGTTTGATGGCTTCATCAAGTTTTGTCTACCATACAAAGCATGAGTTTTTTTGTTTGTGTTAAATCAGTGTCGATTGAGCGAGTAGTCCGTGCTGCAGCATAGAGAGGCTTATTGCACTCGGTCGGTAGATCTCCTATTAGTTGTCAGGGTCTCATGATTGATCCACTTGAGCTCGGGTTGCTAGCTGACATAGGGTTTCTTAGTCGATCCCCTGCAGCTCAGGTTTACTTCACCGAGATAAGTTGCAGCGCTGACATTATATTGGTCTCATGTATCATCCCCACTGCCTTGTCGGTGTATTACCTACGTAAGGTTCATTTTTTTAAAAAGTAGGACTAGACCCTTGACTAGATGTCTGGCCCCAGGGACAGTTTCGTCTGCCTTGCCACATTTCCTACAAACAGGGTCTTCTCGGAGAATCCCCATGTTGTGCAAGTGCTTTCTCTGAGTACCGTGCTGAGTTAGTAGGCCAGTTACTGCCCTGAGATTACTCCTACTCAGTAGTAGGACTTTTTTAGTTAGTGAGGGGCAGGGGTGCCTCATCATTAACTTACTATTCCGCTGGCCCGAAATTTCGTTCCAGTGCCGAGTGTGCTGTGCAAGGATCCATTTTCAATGACGCCTTTCACAGCCGATTTGGTCACTCCTACTCCCGGCTCTAGCCTGAAGAAGGGAATAGCCGAACCCTCTCTAGCGAGTGCGTCAGATCTTTCATTCCATTCAACCCCCGTGTGCCCCGGAACGCACACGTGGTCAACTCAGTTTCTGGTAGTCAAGGTTTCCAGGTGCTGTTGGCATTCCAAGCACAAGGAGTTAATTCTCCAACTTGGTATTGTCTTAAGTGCTGTCTGACTGCCGAGATAATTCGTATGTTCCTATTGGATTAGCGAATGAGAATATTATCCACATCACGTTTCGTGATGGCTACCACTTACGCCTGCAGCATAGTGGTTCATTGCCCATGTGACATCGAAATGCTCAAATTGGGTGCAGCCCCATGCTCTCCAGATCCAGAGCGTCCGCCCATCACTGAAAAGTCCGTGAACCACGTTAGTTCACTGTGCGATCTTTTCTCCCCCTCCGCAGGGGGCTTCAGCCCCAGCTTGAAGGAAGGATCAAATTTTTTAGTTACTGGACTCCAGTCGCTCACCGTATTTAGGATCGGGTGACTAATAAGTCCCCCAATCCCAGCGTGTCTGTATGACCTTTGTCTCCAGACAACGTGTAGCTGCAGCCTATAGGCCCCCAGCCTATCTTCAGCCCTCACCAGAAGGTGAAGGGGAGGGAGTCCCGCGAGAACCTCCATAGCCGCAGTTAGAGTACTTTTCATTCCTCCAGTGACATAAAGCAAGGACAGTCTCTGAATTTTCTCCAGCTCTTTGACGGCCCTGCTCTGGTTCATTTTTGTCCACCACAGAGCACTAGCATATGTAAGGAGGGCCACACTATAGCAGTGTAAATCCACCTAGCGATTCTCAGACTCAAGTCTCATGTCTTGCCAATTGCCCTGCGAGTAATCATGAGAGTTTCTTTCCTTTGGCAGCTGTTGCTGAGAGTTGTGCATTCCAGGTTAGCTTCATATCAGGTATCGTACTTCAGGTTTAGTTGCACACCCATGAGTTTGGGGGCTTTCATTCTCCCCCATTTCTGAGTGTGAAAGATGTAATAACTATTCTGGGAGGGTTATGAAGATGTCATTCGCATAACTCTGGGTGTAGAATACGGCCTGTAACAGGTTTCGTATACTACATGTGTAGGTGACAATGTGGTGTACTATTGTGTATAATCACATCATTGCCATTTCTATATTTCAACTAACTACCGAGATCAGATCAGTATTTTTCGAGTTATTGGGGAAACTAATTTCAGAATGCTATGGTCTATGCTAAGTTAGCATAAACAAAACAGATGAAGTTTGTTTTGAGTAATTTCAAGAATATTGAATCATTTTAGAGAATTAAATAATTCTTCCTTGTTTCTCCTTGAACGCAACGTTATTTGATAAATTCAGAAATTTCACAACATTTATGGATCTGCCTTGAACTAATCATCAAATCAATCTGTTTGCCACGTTGCCGTACCTTTTTCTCGTTCATCATGAATGTCATAGATAATTTATATGCAGGAGTGTATTACCAAATTGTGAAATCTTCGAACGTAAATGGTTCAAGAGTCTTATTTGATGAGAGTAATCAATGGTTAAAATTAATGTAAAACTTAAAGACTAATTATGAGTTTCACAAAGCTTCGATAGCTTAATTGTGGATTAAATTCGATGGCTTCATCAAAATCAAGCTGATAATCGAAACTGAGTTGGCAATTAAGAGCTGTAAAGGCCTTGTAAAACCCACCGTAATTATATGTGAGAATTTCTTTTCTACGTGATACCAACCTGGGGGTGGAACTAAGGGTTTGAGATAGTTGAGATGCCACCAAAGTGCAAGATAATTGAGATGTTACTCATGAGATTATGATAACGCATTTCTTCTCGTGATAGTGAATTGTGAGAAACTACGCTGATATAATATGGGTATCGCTTCAGAAAAATAATACTTCATGAAGATCAAGCCTTAGTCCATTAAATCAGAATAGTTTTGTCAGCGTTGTGTAGCATTATTCAAGACTTAGAGATGCACCGAAGTCGTCCTAGAATTACTTGCCCACCCTTGTCGTGATTAGCCGAAGACAAGGCCAGAAACGCCCTATACCTGCTCACGCATACATTAAGTCGAAAATGGATAGAACTTCACGGGGCGTAATTGAAGAAGTAATTATCGACGTAGAGTTCTATCGAATGGGCTCTCGAAATTTGTGTTGATTTTCGAAGTTTGCTAAGTTCATATCAATGTTTATACACGTGTTCACAGTTCAAACGTGTGCACGCGTAATGATACACAGTTCATTGAATGAAATAAAGTTAATTTACACTGATCAACAATTGCTAGGGATCACTTATGAACTTCTCTTCATTTGTATTTTTTTCAAGTTATCTCGTGAATATCTGTACATTATATGTTCTCTAAGGAAAAATTAAGATGTTTTGAGTTGATTATATCAAATTTTTCTTCACTTCATCGGCTCTTGTTCACAAAATCGATTATTATCTGTAGGCTGTTACATGTGGAGTGAAAAGCAATGTGATATTTTTTATTAAATCTGTTTTTTTCTCTCGTTCAAACACATAAGGTGACAATAATTGAAGAAATGAGAACAATATTAGCTTATCAGTCATGCCGAGAAGACGTTTGGCTCCTGTGCAACTGGACCAAATCATACGGTGGATACAGGAAGGTTTGTCCCAGCGAGAAGTGTCCCGGCGGTTGAATGTTTCGCAAAGTGTCGTGAGTCGGGCTTGGAATAGGTTCATCCAAAACGACTCAGTAGCTTATGTTCATGGGGGAGGTCGGCAGCGCAGTACAACAGCTGCCCAAGATCGTCTTTTGGTCCTCAATGCTAGGAGAAATCCCACTTACCCGGCGTCGCGGCTCAATAGATCACTGAGAGTTGCAACAGGAGTTCTAATTTCGAACCAGACTGTAAGACGACGACTACATGTTCGTGGTTTGAGAGCACGTAGGAGGGTACAACATCCCCGTTTGAATAGGGAACACCGGGTTCATCGACGGCAATGGGCTGAGGAGCACCGCAATTGGACAGTTGAAGATTGGAGCCGATGTTTATTTACGGATGAGTCTAGATTTCGTTTGGTCAACTCCGATGGACGTATTCTTGCTTGGAGGGAAAGAGGTCGAAGGTATGCAGAACAGTTTATGGTACCCACAACAGCTTTTGGCGGAGGTTCTATATGTGTATGGGGAGGAATTTGTTTGAACCAACGCACAGAGTTGGTTGTTCTGCAGAACACCACAATGACCAGCCAGAGATATCACGATATGATTATTGAACCCATAATTGTTCCGTTTGCGGCTGCCTTGGGCGAGAATTTCATTTTAATTGACGATAATGCCCGTCCACACCGTAGTCGTCTGGTTAATGAAGCGCTAGAAACTCATGCTATTGATAGGATGGACTGGCCAGCTCGCTCTCCAGACATGAATTGCATCGAACATGTCTGGTCTGAGATGTCTAGACAATTGTCAACCTTAGAACAACCGATCAATAACCTGGAGGACCTTTCTAACGCTTTACGGGATATTTGGACGAATTTGCCCCAAAATTTTATAAATCGTTTGATTGAAAGTATGCCTCGTAGGGTAGAATGCTTGAGACGAGCTGGTGGGGGGCCAACTAGGTACTAGCTTAACCGAAACTTCAGCCTTCTTGTGGTGTCATCATAAAATTTTATTATTCAAACACAGAATTTTGAGTGTTCCTAATAAAGTCTTTTTTTCTCTCCAACTTTCCATTTTTTCATTCTTTTCTCAAGTGAACCATATTATCAACTGAAAATACTCTGATATCTGACTAAATTTATAATCTTGGAGCGAATAATTCAGAAATAAATTTAGAAAAAGTAAGTGATCCCTATCAATTGTTGAGCAGTGTATATCGACATAGATGCATATAATACAAATTTGATTTTGTTCCCCAACATCGTCTCCATTCATGCTTTTCTATCATTTGGATAACTTTCTTGAAGAATGCTTTATCTTTGGCCTCAAAATAGAAGTATGTTTTGTCGATCACCTCCTCATCCTGTTATCGTATTCAAAGCCATGTGAGACGATTCATTGTCTTGGTGAACCACTATGGGCCGGTTTCTCAATTGCGAGTTAACTCGAGGTTGCGAGTTGACGCATGTATTTAGCGATATTCATGAATGCGCAACACTCGGGGTTACCCGCAACCTCGGTTTAACTCGCAATTGAGAAACCGGCCCTATGTTGCGCTTTTGGTCGGTTTAAGCGAGGTTCACCAGCTGCTCTCCACTCAGGTGACTGCCGATTTAACTCTGGACTGTAATGGTGGATCCGAGTTTTTTCATTGTAGGTACTGTATCGATGCTCTAAACACGTCAACGTTGATATCAAGGTATATTTCGTACCATTTTAATGACAGACTTGAGTAATGAGAGAATCGTTCTATCGGAATTTAAATACTTTAAATATCTCCTAATATACGAAAAAAACCTTCGTCTCATGTAATTTTAGGATACCATATTCACAAAATTCCGCGAGAATTAGTATACTGCAACTAGTTACCGAGTTTCAATTCGATCGGATCTGTATTTTTTGAGTTATCAAGAAAATAATATTCCGAAACCGTTATTAATTATGCCCAACAACGAACTCAACTTCCCCATTTGGTTACGCAACCTACCCTGAAAATTGCAAGTATCTATCTCTATTCGTTCGAAAGTTATCGAGGCAATGGTCACCCATCCAGCTACTGAACCTACCCAAGGCTGTTCGGATCTCCAACAATATAGATCCGGTCGTGTTCAAACTTGGAACTTGGCTGTAGAATCAGGTTTCTTTGGCTCTCGCAAAATTTCAGCGCTGTCGGAGGAATGACTCTTTTTTATTTTCTAGTGATACAATCCTCACGAAATTTTGCAAGAATTTTTGCGTCGGCATTCCACAACTAAATATCATGTTTGATTTGGATCGGATTAGTATTTTTCGAGTTATTGAGGAAATAACCAAATTTCAGATGGGTATAACTCCAAAACCGTTATGTCCTTAGACTATATAGTATATAGTGTGTATGGTTATGCCTATTAACAAACTCAAATGTCGTATTCGGATGCGCAACCTAAAAATGCCAAGTCGCTATCCCTTTCCGTTCTCAGGTTATCGTGAGATAAATAATATTTTTTGATACATTTTTTTAAATTTTCTATTAATTCTGAGTAAGATTCTCAGAAAACTTCACGAACATCTGAAATGTTATCAAAAAAAAGTGGGAAAGCCCTATGGACAGGAGCTTTGGCGCTCTTGTGAAACTACTAGCTAGTTAGGTATTATTCAAACTGTGACAAATCATATCTCCGAAAGTTTTGATTTCTCAGAGTTAGGAATTATATCAATGGATTCCTATGATAGAACTGCATCATAAAAAATTAAATTCAAAATGTAGATCTCGCCTCCTTGGATTTACATACACCAGCAAATTATAATAAGAACATTCTATGAAATCATAAAATTACGATAAGGTAATCATTGAAATTTTGAAAAATCATATCTCCGAAGGTATTAGTTTGTTAGAGTTGAGAGTGGATTCTTATGATGAAACTGCATCTTAAAATAAAATAAATCTGAAATTTGTTATGGATTTTTTTTTGTTACTCTGAAACCACCACACCGATTTTGCCCAATAAAAAACTTAAACAAGATATTCATCTCCCGAACCTACTCTGAGAATTTCAACTGTCTAGCTCTTTCCGTTCGATAGTTATCGTGTTAACGACCGGACAGATTTGATTTTGACCACGGATTCTTGATCAATGAGTCGAAAAAAACGTTTGAGACCATTTTCAGCCAAATTCGAAAATTAAAGATATTTGGGCAAATTAATAAGCACTTTGTTCCGAGGAACAAGAGCGCCAAAAATCTACCTCGTTATTTCTCTACCATGCTCAATAAAATTGATGCTGGCATCGTGGAAACAATCAATGAATAAATCATAAGTTCGGGGGTATCATGTGTTTATAGTCAGATTTTATTCAAGAAACAACGATTCACCAGAGACTTACCTTTCATCATTTATTCAATGGAAACCTGAAACCCCAACGTTTATAGTTCCGGGTATGGTTGAAGTAACAGCGAACATGTGGCCATAAAGAATGCTAGGAGAACATTTTGTATGTATGTATATCTTCGATGTGAGAGTTATCCATTTTTTGCGCCGAAAATGGTTACAAACGATTCCATTGCAGCCATCCCAATAATTGAATAGATTCATAAAACTGAACTGATCACCTTATAAGTTCAAAACGGTTTATGAAGACCCTACTGAGTGTTTCCAGAAACGAACCAAAAACATAATAAATAAATCCGTTACTTTGTCTCACAATATTCTAAAATGTTGGCTCGCTCCACAAATTCCAAAACTTCTTCGTTGATAAAACTCCACAAAGAGCATTTAGACCAGTAGTTATGTTCGTCGCAAGTATAAAATTAGTAACGTCTGACCGAAAAAGGTTTTTCAGCGGAAACCGAAAATTTATATTTTATACTGAAATCTAGTGTATTTTTGGCGCTCTAGTTCCTCGGAACAGAGTGGTTATCAATTTGCCCAAATGTCTGTAATTTTCGAATTTTTGGCTGAAAATGGTCCCAAACGATTTGGTTCGACTCACTGATCAAGAATCCGAGGTCGAAATCGATTCTGTCCGGCCGTTCCGGCCGGCCGTAGGCACGATAACTCTCGAACGAATGGAGTTAGAGGATTGAAATTTGCAAGGTGGGTTTGGAACAAGAATATCTCGGACGAGTTCGTTAATGGGCGAAATCCATCAAATGGTTTCGGAGTTATGGCCGATTTTAGTAAAAACATTTTTTATGAATATTTCCGAAACCGATCATTCGATCTATCTGAAATTTAGCATCAAGTTGTGGAATCATGACCTCTATACGCATGTGAAATTTTGTATCGACCAGGTTACCGCAAAGTGTCAAAAAAAAATTCGAAAATTAAAAAAAAAATTTTCTACAATAACTCTTGAATGGAATGAGCTAGACATTTGAAATTTTCAGAGTAGGTTAGGGAGATGAATATGTCGGTAAAGTTCGTTATTGGGCAAAATAGGCACAATTTTATATACCGGACATTCAGAAGGATGCTTATAAAAAATCGGCTGAAACGAAACTAGTTAAGCTTCTAACGAAATTTTTAAGACAATGAAGAAGCAATTTGGAAAGTTTTTGAAATAATTTTGGCATACATAAATTGTGAAATTCGAAAGTTGCATGCAAATTGATATTGGAAGTTGATTTTTTTTTATTCATATACCTCATTTCAAATCATACTAACTCTTTTTCAACATCTCATACAACATAGTTTTGCTTTTTTCGTAAATATCATATCCTTTTCTGATAAAAATAACCCAAAATTATAATAAAATTAGGTCAACGTACAAAAATTGGACGAAATATGAACTAAGGTGAGAAATCTTTTAAAAATCACCTGATCTCAAATAACTGTTGATTTTCGGTTATCAATAAATATTAACAACAGCTAATCCTATATAATCTAATTAATAATCATTAAAGTAAATTCTCATGAATTCTCAGTCTTAACAAAGATAGATTAGAATAACTTGTGCGACAATTATGTATACCTACTCATAACTCAGTTTGCCAAATAAACAGTATAATTCAAGTTTCCGCAATTTTTTGACCGAGAACGAAACTAAGGCCGCAACTAGATTTCTTTGCCGAAACCGAAACCAAACTTTCGGTCAGTATCTAAAAATTAGTGAAAGCATAGATTTCAAGCATCCCAACTGTAAAAAATTCATTCCAAAAACGCTATTAAACAGTCTCCAACTCGTGGTCAGTATTAAATCTCACTACAAAAGTAACTACACTCTTGTCTACTACAGTTAAGCAGGAAACTTTGTTTCCGAAACATATGTCAACTATAGTGGACAAGAGTATAGTTACTTTTGTAATGTTCATTATAAATCCACAGTGAACTCAAACTAGAAAATATAAAATCTATTGAATGACCAGAAAATTCTAAATTAATTTAAAGTTATCGATAAGCTAGTTGGATTAGTACTGAGGTTAGGATATTTGTCGCGCTGTCGAAATTTTTAGCCAGAGCGTCCCACATCCAGGTACTGAACTCGCCCAATATTTTCACAATACTTCCAACAATATAGATCTGATCGAGTTTAAATATAGAACTTGGCTGTGAAATATGATTCTGAAGGCTCTTACAAAGTTTCAGCGATATCTGAACTGGGATATGAGTCGAAAAATATCAATAAAATTCTATGAAATCCCTTTGACGAATTTAACCGGTACATTTGGACAACACACCTACTCAACTCTCGAACTGATTGCATTCGAGAGTAAGCGTGCATAGTAGGACGGCCAACCGGACAACAACAAAATTCAATCAACAAAATTATAGAAATTTGGGTAAATTGATAGGCACTTTGTTCAGGGGAACAAGCACGCCGAAAATAATGTCAACCAAATCAAAATTAACTGAAAAATATTCTGAACTGTCTTGAGATCTCTCTTGAAAAATTCTATTACCAATTTAACGGAAAGTATTATATCTCCGATGAAGCAACTTTGGCAGAAATTAATTCATGGATGATTTAGAACTAAAAATGGGTTCAAGCCCTGTGGACAGGAGCTTTCTGGCGCTCTAGTTCAAACAGACAAATTATATCTGGTATTGGTTTCTCAGAGTTGGGAATTATATCAATGTATTCATATAATATCACTGCATCATAGAGGAAATTCAATTCAAATAATAGTTTATTAGATAAGTAATAATAAATTACCTTGTAATCGATCAAAAATTTCCTGATCTACGTTCACCAAACTACAGAATTATGCTTTCAATATTTACGTAATATTTTCAAACATTTTCGGGTGAGGTCCCCGTTGCATCGTTAAAATTAGAGTATTTCAACCCCAATATTTTCGAAGTTACAATATTCCCTTCTGTCAAGTTGACATTATGAGAATTCATACATAGAATAATAATTATATCAATCTGTGAAATACGATTTACATTGAAATTTTAAAAAATCATATCTCCGAAAGTATTAGCTTGTTAGAGTTGCAAATGATATGAATGGATTCTTATGATGAAACTGCTTATTAAAAAAAATTTTATTTGGAATTTGTTTCGTAAAAAAAAATATTTTTTTTTGTTACTCCGAAACCATCTGTCCGATTTTGCCCAATAACGAACTTAGCCGAGATATTCATCCCCCAAACCTACTCTGAAAATTTTCAACTCTCTAGCTCATTCCGTTCGAGAGTTATCGTGCTTACGGCCGGCCGGCCAGCCGGCCGGACCGGCCGGACAGAATGAATTTCGACCACGGATTCCTTATCAGTGAGTCGAACCAAATCGTTTAAGACCATTTTCATCGAAATATTCCAAAATTACAGGCATTTGGGCAAATTGATAAGCACTCAGTTCCGAGGAACTAGAGCGCCAAAAATACAGATATTGTATTTCCACTTTTTGATATCTGCCTTCCTATACGTTCAAAATATCACTTTACCCTAACATAGCAGTCTTTGCAAATATTTTAGGTCCAGAATAACGATAAGTAAGACTTACTTCTCGTTATAATATTTGTACAGACTCTATAGCTGTCTCACTTCGTTCAAAATATCACTTTACCCTAACATTGGCAATAATGGACATACAATATCTGTGCTTTAAACCATAGATATAATCAAACAAATAACCGTTAATAATGATTTCAATTCAACCTCCATTGAAACAGTGGTAGCAAAGAACGAAAAAGAACAGCATTGAATCTTATTTAGCCCATCATAAATGAATCTCAAATGAATGTATTCGAATCACGTACATTGATAAAGCATCTGAATATAACACTTTGTTATTTCAGAATGAATTTTAATTATAAAGCAGCTTTCAGAAAAACCGAGGATTTAGGTTTCATCAACAATAATAGAGATTAAGTACATAAAAATGAAATAAACCTGAAGTCTAACAGCGCCGCGACGCCAGCCATCTTTATTTTTTACGCTGACTTCTACACGCATCCCAAATCAACATTGACTTGTACAAAACGGCGTTTACAGAAATAAAATATATTCGGCCGTTTCGGCGAAAATTGGGGTGACCAAGTGAATCACCTGTACATTCTGATGGCAGAACCTTTGTGTGAAATTACAGCGCATTGTCATGGTTTTATCGATGAACCGTTATTTTCGTTTTCGAAAAGCAGAGATTTCCGTATTGGAAATAAACGTTCATTAATATTGACTTTGTATATAATGGTATGATTATATTGATCATAAGTATTTATAAATATATATCGAAAATAATTTGTTAGATTATGCTGTGTTTGAAGTTTCACTATATTTGCATAATATTCCACAGGATCATAATATATCATATTTAAACATTTTCGGGGAAATTGTTTGACGTTGGTGGCCTGGATCCTAGATTTTAAAACTGTAATTTTCGCTTACAGGCCCCCCTGTAGAGGTGGGAGTTACGATGTACGTACTCAGTATCAGCTCGCTGTCGGAGGTCCAGATGGTATTTTCTTTTACAATGTACATGTTTAAATCGTGGCTTGCACTAAGATGTTTTTCTTTTTTGCATGAGAATACAGGGTGGTCTGGCCTAGGTGGGGTCATGTAATGGTGTTTGCTAATACTTCGTTATAATGCTCCAATGGATAACATTGGATGTATATGAATTCGAAAAACATGTACAAGTATGGAAAAAGATATCGCAAGATCTGTTTTCTGCTTTAACTACTACTATAAAATTCCGTTATTTAAAATTGTATTCCCATGAGATAATTTAAATTATTGTGTGTTTTATAGTCTCTTTATAGCATTATATTCAATCTGTAAAGCTCAACCACCCAATTATACACCCATCAAACTGATCGAGTATAAGCATAATGGTTCCAAAAAAAGGATAATACCGGTTGTCCTATTGAAAAGTATAGGAAGATGTGTGAGATCTTCCGGATACTTATCTGCATTTTTGTTCGTACATATAGCTTTTTATCATGTTGAAAGAACCTCAACACCTGATTCAACTCGTTGTATTGAAAAAATTAATGATAATGATATATGTCTTGTTAATAAATGAATGTCAAATTAAAATTATTTCAACTGATACTAGATCATCGAAGGAAGAGTTAGTGAAACAGTTTTCAAAAAAAATATTTTCCTAATATAATATTATTAATGATGGAAAAGTATAACGGGTAATTCCGCAAAAGGAGCAGAGAAAATAATTCTGCTAGTACCTGCCGACACGTGTTTCTGCTAGTTGGCTTCTTCAGGACAGGGCAACCAAGAAACCAAAAAAAGGTGGCAGGTAACAGCAGAATTATTTTCTCTGCTCCTTGTGCGGAATTAGCCGTTATACTTTTCCATTTAAATATACTTATCCGCATTATCCTATTTTCATTATTCATGATTTACTATTACTTATATTATTTTATTTATATTATCCTAATATAATATTTTAATATAACTAAAATAACTAAAGTATTAGTAAATATGGTAATCAACTTATTCCTGTATTTTTTGGTTCAATGATGATAAATAGAATAATTGATTAATTGACATAATTTGGATTTCGGATTCATAGAAATTAAGTTTTCGAGAACTTTGCGATGGTCCTGATTAGGCGATCGTATTGTTTTAACGTTCAGAAGATCTGATTGGTCAAACTGCTGAATGGTTTTCTTCGTTTCCTTTTTACAACATAATTTGATTTTATTGAAAATAAATATCAGTTTGATAAGGAATGGAATTATTGTATTATCAAAAATAATAATTGAACTATAATTCCGATCACATTTATGGTGAAATAAATTTCCCAACAGATTATGAAAGTCAGGACCTGTTTAGTACAGACAAAGAGATGTATCTATTATTTCTTCTGAATAATTCTGAACCCATAATATGGATAACTACAAGTTCTTCATTTTATAGTATTCTAAAATATGACAATATATACAGTAGATTAATGATTCAATTTAGATGAATAAGAAAATGTATAATCAGATATGTAAATCGTTAAATCAACTCGATTTACCTTAATTTTTCCAAAATTCACTATAAAAGTAACTACACTCTTGTCCACTACAGACGAAGCGTTAACGCTTCGTCTTTGAAGATGGAAACTTTGTTGCCGAAACATATATGTAACAGTTTAATTCTGTCCTAGGTTCTTGTTTATGTTGTTTCGCTGAGTCGGTTATGGATGTAGACATGTGACCGGATAATGAGGAAGAAATAAAGTCATACTCTATGAAACTTCATAGAATTCCATGGTAACCTAGAAATGATGAAATTCTAACCTCGGCTGGTGTTTGGCTGCCTCTATTTCCGACTTTGCGGATGTCTAATACATTTATGTTTAATTTTAACCATCCATGTTGTCTCCACTCAACTTAAAAGTAGATTTGATTGTGACTGTTCATTGTTCTGAATTTTGAATTTATTTTAGCAACTCCTGATGAAGAGATAAATTTACATCTCGAAAGCTAGAGTATAAGGAAAAAAAGAGTTTTTCTGATACCTTGACTGCCATCCCACTATTATTGAGCTCAGGTTCTATTGAGTCAGTCGACTAATATATTATCTATATGTATATATATATATTTACTTTTATATCAAGAATAATGAACCAGAAATAATTTTGACATTTATCTCTCATAGGAAAATAAGATGACATGTAAGAACACAGATCATATAATAGTTCATAGATAAAATAATTGAGTACAGCATTCTGTGGAAACATGGAAGTACGATTTATTATTGAAATTTTGAAAAATCATATCTCCGAAAGTATTAGCCTGTTAATGTTCAAAATGATATCGATGAATTTTTATGGTGAAATTGCATCTTAAAAAAAATTGAATTTGAAATTTGTAATGTAAAAAAAAATTGTTTTCGTTACTCCGAAACCATTAGGCTGATTTTGACCAATAACGAACTTAACCGAGATATCTACCTCCTAAACCTACTCTGATAATTTCAACTATCTATAGCTCATTCCGTCCGAGAGTAATCGTGTTAACGGAGGGCCAGCCGGAGCGGCTGGACAGAATCGATTTTGACCATGGATTCTTGATCAGTGAGTCGAACCAAATCGTTTAAGACCATTTTCATCAAGAAATTCGAAAATTATAGACATTTGGGCAAATTGATAAGCACTCCGAGGAACAAGAGCGCCAAGAATATGAGAAATGCATGTTGATTAATATGTCAGGTTCAATTGCCGGGCAGCTATCTAATGAACAGATTAGTTTCTTGTAATAACCGGTCATTAATCCTTCCATATATTTTTAAAAAAAAGGTTTTTTTGCCTAATGCCTTTGTACAAAATATCAAACAGATTCAATATATGTATTGCTCCTTAAACTTCTAATGGGCACTTTCCGTGGGACACTCTGTACAGGTACTCGTATGTCAGTTGACATAAAATGTGTTCCTTTCATTCAGAGAAATACGGCGTATTCATCAGAATGAGAGGGATCATTCAAAATATCTGGTTTTCAAGGCAGAGTCGATTAATTCGGTAACCAGAAATCTTCAGAACGAAACATACGAAAAGCAATGTTGAATGGCGGAAGTTATTTCTACTGAAATTATTCCAGCTTTAAACCTCAAAGTTGCCTGCTACTTGCATCTCAGCTAATCGGATAGCATTCAGTCAGCGATGAAACTATGAGACACTGAAACAAACACGGATTTCAAGGGAACAAAACAGCCCTCCGTTGAACTCGAAAGCTCTAAGTGGACCTACTCGTATATTCAGGATGATGTTCCGATTCTATTCGTCGGATGACGAATGCTTAATTTCAGTGAGTAGGTTGTATAGAAGATCTGAATCCAAAGAACCGTGAAGTAAAAATTAATTCCGGGATTATCCAACTTCAAAGACGTAGGTTCAGAATATTTGAATTTTCTCGAAATCAGGGAGGGATGCATTTAGTAAAGGATTCATTGGTGCTCCGAGATTAAAATGAAATATAGACAACACGGTTACATGAGAAAAATCAATTATTTTACAATTTTGTAGGTTAGGATATCACAAAACAATATGAAACATTTAACAGAGTTTGGGAGAGAAAACCCAGAAAAAGTGAACAAACAAACAACAAACAAATTTGCAAATTTCTTCCGAATATTACGCATCGTTTGTTCCCATAGTAACCATATCCGTAACTAAGTTGCCTTTATAAAAAGGTATTTTGTTTTGATATAGTAATATTAAATAATATTGCAGCGTTTTGTGTTGTTAATTTTATTGCATAATTAGTTTTCAATATACTAACATACAAAACTGGTGAATAATTCATTTTATTTTATTTATTTATTTATTTATCTAAATTTCACTTCAAAATCCTGATGAGATTATAAGAGGTTCCTGTCCCAATATAAACTATCGGAATCTACTTTCTCTCAAACATACAATATCACTCTATTTTACAAAATGTATTTTTGGAATATTAACATTTTTAATTATTATATTAGATGTAAGTTAATATCAATATAAGCAGGTTAGATGTGTATGAGTCGATTTCACCTATAATATTTGTTGTTATATTTCTTAGACTTTTCGAGTTATGACTTTTTCATTTATAGGGTGTTAGTTAAGAATATATTCCAATTCTAGACATTTATAATAGTGAAACTATGTTAATTGAATTCATTGCTCTATTTGAAAAAAATAATGGACTAATTAATGTAAATCGAATTTATACAGTGTTATTCGGAATTTTAGATTATTAATAAACAAAGAATGAAGTTCTTTAAATCCATATTAATGGGTTCAGATTTATTTAAAAGAAATTATACATCTCTTTGTCTGTATTAAACATAGGTCCTAACTTTCAGAATCTGTTGGGAAATTTATTTGATTGTAAATGTAATCGGAATTATGGATTAATTATTATTTTCGAGAATATATGTATAAGAATTCCAGAACTATTCAAATTGATATTTTGTTTCAATAAAATCAAATTAGGTTGAAAAAACGAAACGAAGAAAGCCACTCAGCACTTCGATCAATCAGATTTTCTGAACGTTACCAAAATACGATCGCCTAATCAGGATCTTCGCAAAGTACTCGGAAACTTAGTTTCTAGGAATACTAAATCAAAATTATTTCAATTGTTCTATTTATAATCATTGAACCATAAAATACAGGAATAAGTTGTATACCAAATTTACTATTAATTTCATTATTTTATTTATATTACAATATTCTATTAGGATAATATAAATAAAATAATAAGAGTAATAGTAAATTATGAATAATATTATAGTAGGATAATATTTGTTGTGGAAACTGTTTCACTAATTTATTGTTCGATGATTTCGTATCAGTTGAAATAATTTTAATTTGACATTCATAAATACTTATTTCTTGAAACATATTAAAAATCGAAGTACATATCAGAAAATTTCCAGATAATGAATTATTCAATATCTTATTAATATCTATTTGTAGTAATCTTTGAAGTATACCACTCAGCATATACCTACATGTGTTTTCATAGAAATTATCACTTTACTCAAAATAATAAAAGTGATATTGATTTCCTAATAAATCAAGATCCAGATTTTTTTTAATTCAGAAAGATTTCATAAAAGAATATTAATAAAGCAAATAACGAAGAATTAGTACACACCATGGAATACGCCATTTCTCAAACAAAACCATCAAATGTGACCAAACTGAAATCTCGATTTACAAACAGAATCTCATACGATATTGGTGGAATGTTAAATTCCACATGACAGGCTTACTCATTTCTAACTTTTCCAGGCCCGCCCGTCGAGGTGGGGGTCACCATGTACGTGCTCAGTATCAGCTCAGTCTCCGAAGTCATGATGGTACTTGAATTTACTAACTGAATGATGACTTTATCGATGTTTTGTGTTATTTATTAGCTGGGTACTACTTATTATACTCATCTTACACTATCCAATGAGTGGATGCCGTGAGGCCATTAAAGGGTAAATATCTGCTAACTGTACACCACCAGGTATATATTGCGAACATTTCGTAGTATGCACATTTTTTGTCGTTGATATCTGAAGACGAAGCTTGACAACGCTGACCCATCGTATAACCTTAACCTTTAAACTTCATCCGCTCCCCAAACCAACCAAATCTAATGAGCAACCAAGCTTCTTCAACGTTTATCTATATTTACACATAGGATGATAAGTTCCCGGTCCAAAGAAGAAAAAAAACTTTTTTCTGTGACGGGAAAAACGTATGACATTTCATCTCTGTTGACATGTAACAAAATATCACTTGATATTAAATTACTCGATCTCCGATATACAGGGTGATTCTTCGAGTTGTACATTAATTTTAACCATAGATTCCTCTCATCGAATAAAACACTTTTTTCATTTTCCATTCTTCCAGATTAGGCTCAGATAAAAAGATATATAGGCTGTTGAAATTTCAGAACAAAAATCAGTTTTTCATTTGAAGCTTTGATACGGATATTCTTCATCATTTCTCCTAAAATGCATCGTTTTTGAGATATTCAGAGCTAAATGTTATAAAATCGGATGAAAATTTGAGTATTTGCCCTAATTTGGTTGATCCGTTCCTGACCTAGGATGGCCTTGATCGTTGTATTTCTAAATAGCCACACTCACATTTTTTTCTCAAGATTTAGATAATCCATACTCCTTGATTGAATAATATACCAATTCCTGGTACACATTTTGACAATGCCGCATGCGAACAACGAACGGAGATATAGATATAAAGCATATAATCCTATGAGTTTCAGTGAACGTTATCTATTAATTATTAGGATTACTTTATCAATTGTAATCACATCTCAACTATTCGATTTGAGATTTTCTTGTAAATTAATGGTTTAATGGATATTTATAGAATTTTCAATAAAATAATTATAATTTTTCAAGAATGGGCGATGATCAGATTATGTCATTGTTTAATCTTATGTATAGTGGAAACAATTGGTTGATATTAATTATAGTTATTGTGGAATATTATTTAATGCTGCATTATAAGCATTGGGTGAGTAAATTAGTGTTCTCAAACAATTTTCATTGAATTCAAGTGTTATGATTAAGTTCTTCTGTTGCTCTACAATAGATACCAGTAACAATTTTCTATGCAGAACGGTGCAGTGTAGGATTGTATTAGCACATTGTGAAATCTTTAAACGTTTATAAGTTCTAATCTAGAAAAATCGTAAATGAAAAAAGTGTTTTGCTTGACGAAAGGAATCTATAGTTAAAATTAATGTACAACTTGCAGACTCGCCTTGTATATACTCATAAGATTGGTATTAAATCCGACAAATGTCGGAACGGAATGGACGAGGTCCAAACTTTTTAAAAGAAAATATGCTGTTTTCGGACTGTAATCTTATCAGAAAATGGAGATGATGGATAAAAACTTCTAAATAATATGTAATATGATGAAATTTTCCAGAAACAATTCGAAATTTGTAAGTCGAAGGTAAATACCTACTATATAGTATACTATATATTATCGAATTATATATAATTCGATCATATTCCACCAATTCCGTATGGACAGATTGGAATAGGGGATATGGTACTTAAAATTCGTGAGTACGGGGATCGATTCAGGAGGTGGAAGTAGCTAATATATTGTAATTATATATTTTTTCGTGTCGGACGACAGCACAACGTTGAGCTAAAATCTGATACTTTTTTCCCTTGTTTGATAAATATCTATTTTACCTATATTCAATTTTATTCATCAACAGAATCTTCTACAAGAGCGATACAATAATTCCAACGCATCTAGAAAATTTCGATACAATTATTGAAGAACAGGTAAAGGTCGCTGGGGGCCAAATCTGGAGAATAAGGTGGATGCGGGGCAATTCGAATTATATTATAAAAGTAACTACACTCTTGTCCACTACAGTTTTTGTCGTCTGACATGTGTTTCGGAAACAAAGTTTCTATTTTTAAGGCCGAAGCGTTACTAAAGCATGCAATCAATTTCTATACATTCCAGTACGGATTGACATTATACCTTTAGTCATAAACCAATTAAATCTCTTATACATTTCGTTACGTATAAGGGAAAGGATATTCTACTCAATAATGACCTAACCCCTATTAATAACCCATTATTCTTACTAATTGGTTTATGACTAAGGGTTTAATGTCAACCCGTACTGGAATGTAGAAATTGATTGCATACTTTAGTAACGCTTCGTCTATGTCAGACGACAAAAACTGAAGTGGACAAGACTGTAGTTACTTTTATAGTGTTCATAATAAGTCCACAGTGAACTCAAAATAGAATAATTCGAAGTATAATTCGTGCAATTTTGTCAACGTAGCAAAAGACTTGTGACACGATGTATTATCACAGCCCCCTATATCTACTAGCCTGGAAGATGATAAAATGGCAACACCGCTCTGAGTCGTACGCCAGGCGATTCAGTCGAACGTTGTTATTGTAAATGGACGATTACTTCTGATTCTGGAGTTAACCATTATTGTTTTTCGTGGGCATTTCGTGGTATTTTTGTGTATAACGGTGTCAAATGTGAATTAATGCAATGCAGTCATAAATATGGTCGGATTTTTTATATTTATATGTTCTGTGATTAAACTGCAGTGTGTAAATAGTGAAGTTTTCTTTGGATTATTTCTACTTCGAGATGAGTACATTTCAGTTGACACTGACAACAAGATGGACTAGAAATATGAGTGAAATATAACTTTTATTTCTTCCGATTTTATAAAAGATTTTGATGACCTTTCTAATAATTTTTCAACAAAAATTGATACATCCGGATGGGAATCAATAAGAAGCTCAAAGAATCTATTTATTTTTATATATGTATTCAATTTCCAAAAGTCTCCATCTGTAGATGCTTCGGTTGAAATCAATAATAATGACCTTATTCATCTTAAATTATTCATTAAGAATGTTCAGATTTCCTGCAGTGATTTGAAATGGATTCTTCCTTTCGATCTGACCCCGAGCAGATGGTCTCAACTTACTAATCTAATTTCCCGCTACAGAAATATAATTAATGGGGATTCAGATTCGGAATGTATCATTTTTTTTTTATCAACATTCTTACACAGCTCAGATCAAAAAATTATTTTATGTGAATTTACTCTTTGTAGCATTGAATTGATATTCTGAAATCACAGTGTCTTGTAGTTGTGGATTACATTTGTAAATCATTCTAGATTCACTTTGTTCTGTTTTCGCTATTTATTTAAAAAAATTCTAGAAAATACGAATTACAATGTTATTGTCCACCAAATGGAAAATAAACAGAAACATTAGATGATTATCACAATTTTCATTAGCCTACCTTATCAGTCTTATATAATAGTTATGTTTGGGAATATATTTTTATTTTGAGAATTTCATTCAAGTTTATAATTTTAGGCAATAGTTAACCCTACACCTCGTGGTTCTTGCTGAACAATTAATTGAATAATAACTACCTAGGTTTCTATTTCAACTTGATCTCAATAATATTGTGCAGAATGAAATGTGGTTATTCAATTTATTGAAAAAGTAGGGTCTCATATTGTTTATTCATCCAGGGATTCCAAGCAAGAAAACCTATTCAATGAGTTCACTTAAGTCTTAAATTGGAAATATACTATATCCAGCGCTACCGCAAGGAAGAGGTATGCCTCTAAGACTATAGATTGCGGCGTTGTCAGACTGTGTTCCAGGCTATCTCTATAGTGGGGTGTGGTATTATCATGGAAAATGATCACTGTCTTTCTTTGCATATAGGACCGGTGGACAAGAATCGGCAACTTTTGAAACGGTCACAACATTTCTGAAATTCCTTAACTTTTATGTAGCAGTATATTCAGATTGTCAGCTATCTCCTTCTGCTCCACTTTACGGTTTCCTGAAATGATTTGTTGGACTTCTTTGATGTTTTCCGGTATAACCACCTATTTTGCAACACCAGACCTTGGCGCATCATATCTGTTTGTACGACTACGTTTAATTTCAGCCAACCAGTCAATAATGATCGTTTTTTTCTGGTTTAGAGTCCCGATAATAGGTACTTATCAAACCAAACTTTTACTTCGATGGTGTTTTTACCTTCAAAAAAAAAAGTTTTATAAACACAAGAGTTTCTTCTGTCGCCATTGTTTTGAAAATAATTTTTTTTTTCTCGTTAATAAAATATTTATTCTGAATTTGTGGCCGTCTTTGACCGGGATCGTATCAAACGATTCAATACAGATTACCGCCAAGTTTCGTTTTCAACTTCATACTACTACTACTTCATATTACGATCTAGGATACGATCCAACTTTTGCCGTATCTACTGGTATATAGTTAACAGATATTTACCCACTGAATAATTACTTACCAACTTGTATGTGCATGTCGCTTTTCCTCTGTATGTAGCAAACACCTGTATCCTTGAACGCTTTCGTGGGCTTATTGTGATCTGTGACAATTTATTCTGTAGTATTCAGTAAAGATAACGACTGGCGACCCAATTTAATTTAGGTTCAGCTAAATGATAAAACCATATCCATTCCTTATTTACCTACCATATCCTGGAAAGTACAAAGTTTGCCTTCGATCTCACTTGAGTTCTGAAATCAGGTTTAGTTATCAACTTGTTGTTCACATTTTATAATCAAACTCATCGTCTCAATAGATCCTATGAGATCCTATATTTATTTTATCATTCACAAGAACCGGATTGGGCCTCAACAAACCAAGGGCCCTTAACGATATATACATATTGATAAATTGTTCCACATGAACAATAAACATGTAATTTAGATATGTAATTTTATGATATCTTTCACCAACATTTTCCAGTCGGGAATGAATCTCCTCACAAATTGAAAAACCCACTCCTCTATAAGCTGGAGTCATCTAAATTCCCAAGAATACCGGAACATTGAAATTGGAAACTATTTCTTCGAGTAAGAGAAGTCAGGTCTTATTTGTTTAGATGTCGAATACACCAGAAAATGCGTTCATTTGGAACAAACTTTCTGGTTCGGTCTACTTTTATTTGTGGGAATTTCCTCGTACAGTTCTGTCTAACTGGCAGTGAAATTCCACCCTTTCTTTATTTGTACAAAGCTATATAACTTTTTGTCTTCCTTAGTTTCATTGTATACGTTCCGTCAAATGTAACAAAAGTTCCGCGTTATCGAATAAAAGCTCCTATATGGCTACGCTTCTATTTTTTCAGTTCAGGATATTGATGACAACAGGTTTCAAGATATTTTCAAGTGCCCCAAAACTACAAGTGACAGCGATTCAAATCTATTTTAATATTTCTATCTAATAATCTTAATTAATAATCTATTTTTGGTATTTTAAATTATATTATGTCTTCGAAATCAAATTTAATTTCAGTCAATGCTATTGAATATGGTTCAATACCAAAACAGCTCAAATATTAATATTTCAAATTATATAATCTTTTATATGAAACATGTTCTCAGCTTTGAGCCATTTTACCGAACCCTTCATGTATTAGTCATTTCATCGAAATAAAAATGTCATTACGGAGATTTTTATCATTTCTATTCAACTTGAAAGCTCGAATCTCATTATATATTTGTATATTTTTCATTTCAACTTTCAAAGGACTAGAAGTGAAAATGAAGAAGTCGACAAAAAAATAAAAATAGAAAGACTACATCGCGAGTAAAAGCACTCTTGTCCACTACAAATTTCGTCGTCTGATAAATGTTTCGGGAACCATTTTCTGAGATAAAAAGTTACTAAAGCATGCTTACTGTTAATTCATTTAAATATTAATCATTAACTTTTAGTACAAGTAATGAGTTGTTAATAAGGGTAGGATAATTATTGAACCCTCCTTTTTTACATTGCGATGCCTTCTAGGGTACTCAGGTAAAATTTATTGGATTTTTCTAACAGTTTAACTGGACAAAATTATTGTTTCTAATCATATAGTGTTATACTCCAGTCCATAAACAACTCAAACAAGAATGAGAAGAGTTAGAAATGTTTGCATAGTTATTTTGTGAAATAAAAGTGAAGACATAGTGCTTTGTACAAATTCGCTTTTGGATTTTGTACACTAGAAGATGGGATCATCGTCCCCGAAGCATATGTCAGAGTTTTTTAATCGCTATACATTTAATAACCATAGATGCCTCTTATGTAATAAAGCATTCTTTTTATTAAGTATTTTCCCGAATTCGCCTGAGGTAAAAAGATAAACAACGTTAGAAATAAAAAAAAACAGATTTAATTTAACGGGATAGCTTTCAAGATATTCAATAGAAACATTGTAAATGATACAGAAAAAAAAGTAACGCATTATTTATCTTAATGCAAAATAATATTGAACAAATGAATTCATCAAGTAATCCTAGTTTTTTTTCAATCATCATTGTCTTACTTTCTTTGTGATGAAAAACAATCAGTAAATTGTTGTATAATCCGAAATTTTAAAAATTCACAATTCAAACACGTCATGAAGAAACAAGATATGGTTTTTTCGCCTACAATGGACTGAAACTATCTTACCAAAATATAACTTGTTGGTTTTAGAATAGTGCTTACAAAAATTCGAACGTCGATTTTATTGACTATCCCCAATATACACCCCTAATAATTAATATGATTATAATTGGACATGTTTATGAAATGTGCCCAATACATTTCATGCTTTTTCTTTCTCTTATTTGGACACACAAAACTGATTTTTCATTTGTCAATCATACTCCAATTTGATGTATTTAGGCTTATTATATATCGGAAACTAGGAACACTTTGAACGCACCCATTTTTTTAACGGCCAATTCCACTACAACACAATAAAATATCAGCCAATTCGACTGAGAGCCCCAGGAAAATATATTATGTTTGAGTTCTTTGCATCTAGCCTTAATTTGGCAGAAAAACCATTAATGCAAATTTGAATATTGCTGCTGTGAAGCAATTCGATTTTTATCCTTTTTTGTGTACGAGACAAAATTTGCATCGCATGTGCAGGTGCTATGCATCGAAATGAATTCGGTACCCAGGGCTGTATATACATGAATATATAAACAAAACATTGAAATTGTTTCTTTCGCTCTTTCCTAACGATCAATACAATACCAGAAGCTGACTGCATAGTAATGAATCCACTTGAATTCTTTTCATACACTCAATGAAGTAATTCAGAGCTGTGAATTATCTAGGAAACGATTAAAATTAGATTGATTCATCCACGATATGTGGAATATTAATATAAATCTAATTTATGATAATAAATATCACTCATTTATATGTCAAAAAAATCCAGCCACTAAAAATTTGACATATTTTTACTTGAATCATTCATTAGATTTTGATGATTTCTTTTTGTGAACTATAGGTCAATTCTTCTGTAACAACAGTGTGGTTGAAATTTTGAGTTGGAGTTAAATTTGAGAATACATAAATGGTGTCTCAGCAAGAACTTGAATTGTTGAGACACCCTTTATATGGGAAGCGTAAATATGAATATATTTTTCACCTGACATTTTCAATAACCTGTAGGATGCAGCAGCTACAACAGGGGTGTCCACTGTCCACTCTCAAAACGTAGTCCCATGCTTTATGAACATTTTGGTGTTAATTCAGATTATTATCTCTGATATCAAAGAAGTTCACGTTTTCAAAGGAAAATCCTCAAACTCAGTGGTCGTATGCAAAAATTCTGTTATAACAATCAAGTTAAGTTATGGAATTTCCAGTGACGCTCGTCGGGAACTAATCTTTGTTGAAAACGGAGTCTGAAATGCACATCGATATATCAAAGATATCCAGGACGATGTTCTTCCTATTCGCATTTTATCGTAAACAATTTCATGTTTATGCATGATAATGCACTACCGCAAGTCGGACGAATATCTGGCCGAAATGGGTGTTAAACGAATAGTTTGACCAGCTTACAGCCCTGATCTCATTCCTATTGAGCATCCCTGGAACCAACTACAAAGACGCATTCGTTGCCTACCTGACAGTCTCCAAAATCTTCGCGTAGCACTACAAAAATAATTCGATGCAATTCAAGAACCTTTTATTACTACCTTATTAATTCGATGTCACGCCGATAGATTGATCTCTATCTATACAGGGTGATTCACGGAGACCGTTCGTTAGAATATTTCTAAGAAAGACTACAGATAAACACTTGAATTTTGTTGTTAAGCTTTGTTAGGAGAGATGAATTTTTGGAAAAAATATTTCAGATTCGTTCGACTTCCGGTTTTACCGGAAATGATACCAACTTTTGTTTTAATATGTTACTCACATATCTCAGAAAATTCGTGTGAAATCTGAAAAAACCCTTTGAGTTTTCTCAAATAGGGCTTCATTCCAATGTCAATAACTTGTAGATGTTTGCGTAAAAATCCCGAATTTTATAGCTTACCATAAAAAATACACATTTTTTAACGTAGATTCCAGCTGACCATTAAAAGAAAATGGGCTCTCATTTGAAAAAATGAGACTGACTTTTATATTGAAATAGAAACACCCTGTATGTTCAATTTAATTCTTAATTATTGGAGGAGAAGCATTGGTACGTCTTCTGATAGAAGCAAGAAAATTAGGAATTTTCATGCAAAAATCTACAAGTTATTAACATTGGAATGAAGCCCTATTTGAGAAAATTTAAAGGGTTTTTCAGATTTCACATATTTCACATTTTCTGAGAATAATATAAAAGTGAAACAGTAAAACAATGTAGAATTCAATGGGTAATCTGATTATCAATAAAAAAACTGGATACTACATTCAAAAATCGAAAGTTTCCGGTGAAACCGGAAGTCGAACGAATCTGAAATGTTTTCCAATAATTCATCTCTCCTCACAAAGGTTAACTATAAAATTTCAAGTGTTTATCTCGAATCTTTCTTTGAAATATTCTAACGAACTGTCTTCGTGAATCACCCTGTATAAGCACATTAAATTTTATTGTCATCCAAAATGTTGATACTATTATCAAACTTAAGAGATTAAATGTGAGTTTTAATATTATCCCTATTTATTTTTATACAGTTGTCTTGAAACAATACATCTTCTTCAATAAAGTGAGTAAAGAACCAACATTTTCATGAAGCATGGGGTTTCATTTTGAGACCAGTTAAAACCCTCACTGTAACCCTCAATATTCTGCGGTATGATTAAAATCAGATGAGCGGCTCAAGAGATAGCCAGTTTTGGAAATGTGTAAAATTCTTGGTGGACAGTCAGTTCATATTATACCTTGGAAACTCAATGGCTCAGGTCAAATTATTGACGGGTAGTATCAGTCAGAGGCGTTAGCACTCCCTTTCCTCCATTTGTTTCGTTGAAATAAAAAATAACTATCTTCAGCGAATTCACTTTCGAAATACAGGCTGTTGATTCCGGAAACCGTGACTTTCCGTCTTATTCTTTGTCGTAGAATACACCCTGTATGCAGAAGTGAAAACCCTGTTATAGTACCCTCGGAATTAAATGGGTACATATGCAGATTCATATTTCAATACTCCTAATAAAATGAAATTGCATCAAGAATTCACATCTTTAAAAATGCTTGATTCGATATTGATCTCAAAACATATATATTTAATTATTGATGTAAAAAAAACTCGGATTAAGTTTTACAAGATGATATAATAGTTTTTTGACATATATCTTATCGTTCCAACCAAAAGTAACTTTGTTGTTGTTGTTTTTAAGCTGTACATTAATTTTAACCATAGATTCCTCTCATTAGATAAAGTACTATTTTCATTTGCCATTCCTCCAGGTTTCTCTCGAGTAAAAAGTTACAAGCGTTCAAAGATTCAACAATATTCTAACACACTCTTACACATTGTTTCCTTCTTTAACACATAACCCCGTTTGTAAAAAGAGTTCATGATCATTTTCATCATCTGATACATGATATTCAATGATATCGTTTAAGAAAACTTATTTACTGACTCAATTCTTATGTTTTG
This sequence comes from Halyzia sedecimguttata, assembly GCA_937662695.2. NCBI lineage: Eukaryota > Metazoa > Arthropoda > Insecta > Coleoptera > Coccinellidae > Halyzia > Halyzia sedecimguttata. The sequence continues at coordinate 37,749,088 of OW569417.2, forward strand.
TAGCTAAATACTGTTTTCCTAACCAATTCCAAGTGAAACGCTGAATATCAACTGGTTTTAATTCAATTCCCACTATGAGATTATTCAATTTCCACTTTAAGATTACGCACAATTGCATCATCGCCTATTCCCAAATTCCTCAAATATCCTAATGTAGAAAGGAATTACTACGATATCCTTTAACATACCGACCACTTTAATGAATTTCTATGAATGATCCATATCTCGTATATCTTGTCTTTGGAACGAAAGTTGCTGGAGTGTTAATTGGAATAAAATCGAAGCAGTTACAAATTGTCAGCATTGTGAGCATATATTATAATGGCTATAATGATGAACAACAAATAAGTACGGCAAATCTAATTTCTAGAATTGCCTCAGAGACGAATCCATAAAAGTACTGGAATTTTCATCAGATTTTATAACATTCAATGAAGAATATCTCGAAAACGGTGCGTTTTATTTTCTAAAATGATTGAAGATTCATGTGATGACTAGAGATGTACGTTATCTACTTTCTTGAAGCTCATTTCATTTCGTTCTATGAACGCGTCAGTCTATAGCTTGGGAACCAGAAAAAAATTATAATTGGAGAATATGTATTATAGAAAACTTCAAACCAACATTCATTCAATTTGGAAAACCATATCAAAGCTACAGAATAAAACTGAATTTTAATATTCAAATTTCAACAGCCTGTCTATTTTTTCCTGAACCGAATATTGGAAAATGCTTAATTAAAAAAGTTTCGAATGGGAGGAATCTATATGGTTGAATTTCATGTACAGCTTTAAGACTCGACCCCTATAAATGCAATCATTCATAAAGTATAACATGGCTGTTTCATTAACTTCTCCAGATTTCAGAAAGAAATATTACATTATTCAAACATCCAGAAGTGACTTACTGACCCAATTACTCACTTTGTTATGCGTAAGCATAACACTATCATATTAAATAATGTACATTTTTCTTCAGAATATCCTACTGATTTCCCAATTAACAACAGATTTCTAGCGTGTTAATTTTCAAATATTCCCGAATAATGAATCTTTGAGTGTCCATCTTTGCACAGAATTTAATCAGATACCGTCACGTGCGCAAATGCCTTCAACCTTTAATTAAAGTTCGCAACGAATACAAATTTTTCATTACAGCAACCATGATATAGTGGTCGAAAATATTCTCAACAGACAGTTAAACAAATCGATTAGAAATATCGTCTAGACGGAAAAAAAATAGATGGAAGTGAGTTCGGGTTCATTGATCGGTATATTTTTATTTCAAATTTCATTACGATGTTGGAATTAAGGAAGGACGCCATAATAAGAATGAAATATCATACAAGCAACGTTTCCTATGTAATTTCAACTTTAGGTTCCTCTCATAAAAGATACACCTTTTCCATTTTTCCAAAATCAACTATGGCGAAATGATACAGGCTGTTAAAATTAAAAAAGTTAGCTATTAATTTGTTCCTATAACTATGACACATTTTACAAATAAGATTTTGTTCCTACATCCACTGGTTTCCGAGTTATAAACTTGCGGACACGTTAACTGACGTTGCGATTCATACTTATCCTTAACTGAGGAACTCAGTTAGGACTTAATGGAGATTGAATGCTTCATGAATACGGCGGAAAGTTTATCTTCAGTTATTTCAAGAAAATTCAATCATTTTAGGAAATTGCCTTATTCTTCATCATTTCTCCATTCTCCGACATATTCTCCATTGCATGTTATAAAATCTGATAAAAGTTCCGGCGATTTCACTACTTTTATGGATCTGCCCCTAAGTTAGAAGAGGCATCGGAATCCTAAAATCAAGCTGTGAACCAGGTTGTCGTACCTTTTTCTCGTTCACTATCAAAGTTATAGATAATTCATTTCTATTGAATTAGTGATTTCTTCGATTTTACTTGAATGGAATACATCCTGCAACGTTTATCGGGACTAACCATACAGTTCGTTGCATGTTCGTTCATAGAATTTCATTAATTTGGTCACTATTCGATTATTCGATCATTGTATACAGTTATAAATTTGATGGTAATTAGAATATTTAAGGAATTTTTAATGTGAGTATAGGCGATGATCAAATTGTGTATAAGCGTAAACGATTACAAATATCAGTTGCAAATTCAGTGTAGAGAATAGTGGAATATTTTTGTTACAAATGCTGCATTAAGACCCAAATCATAAAAATTGAGTAAATAAGTTTTCTCAAACAATTTCATTGAATTTCAAGAATTTCGATTATTCTACTATACAGACTGCAGTAGGAGTTTTCTATGTTGAACGGGTAACCAAAGTGTAGAAGTATATTAGCACGTTGTGAAATATTTAAATGCTTGTGAAATATTTAAATCTTGAAAAATTGTAAATGAAAAAAGTGTTTTTTATGACAGAAATCTATGGTTAAAATAAGTTTATAACTTAAAGACTTACCCTATTCATGAGAAATAAGTAGGTACATCGAAATGAGGATAAACTATTCATTAAAAATAATCTACATCTTCAAGAGTATCAAGGCCATTTTAATGAATAGCTCGCTATGTTATTCTCCCAGAAATAATGATGTCTTTTATACCTATGGATTAATATTGTGTGGCCCACCGATTCAATTAATAATAATAAATTCCTAATACACAATATACATTATTTCATGCAAAATTCTCTTTGTGAATTTTGTTCCGAAAATGATCTCAGGGTAGATTAACGAGTGGAAGACTTGAAAGGTCCACAAATATTACCATCTAAATTTTGTTTTATTTTTTTAACTACAGATCTCAGGTTCTGATGCCGCTGCTTTTATGTTCATCATGTCTCTCCTTAAATCCTATATCCAAAAAAATAGAAACCCAAATTTATTTGATTGGGGTAAGTATAATCAGTCAGTACCCAGCTATATCTCTAGTCAAATCATATATTTGAATTATATGATGCCTATATTATATACAGTGTCTCCAAGATACAGATGGCATCGCAAATAAGTATCTATAGGAAACAGAAAAAAGTACGGTGTCGCTTAAATACTAGTAAAGTTTTGTTTTTATACAGCTAACAATGTGCCATTCGAAATGTTTCGAAATTTTGTGTACTTTTGGAGATATCTGCCAAACTTGCAAAATCGTTTAATTTCTGGCTATATTTGAAAACCAATTTTGAAATAAATTACACATTTACTACACCACTTTTTCCGCACTATCCCATGGAGTCAGAATTTTTGTGATCCCATGATTCATCCATAACTGATTATCATCAGCATCAATTTTTGCGTGCATGTTCTAGGAAACAGACCAAGTGCCGGCCTGCTGGCTGGCAACGGTTGAGTTAATAGGCATAATAGGCCAAGCGGTTTCGGAGTTATACCATCTAAAATTTTGATGTTTTTTCCCCATAAGTCCAAAAATAAAGATTCGATCGAATTGGAACTTGGTTACTAGTTGTAGAATTCTGACGCTCAAATTTTGACGAAATTTCATGAGGTCCGTATTACTAGATAAAAAAATTTCAAATTTTTCTTAAAGAAAAAATAGAAATTTTGTAGTTGTAGAATTTTCAAAAGCTCATTACTTCACGTCAGTGCTTTATAATAATTTTGTTGAAAGGGCACTGCTATTTTTATGAAAAAACTGAACTAAATGATTGTACTCTTCTAATCGTGTACCTAAATAACTCGATTCAAATTTAAAAAAATTAAAATATTTTGTCATAAAATAATAGTAATAATAAGCTTATAGTGACTTCTCGGAGACGACACGTCGGGTTAGAAAAAAGTTGAAGCCATTGTATAAAGCGTAAAAAAGGGCAACATAAAGGTGCAATTTATTTTAAAATTCTGCTTCAAATAAATTAAATGCTTTCGGTTTCCCAGGTATTCACATACACATATTGTTAGGTATGAAAAACCCAAATTTTCTCTAATTTGACCGACTCACTATCTCTCACTATTTCCTAGATACTAATGCTATCCCACCTTCATCTTAGACACACTGTACCTACATTTATGTAGGGTGATTCATTGAGAAATGCGCATACAGTAAAGATAGATAAAGGACCCCGGGATGCTTCTATGTAACCCATATTTTATGGGTCTATCGTTCTTTATAACCAAGATACAGGGTGATTTAACAATTTTACATATTTATTCAATTAATCATAACTTGTGAACCACCCTATAAAATTTTGTAATATTTGGTTCACATGTTTCTTGTCCATAGCGGTGTCGATTAACATAATAAAAAAAAATGTTATTCCTGGTCCGGTCTTAAAAGAACTGTATAGATACTACCAATACTTTAAAATTTTATTAAAAATTTTGGAAAAAGCCGAAAAAATAAGTAAGACTAAATATATGAGACATTTCCGCATACAACTTCTTTATTTATTAACTTTGGTCAAATCTAGATGTTTCGATAATGAGGTGTCACAATATTAAAAAATATAAATTTTCTTCCCCAAATGGTACTTTTCCAGCTTCAATGCATAAAATCATCAACTATTTGTTATTATCCTAATATCTGAATCCCAACCTTATTGAAATACGAGGGGACATGTTCGCATTTGGGAGAATTTCTTATTATCAATGACTAACTTGACTCTATGTATATGTAAAAAAATTATAATAACTTTTGTTCATTTAAAAACATTTCAAAAATAAATAATAAAAATATAAAAATGCTAATTCCGAAAAGAGAATAACTTTTCAATCAAAAATACCGTTGTAATAAATGGCCTGCAAGGGTTATGTTGTTTATATTTTTTGTGTGTTATTTTCGTTCAAGTTAATACAATTTGTAGCAACTTTATTTTTGTTTAAAATAAAGTTATGCTTTTTTCGTAATCGGTATTTATCCTCATTTTATAATTTTTTGTTAATGAAGCGCAATGAACAAATGTTAATTGATAGTTTTTTAACGCATACAGTGTGTTTGAAAGTTAGTTATCGATAATAATATATCCTCAATACTGACATGTCCTCTCGTTTTCTAAAGTTGGTATCCAGAAATTAGCAGAAGGAATAGTTGATGATTTTTTGCGGATGAAAATTTATTTTTTTTTATTTCTCTCATTATCGAAACATCTAGATTTGGCTCAAGTTAATACATAAAAGAGTTGTATGCGGAAACACCAAATACATTTAGTCTTACTTATTTTTTCTGCTCATTTAAAATTTAAATAAATTTTAAAAACATTGATATACAGGGTGTTGTTTCGACCCGAAACCTACTTATTCATTTCTTGACTGACCTGGATTAAAACTTTTTTATTTTATTAATCGACACCACTGTGGATAAATAACATGCGAACCAAATATTACGAAAATGCATGGGGTAGTTTATAAGTTATGATTAATTGAAAAAGAGGGAAAATTAATAAATCATCCTATATCTTGGTTATAAAGAACGATAGACCCATAAGAATCTAGAAGCATCTTGGTACCCTCCATCTACCCTTACTGTATGCGGATCTCCCAATTAATCACCTATAATACCTAACTTCTTCTATCTCGATGGATTGTGTGTGGCGCCTGTACATATGAATGCCTGTTCTGACAAATACAAAATTTTAACGATACAATTGCCTGTAAATCAATCGCAGTCTTGAATACAGAACTGTGTGCATGTCATTTAATGTGGGATAAATCGCTTTTGATGGTTAGATTGAGGACAATGGCAAGTGTTGATCCGCACTGCTGTAATGAAAACCATGGATATGATCAAACGGTGCACCCCACTGAAGGACGTGGACCTGACCTGCCCTTTGTATTGTTTTTCACCTTGAGCTATGAAAAGCAGATAAGTGGTTGCTTGTAGTTGTAGATGCCAATTTATTGTTTGCTTCTTTCATTGTTTTCACATTCGATAGGGTTAGTTTTGAATATTCAAAACTTTATTTTAATATTATATATCCTGTTCTTTCAACGAATTTAACAATTTCTTGTGACAATATATACCTCAACTTCTTTATGTCCAAATATTCTAATAAAGAAAATATCCTCATTGATGTTACAAACATATCTATTGTGGATTCTAGGATAAACACGACGTTTTCAAAATAAATAAAAAAAATAGATTTTTGAAGGAACTCAATTTCCATTGCAACACAATTCATAATTTACGTCTTCCCGAACATTTTTAAGAGCTTTTGACACTTGTGGACTCTTTTACGTAATAAGCGCCCATTGCCATAATCTTCTATAGTCAACTCAAGCGTTGATCTTCATTGATTTCGTACTGATGCACCAATTATATTGGAATACCTTGTCCGATTGGTAGTCATCAAGAGGTATCTCCACTAGAATAGGTATTTTGAAAAAGTCATGTTAAAGTTGAGAACGCATTTTCAATAGTGGATTATGAGCATAGGCGTGTCCTGTATGAACTGATCGGAAATAAAATATTGAGGTATACAGTGCGTCCAAGATAAGGATGAGATAACATTAGGATCAAGGAAACGGCAAGAGAAACGGAGTTGGTTAAATTAGAAAAGAGTTATGTTTTTATAATGCAACAAAATATTGTCCAAGTCTCAGGGATGATAAACTACTCGTACTTCGCTAACCGTCTCAATTCTAACGTCTTCTTCGTATCCCTGATCAAATCTGACTGCCCTTTTTCCCGATTGGTACCCTCAATGGCCTCGAGGTACCTACCCTCATTACCTCCCCGCACTTCGGGTTTCCATCGATCTCACACCGTAGTGCAACCATTGGTGATTCTCTGGCTGAAAATACCCCACCTTAGCCAATAGAATTCCACGGAAACGATCCCACGGTTTGAGGAAATTGCAGGAATATAGTCGTTGCTAACGTTGCACCACAATTTACGAGAGCCCTTCGAGTATTATAAACTCCAGATACCGATATTCTGTTAACCCCGAGCTCCTTGGAGACGCCAGGGAGTCAGGGTTTGGTATTAAATTCTTCATCTTCTGTCAGGTTGTACATGGACTTTAGATCTGTCTAAGATCGCTAACGATGTACTAATGGGTTTGAGACTCCCGAGAGAACAGAGAACATTTGATGTGTCGATAATGCGCCGTTTGAACCCTTCAAACATAACCTTAATTTTAACTATATACAAGTAGAATAGCAAACCTTTTTGAATTCCTACTTAATATGTAGGAAACGGAAACGGAAACTGTATCAATATATTATATTGCTACTGCTTCCGTTGTACCAACCTTTTTTTTGGTGCGTTCTTTTCCTGTTATAATATGATGATTCACCCTCGAGGAGCCATTATCAACTCCTCATTTTATTTTAAATGATACCCGCTTATTTTCATGAAAAAATCTGTTATTCTGAGATTTTTTATTCGGCTGAAAAAAGCAAAAAATATCCGACAAATTTTTATAACCTATAATTCAATAAACTTTCGATAAGAAAGTGATACAATATTATGAAATATTTCATTATTTCTAATTGATATTGCTAATTGTAGTATTTGCAGTATTGATTAAATTGGGTGTACTAACAAATGACCATTATGTATATTTTGTAATTAATTAAATATTAAATAAAATTTATTCGTATTACGTTTGTATTACATTTTTTCAAATTATCATTATATTGAATATTTGTTGGATATTTTTTTTATATTGTTATGACTTCCCTCGATTCAAATTCTAAAAGCGCTCAAAGCCATTACTCAGAAAAAACTTCAACAATAGCTAGAACAAGTCCAAAACATATTTTAGCGATTACAGGAGTAATATCATCTAATTCAGAATTAAAAATTATTGTAGATTTCAACATAAAACTAACAGTTTTGTAATAAAAATTATTAAGCTGATGAGGGCTTCTCGAAGACGAAACATCAGATAACAAATAATATGTATTTATAAAATTCGCTCACAAATAGTTTCAAAACGGCATATTGTTAGGTGAAGATCTTAATGCCATTCGTATCTTGGACAGACTGTATTAAATTGAGCAGTTTGAGGAAATATTATTTCATCGCTTGATGGTATCGTAATGAAATTGAAATAGATTTTTGTTTCGTAAAATTAATAATTTCGTTGCTTTTCAATTTAAAACATTCCGATATACACAAAAAGGGAACTATTAACTATATCATTATAGAGCAGGACCTGCAGTTTCAACACTGATAAATTCCATCGATATATTGATTGAATGAATATACAAGTACGCCGTCACAATAGAAGCTAGGCCAAGGTTTCAGTGCAGTAAAATCGACCTTACATTATAAAGCAACAATATTTTAATGAAAGAGTCTACTATCAGTAAAATTTCAAAATTTTTCCTACACATCTAACGAAAGTTTATAAAAGTTCATGAATCAACCCTCAATTTTTATTTGAGAGCATATTTCAAAGAAATGTTTTTTTAAATCCGATATAACTTGGATATTGGAAGGATATTAATCCTGTTCATCCTTTGATACCACAATATTCTTATTTGAAACTTCAAAATACATTATGTTTAATTTTGTTATTTTATTTTATTTTTATTAAGTAACAACGTTAAAGGTCATTTTCCAATATCATTCAAAAAACAACAAATTATAAAACATCTTGGATGAAGGATTTATATTATGAGTACGCAGAAATTAAAAAATAAGTTCCCTTACTAGGTCAATATGTAGACTCAAATTGATGATCTCTTATTCATAGAAAGCAAATTGAACGTCTTGGATCACGTGGAGGAGATATAATTAGAGTTTGCATCAACTCAACCCTAACTTTCAGACGAATAATGCAGGAACCTGCAGATGTTAAGATTTCAATTATCTGGAAGGATGTCCACTTTCATATTTAATCAACAAACTTTAGAAGTTAAAATAGATAATGGAGAATTGCTTTTCTTTGACGTACACTCTTTTGAAGACATTTCCAATAATATGTTAGCATATCTATGAACTAATTCCAATTCTTAACTTTAGATTCTGATGGTTCTGCATAAAATTGGCATACGTTTCCTTCCAGAAAATACCAAAAAAAAAGTCAGATGGCTTTAAACCACACAATTTTATTCGCCAATCCATATTTTATTGCTTTTGTATCATTATTACCTCTGATATTTTCAGGCCTTACATTTTTAATTACAATACAAAAATCGAATAAAAGTTGTTTTCTGTATCATCAGACATTGATAATCCAATATGAAACCACAAACCTATTTTTTTTCTAAATAATGCAGGTCGGTTTGGATGTATAATGTTATTCTCCAAGAATTTAACCTTACTAATACCATATGCTAGTTTTGAAAGATGATTACGTACTGCACGTATTTGTCAATTATCAATTGTGTCAATTCATTTTGGGACATTGGTTAGAAATGTACAATGTCGTTTTTTTCATGCCCAAAGAACCCACAAACGGTTAAGTTTTTCCATTCACTATACTTAAATCGTTGAAAGAAGGAATAGGAAATTGAGTATAACTTTATCGACAACCCGTTCAGGGGAAAATTGGTATCACTGTTGAGCAAAGCCTCGAAAAGCAGATAGATATACTACAACTCTCAGTGTGAAAGTTAACTGGAAATTTAAACATTGCTGTTGCATGTTTTCTGTCATAAAAATATACTCAGTGATATTAGAAGTATTACACTCAGAAGGAATTATTGCGAAAACGGTCTCCATGGTGTCTTCATCTGAAGATGTCAAAATAAAAATAAAAATGCCTCTAATTTTAGAGGCAGTTTTTATGCTTAGCACTGGTAGTCTAAGCCTGAATTACGAAAAATATCTCTACTAGGCAGTTCTCATAAAATGGTTTCCTCGCTTAAAATTGAGAGATAAAATTTTATTTCTGCAAGAAATTATTAAAGATATAATGTTGATATCATAGCATGCTTTAAATATAGTCATTATGTTTCCACAAAAATATGTTGAAAAAATTAACAGTTATTTCTACTGGGTGTAACATTTCGAAAGTAACTGATTATTCGGGGTGTCCCAGAGTAGGTGTAACAAACTGAAATGGTAGATACCACTAATGAAAATAAGAACAACTTTCCTGTAATTTCTTTTCACGTCCGAGACATAGGTTATTAAACTTGAGAAAAATATTTCGTTTTTTTGCAATCATTCCAAAATGGCTGAAGACATTTCCATGCAACTATCAGAAAATTCGAATTGTTATATTCATTTTTGATGGCGCAGCATCATCCCATGAAAAATACAGCTAGATGTTTCTAATGAAAACGGTGAGAAACGAAAAGAAATGGAATTCTAGCATATCCTGTGTAGTTTCAAGTTATATTATTCAGAGGTCTTCAGTAAATTGATAATAAGATAACAAACGATACAGCGTAAGTTAGAAAGGTTGTTGCTCTCGCCTAAGTTTAAGGTTCGGCAAATCAGCGATTTCACCTGATTATACAGGGTGTTTGGTAATTCGACGTGATCTTTCAAAGGAGAAATACTAGACGTCATTTGCATATAATTGAGTCGAGAGGACCAAAGTCCGAAAATCTATGGCTACGAAGATATGGCGGTTTTTCAACTTTTTGGAAATTTTCTCCATTGTTATCGAAAATAATCAATTTTGTAAAAACTTCTTGACTCCAAATATTCAATGAATATGTTTTCAAAGCTAAAGAGATGGTTATCATTTCATGCAAAAAAGTAATAACCAGAAAATAAAATAAACTGAGATATAAGGGGTCAGAAATGGCATCAACTGTTTTCCTCATGAAGTCTTGATGAAACAATTGAGAATTACTAGAAAAAATGATATTGAACTTGGTGTACATATTCAGGAGAAAACTTCATTGTTTCATTAGCTGTTCAAAAAGGTACATATGTCAATGATTCCTTCACAAAATCGAAAAATATGGAATGAAAAACGCTCCAATGAGGAGTATTTTATTCCAGGGACCCAACCCATAACACAATGAAATAACAATAAGAGAAACTAATTATCCTCAAATTGAAATTATTTACAGTTACTCCCAGTTAATTGAAGATTTTTTCAATTTTCATTTGAGAAATTCTGTAAATTTTTTTTTATTCGTACTAGTCCCACTCTTCAATCACATTAATCACAAGTAAAGGAGAAGATGAGGGGGATAACCAAGTATCGACTATTACTTGCTCGGATTTCCGGCTATATTTATTGATCTCGTGGGAAAATTTATTACATATGTACCTTTTTGGAAAGTTCATCAACCAAGGAAGTTTTTTCACTTATCTGAACGCAAAGTTAATTACAATTATTTGGAGAAATACGCCATTGTTTCAAGAAAATTTGTTGAGAAAACAATTGATGCCACTTCAGACTCTTTATTTTTCAGGTTATTGGAAATTTGGCGAATGGTTATTCCTGGAAATAATCCTCATCTCATCAGCTTTCAAAAATACCTTACTTTCTATATTCAGTGTTGAGTAGTTCACACAAAATAAATTGTTTTCGATGGTAAGTTGAATTACTTTCAATAGATCGAAATATCAATATATCTCAGTAACCATAGACTTTTGGACCATGGTTCACTGGACTGTAATCGTTGCAAATGATGTCTAGTATAACCTCGTTAAAGGATCCCGTCGAAAATGACCCAACACCCTGAATATAGAGAAGATTAAGGAAGTTGAGACAGTAAGCAAATTAAAGTAGATATTCAACATGACTACCATTGTTTTCGTTACAAGCTGGTACTCTTTACTCCACATTTTCCCGAATTCGTTGAAAAATTTCAACATTATTTTGAATTTGTTGGCAACCTATTCGAATGCGTTCAAGAATATGTTCACGATTTTCAATACGTCTCTTGCATGTAACACGAAATACCATATGTTTATGTTTTTCTTAATCTACTTCAATACCAGATCGTCATGTATACTCACATCCACTTTCATAACATAAAATTTGAATATTTCGGTATTGAAAATCGGTGATTCAAGAAGCCAATTCAAATTAGGTGAAACGTTCCTGACTGGTAGAAGCGTTGCTATAACGGCTGACATACTTCAAAATGTACCACATGCTTGTTACAGCCAATGCCGACTACGAGTCCTGAATAGAGGGCTGTGTGACCCCGGAACAAAGAGTGAAACGGACACAAGAGGAGAGTGAGAGTAGATATGATGGATTAGGTCACGGAGAAGCGCCAAGTTTCTATTGTTTGAACAGTCGTTATGTGCAATCAAATTCGATTGTTTGAACAGTTTTTGACGGCGTTTGAACTTTTTCAATATTTTAATGGATATAATAATCGATTCCAATAATAAAAAAAATACATGCAAGGGACCTATTGTCGCCGAATAAACAAAGTCTTTTACGTACCTTCATACGAAAAAATCTAACGTCTAGTCTTAAAAATTGCTTGCGGATTTGCTTCTGCCCACTGATGAGTATTGATGTGAGGATTTTTAATACCGTCGCGGTTAAATCCTCCCTCTTCAGTTAAAAGAATATTACACAAAAAATTAGGATTTGTTGTATTCTTATTCAGAAGCCAGCGGCGAAAGGAAAGTCGTTGACAGTAATCTTGCGGATTCAATGCCTGTACTCTTTGAAGGATAAAGCGGTTGGTTATGCAAAGTTTTCGTAACTGACAGCAGCTTCTCTTTGGATGGATGTGCCGGGATTTTCTCATACTTCTCATATGGAATTTTTTTCTTGTAGCAACGTCTTGTCTTCGTATATCACAATTGATCCTAGTTTTTCTTAAATATCCATATATACTTTGATGTATTCTTCCAAATATTCTATGAAATGGAGCTCTTCGGTTGGGATATCTAAGCAATAATGTAATAAGCTGTTCTGCTATTGACAGTTCAAATTTTTGGGCATATCATAAAAGGCTTTCTACGTACATCTCAATCCTCAAAGCAACAAATTTTCAAAGAATTGGGGCAAATGTGTGACGAGGAATGACTCCTTGTATCAAAAACAATGGTGGTCATATTGTACATCTACTTTAATTTGTTTTATGTTTCTTCTTACTTACTTTGTTAATAAAAAATCCTGTTCATTTATAATTATTCCTTTTTCTATAAAAAGCCAAATTTCAAAATGTTTGAGACTGATTTCTCGAAAACTGTGAGGTTTAGAGCTTTTGACCCAGTGCACCATTTTCGAAGAATATTCATCAAGAATTTCAATTCTGCGAAAAATGTTGTAAAAATGTCAATGGCGTTCAAGTTGGGGACGGTGTAATATCAACTAACCTTTTTATCTACTCCACTGAAAATGTTTGAAACAAACAAGAAACATAATAAGTTAACATTCAACAAGCAGTATGGCTTTGTTTTGAGTTCCCTAAAAATATCTTCAGCCAGTTTGGAATTATTTTTTCCAAATTTGACACTCTGTCCGCCGTATTCACAAAGCATTCAATCTCCGTTAAGTCCTAACTGAGGTTCTCAGTTAAGGATAAACTGGGGATAATAAGGGACAATAAGGGGTAAAGGTGGTAAAACAGGCCTGTTTCACCACCGTTAAATACGTTAACTGAGGTTGCGATTCATATTTTTCCTTAACTGAGGACCTCAGTTAGGACTCAACGGAGATTCAAACATTTAACAATGCTTTGTGAATACGGCGGTGTGTCTCGGAAGTGAAAAGTGCTATGACCCATGTTTGCAGAAAATTTGTTCTTTTTTACTTTCGTGTCATCTACCCTGTCAGTTGGGTACACCTACTCTGGGATATATTCTAGTTGTAGTTCACTATGAACTGATTATGAGCACTAGGCTAGTAACTACAGTCTTGTCCACTACAAACTTTGACGTCTGACAAATTTTCCGGAAACGATGTTACTAAAGCATGCTATGAATTACTACACTCAAGTATGGGTTGACATTATACCCTTAGTCATAAACCGATTATTGAGAACAATGAGTTGTTAATAGGGGTTAGATCATTTTTGAGTAAAACATATTTTCGATCATTCTTGAAACAAAAAAAAAATAATAGTAGGATGAAACCCATTGGAAATGGAAGAGAATTTACTAAAAATTAAAGGAAAAATAATTTACGGGTGATCTGAGGTCGGGAAGTGAAAGGGGGTTTTTTCTAAGGATAAAAAACGGTTTATCTTGGTTTCCGGCAAAACTATAAGTCCTGTAGAAAAAAGTTGAAGGGCAAAGTTGTAGGTCAAAAAAAGATTTACAACTATTAATTGTATTTACACTTTTTCCACAAAATTTATAAGAAAAATTCAAATAACCATGATTTTGGTTTTTTATTTTTACCTTTTACAACAAATTTTATTTTTCACGAAGTTTGGTGAAATTCTCCTGTAAAAATATCTGCTTTTTCAAAAAATTCAGTGGGCATTTTTAGCTGAAATCTTTACTTTCTGATGGTGTAAAAAATATACATTGCCATGGAAAATTTTCTCAGAAAATGCTAAGTTAATAAAGTTAATATTCAATATAATCAGTATAATAATAATAATAATAATAATAATAATGAGACATCTACAATATTTTGAGAAAGTTGTATAATCTACTTCAAATTATATGCGTTAATGCCTAATTTTGTTATTCTAAGATAACTTATTTATCTACGGAAAATTTTTGCCCATCAAAAGGTATTTCATGGAGAAGTGGGCTTTACTACCTGTTATTTCGTAGCATTTTCTGAGGAAATTTACTATAGTAATATAAATTTTACACTATCTGAAAGGTAGAGATTTCAACGAATAAAAAGCACACTGACTTTTTTAAAAAAGCAGCTATTTTGACGGGAGAATTTTGGATTGAAAATATGGTTGCTCTTAGATATCGAGTCAAAATAAGGTGAAAAAATAAATATTTTATATAAAATAAAATACAGTGTGTTTGAGATACACAAAAAGTAATGTTTTCACCAAATTTCGTGAAAAAAAAATTTTATAGGTAAAAGTTAAAAAAATATCAAAAACTTGGTTATTTTCATTTTTCACATAAATTTTGATGTTATGTGAAAGAATATAAATACAAAAAGTGTAGATCTTTT